>OX422215.1:638226970-638615227 GCA_949130495.1 Sambucus nigra
AGTACTCTCATAGATAATGTACACCATTATGAACATGAAAACTCAAAGAAAGAATTGAAAATATAAATTGAAGAAGAGCAGAAAAATGATAGAGATGGAGTCAGTAAGCTTATAGTGAAAATCAAAGTTGTAAAAACCCTCCTCCAGGTTGCATAAGTTTTAAATGAGAGGGAAACGGAAAGAAGAAGTGTTTTATAGTCTGAAATGGCTTTATGATTCCCAAGAAAGTAATTATGATGTGCGTATGGCAGCTACCGAAGCGACAAACTCATTTCCCCACAGCTAAGTAAGTATGTCGTATCTTTGAACGTGCCCATGGGGAACTCAGCAGGCAAAAAGTTCCATTTTTGGGTGCATTTATAAAATTGTACTCGGACCAATGCGAAGAGATTTTAAACGATTCTCAACCTCTGACCAATAAAGAATATTGTTATTCCCTTCATGTAAAGACTTGTCAGATATCAACAGCCGACTCAACACGACAAATGCCATCGACTTTAAGGAGACCCTAGACTTTTTGGGACAATTGTGGGGTCCAGAATCGCACAAGCACATGCTCGGCACGAGTAATCAGAATTAAAATCCATCAGCATGCTGACTCCAATAAAATATTAACTCTCAAAAGCAATAATACTCAAATAGAAATAATCAAACTACAGAATCTCCAACTGAAAATCGTAAACACCATGGAATCGAATGATCAAGGAAAATACATAAATAACTGTCTTATAAATAAATACGACTTGAATGGAAAAACTAAACTACTAATGCAATAAAACTAACTCCACCTGCAAATCCTCAATCTCTAATAATACTATGCAGTTACTCAGCAACCTAACATAAAATGTTAGTCTATGCAATGAGTCAGAGCCCACCACGCGAATACCATCTACTCTTCCCAAATAAGATCTGTAAATCTAGTCATAAGCATCATAAAATATAAATATCATAATAAATTCTTTTAAATTAAGAATAAATATAACAAGATACGAGTCCACATAAACTAAACCACCCCACAACCCAAGTCCAGTTATGTTTATTTCATCATTTAATTAGATTACAATCCTTTAACTTAACTAAATTCCATTATTTAATTATGTTATCATGCGACTCCACTATAGTCAACCAACCATTATATTCTAACACATCACACCCACATCGATCACTATAGCCAGACAACCCAATTTCATTAGCCTTGCACACATTGGTGATGTTCCAAGCATGACATGTCACTATATTCAGACAACCCAACTTCGGTAGTCCTGCACATATTGGTGACGTCAACACACACCCATGTCACTATAGCCAACCGATCCAATTATCATTAGTCATGCACATATTGGTAACACCGATCCATTTTAATACCCATTTATTATCTTAGGCCTTAATTAACTGTTCTTTATTAGGTTTGCATAATTCCAAACTATCCTCATTCATAAACCAGGCATCCCAACTAAAATCATCCCTAGTTCCATATCTAGAGATCACCAAATCATAAGTATCACTTAGTTTATCACCTAGGAAGAATACGTAACCAACATTATCACCTAGTCTTGTACTTACGCTTAATGAATAACTTAACGACTTACAACCTAGCCCCACCCAGAAAAATACCCAACCGTACAAGTGTACACTCACTAGTTCCACATCTAGAAAGTGCAAATAACAATCAAGCCTACCTATTAGTCTCATACCTAATAAGCAACCTACTAAATAAGGGTGATAGTACTACTACTCCCAAAATCTCAATGTCCTCGCGATGTCAAATTATTAATACGAATAATCTCTACATAACCCATATTTTTTATTTTTATGTTATGATCCTCTAATTAATCATCCAAATCCAATTCCATTCTAAGTATATCTGTTTAATCATATAATAATCAAGTTCTACGAAATAGCTAGACAAATGGTAAAATTACATAATTCTCAAACGAGTTATATTTTATCAAATCAACATATAATTAAATTTGAATATGTGTAATAACAATGTTATACCACAAATAAATTCATCCTATAACATACACATCAATATCATAATTTCACAAGTTAAACCATTAGTCGAATTACATATTTTAATTTTTACTATGCGATTCGTCCCGGCATCCCAACATAATAAGGTACAACTATCTAAGTATGCGATATTCTAACTCTTAAATCATATTTTCAGATTTAATAACAACGGATACATAACTAAGTTCTCACTTTTACCAATTAAAGTTACTAATTATTTTACAAAAATATGTAATTAAGGTTTATGCAGCATTTAAATCAAACAACACTTAAGGAGAACAATGTTGATATTCTTGTCTGGAAATAAGTCTCTTGAAAATTTTGAATACTGGGTTGCATTCGTCCCGTGAAGATAAGCACATTTTATTCACGGTCCTTCTTGAAACTATGTGTTTAAAGCTTCTCACAATAAGGTTGAAGTTTTGTTTGATAGGGGTTTAGGGTTTCAAATAAGGGTGTTGTAGCTACTGGCTTTGTGTATAGAAAAAGGGTTTTATTTTAGTACAAAAATATTTGTGCGTGCCCTTTAAAAAAAGAATCAAGTGTCATATAAGTCAATAAAAAATACTCCTAAATACACACACATTGCCACAAAGAGAAAACAAACGCCTTTAATCCCTCTCTTAAAGGTACCATCTAAAAAAATAAAAAAATGACATTATCCACATGCGAAAGAGTTCCCATGGCTAAAGCCTCAAGTGAATCAATCATCATTTTCTGTTCATTTAAAAAAAATAAACTTAAAACCAAATAGTTATCGGCAACTTCAGACTCTTATAACAAAGCCTAAACCAAATTTTTTTCTTAGAGTCTTAGTCAAAATAAAAAGACTTAAATGCCTCTATAAGTTTTACAAAAATCCTATTTTAGTCAAAAATTACATAAAGGCTCAACATATTCAATTAAATAGCCAAAAATCCTCAAATTCAATTTTCCAAACCCAAAATTTGGAGTCTAAGAAATTATATAATAATAAATTTAACCTTTAGGTTTCTACTAAATTATCAACTCACCAAATTATTAATTAAACTTACTAAAATTCATTTAATTCCCTAAAAATTACCAAATTAAATCTTTTTAATTTAATTTGCGTTCTAACCAAGATAATCAATTTATTAGATTAACCCAAGTAATTAATAAATTCCGAATTCAAAAATTACGGGGTATAGTTTATTTATTCGATTAATTATATTCCAATTAAAGTAATCGTTTTTAACACACTTAATTTATTTAGTACGGCTATCCAAAAACACGGGGTATTACAGTTTTTCATTTCATTAAAAAGCATTTCTATTAAATGCTATAATATTCGACACTTTATAAAAAATTAACTTAATTTTCTATTTATTGAAAGAGGGAAAATGAATAAAATTAGTAAAACAAATTCTAAGATTTCTTTTAACAAACCATGTATACTATAGAAGTTAATAAAATGTTTAGGAATTTCCATCTCAGGATTTAAAATATACTGTTGTTGATATATTCATATTAATATAATCAGGGGGAGTTTCTATTGATTTAATAGGGAAAGAGAAGACTACGTATTTTGTGCTTTTCTTGGACTACGTAAGGTATACAAAGAAAAAACATATTTGACATTCATATTGTTTTCAATGAAACTCGCCAAAGATATTTGTTTTTCAAACATCAACTTGTGCACAAATACGATAGGCCGGGTCATTCCTTTCAAAGTTGGCAAAACTTTTTTATTTTATTATTTTATTCTTCATGCCCAAGATTACATCGTGGATCATTAGATACGAATCCAAAGATGAAGAGAGAAATAAACAATATCACAACTGTGTAAACCAATCAAACTAGAAGTTACTTGGAGGCAAAGATAAGTAGTTATTCGATAGATTGGATTCGAATTCAAATTGTAAGTTACTTAGATCCAAATAAGAGTTAATTATTGCAGAGAACTATAAATAAAAAATTTAAGGACAACAATAAATTAGGAATCTCCAACAAAAAAAATGCTTTATTTCACTTATATTTTATCAATTTATTTCGTATTTTATCATTCCAATTCTTCTTCGAATTAGTTTGTAAGATTAGATTTAGTTCTTATTTCAATTGTCTTCTAACTTTTCATTCAATTTACAATTTAGTTTCACATTCCTAACATTTTGATTTAGTTACTTTACTGTTAAATTGTTTTATCTTCCTTAATCGCATTCATTGTTCTTTTACTGCACATTCTCGTTTTAACTTCGTAGTTTAATTTCATCTTAAAATAAAAAAATAATTTAGCACTTAACAAAAAGTCTTCTTAATTTAAGCATTCAAACATAACATAATCGCCTGATTATTTGTTGGCTAAATATAATAAACCTTGGTTGGCAAGACACGTGATCATTGCTTGGCACGCAAAACAAATTCATATAAATCGAGCCACCAAAAGAGAAAGAATAGAGAGGACAAAATATAAAGGGGTTAAAGGTTAGAGATAAGGGTATTTTTGAATATGACACTTCAAAATATTGACTAACAGTCAAAATGAGTCAAGTATAGTATTATTGAAAATTGGTTATAAATGGAGCATTAATTTTTTTGGGAGATCAATCACAAAATGACAATAGCTAATGGGGGCCAGTCCAAATAATTGTAAAAACCTTTTGAGTTTCTTGGACCCCATAAGATAAAATCCTCACTTTGATTTGATTTCATAGTCTAATACTTGATGTTTGAAATCTCAAAGTCCAAAATTGGGTTCAATGCCATTTGAACATATTAGTATACCATATGACATATATTTTTATATATGATGGTATTGACCACTGTATAGCAACCATCGATCAAGAGCTACTTTAAAAAAGATATTTTTTATCAAATAGGGAGGGTACTCCCACACATATTATTTAAAATAATAAAATAGAGAAAAAACCTCTTCGTGTCAAACAAATCCAAACTTACCTAAATCTAGAGGTTGGGCCCAATACCCTAGATTGAAAAATTCTTTACAATTTAAGCAAACTTGAATATAAATTAAATTGGGGATTTTATCGTAATCCCATTACAATTTTGTGGTCCTTAATCTAATTTGAGGAGTATTTAGCCTATCCATGTTGATATGACCTTTGATCAATCTTGGAAGAGAGTTGAATCTCCAATATGTACAATCAATGTTTGCTTGAGCTGCTCTTGAAGCAAAGAGGTCTGCTACTGAGTTCTTTTCTCTCCTAATGTGATTGATTTGGTATAGAGGTGGAATTTGAATTTTGTTTATTTTTCTAATGGATGACCAAGGAGGCTTGGCTTATTTCAGAACAACTTCAACAAGGAATATGCAATTTATTTCAACTATAGCAATGTGTATGTTTAATTGAATTAAAAGCTTAATACCTTCTTCTAGAGAAATGACTTCTAAATTGGAAGAATATTGAATTCCAATTGATTTTTCAAAACCAGCAATAAACAAACCTTCAGAGTCTCTAATAATACCTCCTATACCACTTGGACCTAGATTTCCTTTGGAAGCACAATCAATATTCAGTTTAAAATATCCTATTAGAGGTTTACTCGAAATGCATTTTATTGCCTGGATTTGATTAGGTCTAATTTTGATGTTGAAGCAGTTTATGTTATGATCATCTATTGACTGGCTTTTATCACAAAACGTATAGTTAGACAGAATATGTGATGCAAGAGATATGGAGTCTTGAATAATGTTTAAGGTAGTTATGTTTATATTTTCAAAAAGGTTTTATTTCTTGATTTCCAAAGTTCCCAGAAAATCATTTTAGGCATAATAGAGTAAAGTACTTTTTGGTGGTCTCTTTCAGTGTTTGTCATCCACCAAGAGAGAAGAATTGATCTGCAAGAAGAGTAGTTAATATGGATGTAAAATATAATAGAAAAGTAAGACCAACCCTATTTAGCCATGTTGCATTCAATCCATACATGTTGACTGCTGTCTAAATTGGAAAAAGAGGCCCTGCATATTGACACCAATCTAATGCATGCTTTCTGTATTTCTGTTTTAAATGGCACTGAGTTATTGAGAAATTTTCAAATGAAGTTTGAAATTTTCATTGGACATTCTCGAATCCAGTTTATTTTCCAACTTAAAGATATTGGCCTAGATTGTCTATAAACATTGTAGGCAGAATTGAAAGAGAATTCTCCTGTTATAGGGGGCTTCCAGATTTGTTGATCATCACTTATGTTATCTTTTTCTAAGTTGTTGATGATAGCCATTCTTTTCACTATTTTTAAATCAATTTTATTTGACAACCCTTTGTGATATTTATTTCTTATAAAAGAAGCCCCTAAGCCTTTGTCATACTTGTATTTCCAGTGTAGTTTTAGACTATAAGCAGTTATAATATCTTCTAGGCTTCTAAAGTTAAGGCATCCTTCTTCAAAAGGAAAACATGCTTCAAATTATTTAGACCTTTGATAGGGCTTTTCTATAGTGCTGCCACCCAAATAGAATTTACTAAATATATTATTTAGTCTTTTAATAACTGTCTTTGGAGGATTCATAGTAGTAAATGTATAAACTGGGGTTAATAACACTACATGTCTAATTAGAGTAGCTCTACCAACTTGAGATATTAGTTTAGATGACCTAGTGTTTAGTTTATCTGTAATTTTGGAGATTAATTATGTAAAGTGTATAATTTTATTTCTGTCTTTATTTAAAAAGCATCCTAAGTATTTCATATGGAATTTTTTATGAGACGGACCAATATTCAAGGCTATGGACTTTTTCTAGCTTGACTAATCTAGTCATCAACATAGAGAAATCTATTGGCATATTTTATCTGCTGAACAGATGTCTCTTCATAAGATTTAAGAAGATTGAATAAGGCTTTAAGGCTGTGGCTACCCCCATTTATGAATATTATAATATCATCTACAAATCCGAAATGAAAAATAAGTTCGACACGTTTGGGGATGAGAAAAAGGGATTGCCTTTTGAAGAATGAATAGATTGTTAATATTTTTAATTAAGCTTGCAGCTGCAATGATAAAGAGGCTGGAAGATAGAGGATCTCGCTGTCTTAGACCCCTTGTTGATTTAAAAAATCATTTACTTAGGCCATTAATTATCAGAGAATACTAGTTGATTGAGATAATCCTCCAAACCATGTCAACTAATGTCTCATTAAAGCCAAATTTTCTGAGAACTTCACATAGAAAAGGCCAGTAGACTTTGGCATATGCCTTTTCCATGTCTAACTTGATAATAGTATTATTTCCATGAGCTTTCTTACCTATGGATTGAACCATTTCTTGAGCTAGTAAGATGTTATCTTGGATGATTCTACCTTTAACAAATCCACTTTGATTTGGGGATATAATGAAAGGAAAAATTGATGAAATTTTCTCATTTAAAATTTTTGAAACTATTTTATTAGAGAAATTCCAAAGGATTATAGGCCTAAATTGAGCACAATAAGAAGGATTAGTTACCTTAGGAATGAGAGTTATAGCTATAGTTGACTAGCTTTTAGGCATTACTGCTCTAGCAAAGAAAACATGTATTGCAATAATCAGGTCAGTCTTAATAATTTCCCATAATTTAACATAGAAATCACCTCCAAATCCATCAGGACCAGGAGCACTGGATGAGTCTAGAAGGAAAGTCTGTTAACATTTTATTCAATTTTGGAGTTATGACCTTATCAATTACATCTAAAAAGTCTTTATTGTGTGTTTTATAATCAGCTGACCAAAGTTTTTGAAAATGATTTAAGAAGATACTATATATTTCTGCATTGGATTCTTCCCATTAGTCATTGGAATTCTTGATTCTTGAGATATTTTGCTTCATGTTTCTTTCTTTGACTGAGGCATGAAAGAACTTTGTGTTTAGCTCTCCTTGTTTCATCCATTCTAAGTGGATTTTGTAATGCCAAAAGCCTTCTTCCCTTTGCAATGGAACGTTGAGATGTGCTCTAGTTTCAAACAGTTCACTTCTAGTGGTTTCATTAGGGGATATTTCAAATGCATTTTCTTTAATCATGACTTTATCCTCTAAGTCTTTGATTGATTGAAAAATGTTTTTGAAATGCTCCTTATTCCATATTTTCAACTTTAATCTCTCATTTTTTTAGTTTTAAAGCAAATTTAACCATTGGGGGAGCATAATTTTGAAGTGACCAAGCTTCTTCAATAATCTCTCTGACATTAGAGTTGATTGTCCACATTAAAAGGAATTTTAAAGGTTTTGAACATAGATCAGAAGAAGGTTTTATAGAGAGCAAAAGAGAACTGTGGTCTGAGCATGATTTAGGAAGATGTGTTATATTGGAATTTGGAAATTGCTAAATCCATTTGAGGTTTACTAAGCCTCTATCTAATCTGCAAAATATAGTACCATTTACTCTATTTTTGGTCCAAGTGAACCGAGAGCCATAGTAACCTAAATCCAAGAAGCCACAAGTAGCTATCATGTCTTTAAAGTCTTCTATTGCATGAAATTCTATTTGGTTGCCACCTATTTTTTCTTCCTCATTGCAGACTACATTAAAGTCTCCATTTAACAACCAAGGTTGGTTTGGGGAAATATTTGTAAGGAGTTCTAAATTAGACCATAATGTTCTTCTTTTAAGAGTAGTACATTTAGCATAGACTAGTACTAATAATAAAGAGGTTTCCAAAAAAGGAAGGTCAATATTTAAGAACAATAATTGATCACTATCATGTTCTACCCTGACTTGGAGATCATTTGACCAAAAAAACAAATCATATTGGAATTGTTGCCTAGACCATTTGAAAAATTCCATTTATGTTGGTATTTAGTTATGGTTGTTGATTCAACTTTTGGTTCTAGTAATGTTGTGGCAAAGAGATTATGAATTTTAACAAGTCTTTTAATTATTTTATGCTTTGCTTTATTAACTACTCCTTCAACAATCCAACATATGAAATTTAGGTTTATTAGAAGTATTTTGAGTTTTTGACTTACGATATGGTCTAGTAAATCTTGTGAAAAGAGGATCATGAGGCATAGATTTTGTATGTTTACCTGTTTGTTGAGAGACTCCAATTTCTTGAGTTTTACCTGATTCTTTGTTTTGATTTTTCTTACCAGCTTTAAGTTCTTCGTGTTTCTTCAATTTGACTTCAAACCAATATGAAAATTTTTGCAGCTCTTCTAGCATTGGAACTAAAATGTATGCTTCATCTTTATCTGAATAGTTGTTTTTGTCTATTGCTGGATGTTTTTCATTTGGGGGAAAGGCCGAGCCTTTAGGATATAGATTTAATTTATCCACAATAAAAGCTTCCTCGAAAGTATAATCTTCATGGTGAATCTTGTCATTGAATTCTTGAGAAATTTCTTTTTGTTTTTTCTTTTTGGACAGTGGTGTGAAAC
This sequence comes from Sambucus nigra, assembly GCA_949130495.1. NCBI lineage: Eukaryota > Viridiplantae > Streptophyta > Magnoliopsida > Dipsacales > Adoxaceae > Sambucus > Sambucus nigra. Next base: position 638,236,314 of record OX422215.1, read on the forward strand.
CAGTCTTTATTGATTTTGTTGGGATCACTTCTTAGATTTCATCATCTGACTCTTCTGGGCAATTTTGAAGAATTTCAAATCTATTTTCCATGTTTCCTATATTGTCTTCTTCGCTTGGTTGTTCTTGAGTTGTCTGTTCCTCCTGATCTTAATCAATCTTGATATTTTCCGGTTCAGTAGCAGTTGTTTCTTGAACTTGAACTATTTTTTTATCTACTTTATTTGGAGGTATATTAATATTGGGATGTTTGAAAATGCATTTTGCCTTTTTTCATAAGAAAATGCAGAAAGAAGGTAGGTTTCCATATGAGATTTGTTTCCAAAAGCCTTTAGTGCCACATCCAATCCAGATTCTGTGAATTCTTTCTTGGAGTATATTAATTTATACACACACTCTTGCGATACTTGGTCTAGTTACTGAAGTTGTTGATGCATCCATTTTATGAGGTTTCCCAATTAATTGGGCAATCGAATATAGAGAAGATTTGGCATAAAAATGAATTGGAAGTTTTGGGAGATTAATCCATACAGGGGTTATGGGGCTTTCTTCATCTAGTTTGAAGTCTGTTGTCCATTTCAAGGTTCTCATTGGATATTTTCCAATGTACCAATGGTCTCTAAGCCATAATCATACACAGTCTTCTTCACAATTTAGCCGAATTAGAATGTGCTTTGAGTCCATAAGGCCTATTGAATATGCGGCTTTCAATGAAAATGTTAGAAATTTTTCGAATGGATTCAATAGCTGGCCTTCCATGTGATAATTTGCCCACAATGGAATGCTTGAAAGGTTCTGCAAATGATGAGATATCTTCTTCAGAGAATAGGATTGCTGGTTCTCCTTTGAAGGTTGTAGGGGTCTTTAAATCAGGTTCTTTTGAAGTGTTATTCATCAGGACACTTGCGAATGATTTTATCCAACTATTTGATGGGTCTGGGGTTTGGCGGGATCAGTGTTGCTGGCGGAGGGTCTGCCATGGCAATATAGTTCTCTCGGATTGCTCTAGAGTATCCGAGGGAGAAAATATTTATAAAAAATTGCACCGTAAAAAATAACATAAGGATCAGTTGTGTTGATAATCTATATAACTATATAAAAACTGTAGATCCAAATCCTCTAAGGATGACACGTTACAGTAATAAAGGCCGGGTATTATAACTTACACTTTTTATTCATGTATTTGACTTGCCTTTAATTTCAGTTGAGTTTTTCAATATATAACGTGTATTTGACTTGCCTTTAATTCCGGTTGAGTTTTTCAATATATAACAAGTCCCATGAAAGCTTTGGACGTTGTGTTGATATCGAGACCTGCATTGGAATATAATATAGTTCTAGGTGTTGTTTTGGAGGGGTAAAAGAGAACCCTTCCTATTGAACAAGATAATGGATTCACAGTTTCAAGATAAAAGTTTCCACCACCTGTCACTATTTAATACACCTCTTCATTTTCTTTTCCAAAAAATTAAAAGATAAATGCTCTCTGCGTCCCTTGCTATCCCTGTCCTTCTTAGACTATATTTGTTCCCTCTTCCAAACATTAAAATCAGAAACTTTAATTGCAGACTTCTCCATTTCCCCCTTCTCATTCACAAAATCATTTTCTCCCCATAAAACAATTAATCGTTTCTCAGGTAAATTTTGATACAACATTGTCATTCATATATTTTTTTGTTTCCCTTCAATTATAATAAAATTCCTCATATTTGTATGCAGTGAAAAGTAAGGGAACAAAGAAAAAGAACATAATCTAAGCAGGTGTGTGGGAGTAAGGTAAGGTTCCTTTATTTATTTATTCTTTTTTTTCATTTTTATACTTTATTCTTAACATTTGCGTTCAAGGGACTTTAAGGTACATTTTTTAATCAATATCCAGCCCCGCCAACTTCACCACCTATGCCGCCATCTGCTTTTTTCCTTCGGCAGTCACCTCATCCACAATTACATACACCACGAAAGAAAAGATATCGACACGCACACACGCGAATGTGTAGATTCAGAAGGTGGGTTCAATATCAACCAAATTTGCATGTGGAGTCTAGATAATGTTTTGTAGGAATTTTGGCTACATGTAAATCTAAAAAGACATCTCTCATAACTTAACTCATGTTATAGCAAAAATTATCTTCGTTATTTTTGGAATTTACCCACTTTTGTGGGTGAATTTTATACTTCATAATTGTCTCAATATTTGTAAATAACTAAAATAACAAAAAGTAACAAAACCTAAGGCATGTGAGTTAACTGCTCAGAATTATTTATTTGGCATATCAAATTTAGCTTATTTGGTTAGACGAATAAATCGTGACAAACAATGGTATGTTTGAATGTGAAACAGCATACATCATCTAAGAAAGAGTTGCTATTTGTTTATTTCCCTAACAGAGAATATTAAAATCTCCAAGAAATTAGTTTTTTGTTCTTTTTTTTTATCTTGACCTGTTAAGAATTAATGGGATATGAATAATTATATGATAGTTTTGTGTGCTTTTCTATGGGCATTTGTTTTAAAAAATTTACATAAATGAAATTTATTTGTGGAATTTTAGTGTTAGTATGGTTGATTGAATTTGTGGAATTGGTCTTTTTTGTGATTTGGGATGTGATGTGATATGGTGACTTGAGTATAATGGCAATATGGTTTATGCCCATTATAGGGTTCTAGATTTTTACGATTAACTAATGTGATGTTTTATGTCAATAAAGATGTGTAGAAATTATAATATTTTATAATGCTATAAGTTATTCTTAAATATGTAAAAAATATTAAAGACAAAAAGTATTACATCAGGTGCGTAGTTATTATTATTCTCCTCTCTCCACATTCACGATTTACGGGTCCTTTAACCTCTCTATCTTTTACCCTTTCGTATGGCCATCCTTTCCATTTCCCACACTCTTTTTATCTCACACCATTTATATGGGCATACACACTAGCCATCTGGGTATTATTTATAACCAACATAGTCTACAGGTGAGTCTCAAAAGCCTCCAAGTCATCTTCATTCACCTTGCTCACGTTATCGAACCACTCCGCACTAATGCATATGCAAAATCCAGGCTATTTCATTGATCAAAGCATAATAGATGGTGAAAACTATTTATAAATTTCTTGATTAAACGTATGCTACTTCCTTATATGTATGTACTTTGGATTAAATTAATCTTTGGTTACAACCACCTAACTCTTTATTCTTGGCTAACAGTGTGCAGCTTCATCTGCACAAGTCAATAAAGCCTTATTTTATTTGGCATCGTCATTCAATCGGCCACGCATCGCGTGGCCTTCATGCTAGTGTGTTATGAAACATAAGACAAAAAGATTTAATGGAGAAGAAATATAAAACATAATGTTTTCCAAATTTCAAGAAGTAATAGAAATATTTTTTCAAAGTACAAATATTATTAAGCAAATGATGTTTTTTTTAAACAATAATATAAAATTAAAAAAAGACTAAAACAATGTTGTTTTCATAGGAGCATTAACTAATAAATCCTTTGAAAGTTTATTAATATATAATCAATCTAAGCGACAATCTTGTTGGTATCTTAAACCCATAAACTTTTCCTTTAATTAACGATAAGTCTAAACGATGCAGTTACATACATTTACACTTATTAATATAGATAAAGTTGCAATTGTAAGTGTATTCATCATTGTAACTCTATCTACATTAATAAGTATAACTTTATCAATATTCATGAGCGTAACTACATGTACATTAATAATTGTAAGACACGTGGACTTATTAAAAAGTCGAAAAAAGCCCTTAATGTTAATTACGATAGAGTTAAGAATTTTTTACCATCTTCCAAGTTTTCATAAGAAAAAATTAATATGTGCGTGTTTTTGTCAAAAGAAAAATATAATTTTTTCGATTAATTACACTAACCCCTAAACCTTACCCTCGTTTTTGTTTCACCACGGGAACTTTTAATTTCTTTATTTAACCCCCTAAATTTCCAAAACGTCTTCAAACAACCTCCTAACACTAACATTGTTAGTTAGTTTTTTTTTTACAGAAAATGGCACATGACACCCGTTTGCCTTTTTTAAAAGGATATTTTGGAATTCTAACACATTTAGGACAAAATCCTAACTCTCTCTCTCTCTCTTTTTATTTTTCTTTCTCTTTCCTCTTATAACAACCATGGGCGTCCATGGTTATACCCCTCTCTTTCTCTCTCCCCCGTGTATCTCTTCACAATCCTCCCTTTCACACGCTCACGAACACACATAGATTAAAATTGTCTCACACATGTATATTACCACACACACACACACATACATGTGAGTGCAATTAATCACAATTAATAAGTTCTAGAAAATAATTAAAGAAAGAACATACAAAATGTCACACAACACACAAATATACGTGGCTCAGCAACTTGCCTACGTCCATAGAGAGGTCACTGAGTCTTTATTATGTCTCTTAAAGTTTGAAAACTACACCCCCTTGGACCTGGGGTATGGGTTTAATTTATAGTTGTGTAAAACTTTAGTGGTTAAATTGATCAAGGAACTCCGTCGGCTTGCTATTGGATCATATGGTCATTCCCTGAATACCTCATCTGAGATTTTAGGTAACCAATGTGAACTTATTTAAATGATAACAACTTCATAATTATCAATGTGATAAATGCTTTTGATGATCAATTGTCACACCCTTCTTTTAGGTATGAATTTACAAGAGAGTATATAAAGCAATGAATTAAAGTTATGGCAAAAACAAAACTTTATTCATTATTAAACGATAACATAGTGTATTACCACCGCATGGGTGAATTACATTTTTTTCAACTCAAACTATAAAGTATAAAATAGAAAAGTGTCACTCCTTACTCCCATTTGGCTTACTCTCTGCCCTTACAGTCAAATACGCAAACAAGTGACTGGTTTGTGTCTCAAAAAGGGGGAGAGATACTATCATCTTTCTCGTGGGCCATCTGGAGGAAAAAGGAATTAGCACAAATATGTTAAGTAGGTTTTACCAATTTTATAACAAATATCTGTATAGATGAGAGGTGGAGTGTATATATAATTCAGTGTTTGTCAAATATAGCAGAAGCAATTGTTTCTCATAATAGCATTAAAGAAACTTGAGGAGTTTGAACTCATAATCCCATACTTATCAATTTCATTAAGGATCATATAATCAAGGATTTTTGAACTGATAATCCCATACTTGTCAACTAACTAAGGGGTATAGAATTAAATAAGCCATCAGTAAAACCAAATAATAAATAATCGAAAAAAGGTGCAAGCTGAACTGTATCGTTACAACGAATTGTTATGATATTAGTTATTAGATAAGAAGGATTTAACTTGTTCCGATTTATCGTATTTAAAACATTCAGTGATATAATAACACATAAGTATGGTAATTTCTACACATACTTGGAATCAAATAGGGCTATCATAGAATGATATCAATAGCAGTTAACAACTACGCAAAATTTTACTATCAAAGAGGTCAAATGACCTACTTGCTCGGGTCAAAAGAAGATATCGGGAGGAGTTGGTACTTGATTATTTGTATACAATGTTTGGGTGAATAAGTATTGTTGGAATTGGGGTTGCTTTTGGTCAATTTATACCAAAAAATTGTATATTTTAAAGCTTTAGGGGTTTAATTCAATAACTTGGGACTTTAAAATCTTGGACTTAGGGTCAAATTTGAACTTTGGTGTAGAAGACTTTTTTACTTCAAATATTTTAAAGTACTTATAGACAAAGTTTGGGGTTAAAATTCATAAGTTGAAAAAGTCTGGAGGGGTCAAATTGTAATTTAGGAAAACTATTTCAAACCTAAGACCTCATTTTTCCATAACTTTGGCTAGGCTTGACCAAACATACCCTTACCTTATACCATTTTGACTAGAAAAATAAAATAAAAATATTGAAAAAAATTTAGAAAATTTTTATTGCCCACGCGCCCTCACGCACGTGGTCAAAATTCCTGGTCAAATAGTTCATCTTCAACCTCTCGAAGGTTGACTTTAGGGTTTCAGATTTTTTACCGAAGATATCTCCTTCATTTTTGCACCATTTAAAATGATTTCTAAAGAAACTCCACCTAAAATTTCATAAGGAATCTAAATATATTGATTTTATGAATCGAGGTGCAGTATATCTTGAGTTCCATAACTATATGTTTTTTAGAAAATTTAACTTAACATTCAAAGCTTTTAAAAGTATGGCAAGGATTCTTATGAACATGGCTAGGTTTATGCTATATTCAAGAGTAATTTAGTTTTGATTTCAGGGTTTGAGGTGGATTATACAAGGAGGATTCGAACTTTTGAGTTTTTTGGTCCAGAAAACACTTTCAATCAATTGAAGCTTATTATGTAAATTCGTGGGTTTTGATCATTGCACTAGAATTCCAAAGGTTCTAATGAATAAGTTCATAGCTTCAAACCTAAGTTATAATCATTATATTGAAGTTCACCGTTTAATGGAGGAATTTTCATATTTCTTTACCTAGGGGTTGTTTTACACGTAAAGTTTCTACCGTTTTGAGTGTTATAAGCATAATTCTACACATAAATCATGCATAAAATGATAGGTTACCTGATTTGAGGGAAAATTTTGAGTTTTGAATGAGCTGAAGAGGTGAGTTTAAATGGCTTAGCTCATCAGGTTTTTATAGTGTATGACTAGAGGTTTTAATTGGTTCGAATAAGAGGTGGATTTGAGCAGTTTTTAAAGAGTTATAATGCTTGGTCTTTGAACCTCACATGTTTGCATGGTTCAAACATGTGATTTTTGTCATTATCTGCTTGTGTGGAGGCTTAGGTGGACAGAGGCTTTCTGTAAATATCAAATAATTGGTTTTCAGTCCTTGGTTGATAAAGTATATGCATATATAGCCTTAAAAGTGTACTTTTGGTATATTTTAGCGGGATATTTGTAATTTTTGAAAGATATAGGGGCTAAAATTGTAAATTCTAGTTAGTTGAAGTTTGATAGTTTGAAGTTTTTAAGGTCTAATTCGTAATTATTAAAACTTAAGGGATCCTTGATTAATTTAGCCAATTTATTTGTTTTGTAGAGTAGTTTAATCCTTCTTTTGACTATGTTGGAGTTTATACATTCTAGGATGGATTAAATTGAGAATTAAGGTTTGTTAATTCGGGTACGAATATTGTAATCTACCTAACTAAAAAATAAATTCGTCCTCGATTTTACCTTAGAAGAGATCAGGATATCGGTCTTTTATAGCATGTTTTGGTTCCCATGTGGCTTCTTACTGATTTTGATTTTCCCAAACTACTTTGACTCGAGGGATTTCCTTGTTCCTAAGACGTTTCACTTGGCGATCCAAAATTTGAAAAGGGTGTACATCAAATTTGTGGTTTGGTTAGATAGGGATTTCTTGCCATGTAATAGTATGAGAGGGATCAGAAATATACTTGCATAATTGGGACTTATGAAATACATTGTGAATATTGGATAATTCCAAAGGTAATTCTAATTGGTAGGCTACAGGGTCAATACGATTATAAATAGTGAAAGGTCGATTATATCCGGGGGCTAATTTTACTTCCAAAGCGTAAGATTCCTTTCTGAGGAGAAACTTTCAAAAATACTCGATCATTAACTTGAAATTCCAAGGGTTTCTAACTCTGGTCTACATAACTTTTCTGAAGATCTTGAGTTGTCTTCAATCTTTCTCTAATCTGTTATATTCTCTCAGTGGTTTCTTGGATTATCTCGGGACCAAATTGTTTACTAATTCTCGATTCTATCCAATATACAGACAATCGACAAGGTCTTCCATATAAAGCTTCAAACGGGGTTGTTACAAGAAAATTCAACAAGGGGTAAATGTTCATTCCAATTATCGGGCATATCTAACGCATAAGCTCATAGCATATCTTCTAATGTTTAGATAATACGTTCTAATTGTCCATCCGTTTATGGGTGAAATGTCGTACTTAAATGAAGTTTAGTACCCATTAAACGGGAATCTCTATCTGATATGATGGATAAAGTAATTCCATATAATCGAACAATTTCTCGAATGTAGAGCTTACTAAGCTTTTGAAATGACTTTGTGGTTTTCATTTGCAAAAAATGAGCAGATTTGGTAAGTCGGCCGACTATTACGCAAATGGAATTATATCCATAAGACGTACGAGGTAGTCCACTGATAAAATCCATGATAATATGATCCCATTTCCACTCGGGAATCAATAAGGGTTGAAGGAGTCCGCCAGGGTGGTGCTGGTGTTCTATCTTTTCTTGTTAACAAGTAAGACATTTCTTTACAAAATTCTCGATATCATTTCTCATATTTGGCCACCAATATTATCTGGCGTGGTACATTTTAGATCTTTCGAGATGAATCATAAACTTAGAACGATGGGATTCTTTCAATACTTCTTCTCAAAGAGACAAGTCATTAAGTACATACAATCTATTTTTAAAATGTAAACTTGTTTCCTTATCATATGAGAAGTCGTGATTTTTATCTTGAAAGGATTGCACAAAAGAGTCTTATGTCTGTTGAACTAAGATTTTTTCTCTCAATTCGGGATATGCAATGATGTTAGAAAATTTTGAGAAAAGGGGCATCAGTTGAAGGTCATATTGATCTATGGTAGGAGAAATATCCTAAGAAATCAAAGTATGGAGTCTTCTTACTGGATTACGACTTAGAGCATCAGCTACCACATTTCCTTTGCCTGGATGGTAGTTTAATTTTAATCGGTAATCTTCTAAAAATTCCATCTAGCGTCATTGTCTTAAATTGAAGTCCTTTTGAGTAAAGATATATTTTAAACTCTTATTATCAAAAAAGATTTGAAAATTTTCACCGTAAAAGGTAATAATGTCAAATTTTCAAAGCAAAAACTACAACCGCTAACTCAAGATCATGGACGGGGTAATTACATTCATGAGTTTTGAGTTATCGTGACCCATACTCTATACCTTCCTCATCTTGAATTAACACACATCCTAACTCTTGCAATAAGGCGTCGGCATATACATCGTAACTTACATTGCTAGAAGGAATAGTGAGGACAGGAGCAATAGTTAATTTGTCCTTCAAATTTTAGAATGATTGATTAAATTCATCAGTCCATACAAATGGCACTTCCTTCCTAGTTACCTTTAAGAGGGGAAGAGTGATGCGAGAAAATCCTTCCATAAAATGACGATAATAACCCGTTAATCCTAGAAAACTCTTTATCTCGATGATATTAGTAGGATTTTTCCATTTCAAAATGGCTAAAATTTTGGCAGGATCAACTTGGATTCCATTTTCAGAAATCACATGTCTGAAATTTTTTATTTCTTTAATCAAAAAATTACATTTTCTCTTTTTAGCATATAACTGATGGTTTCTTGGAGTACCTAATACTGTCTCTAAATGTTGGGCATGTTCTACTGGATTTGGGGAATAAAGAAGAATATCGTCAATGAAAACGATAACAAATTGATTAAGAAAAGGTCTAAAGATTCAATGCATAACATCCATAAAAGATGCGAGTGCATTGGTTAACCCAAAAGACATTACAGTAAACTCAAAATTTCCATAACGAGTTTGAAAAGCAGTTTTTGGAATATCTTCATCTCTTACTCGAAATTGATGGTAGTCATATCATAAGTTTATATTAGAGAAGACCCATGCTCCTCGAAAAAGATCAAATAGATCTCCAATTAGGGGTAAAGGATACTTATTCTTAATACTCACTGAGTTCAGTTTACAGTAATCTATGAATAATCTAAAGCTTCTGTGGGTACACGGATTTAGAATAACGGTCCTGGACGAGTAGCCCAATTGAAGCGGCCCAAAGTCCAAACCCTTCATATCTTAACATCAATTCGATTATGACTGAGTCTTCTCCCATGTTCTCGTAAAGAGGTGTTCCAGGAGAAGATGGAAAACGTGAGGGAGTCCAACACCCCCACTCCCTGAAAATAAACGTGTATATAATAAACCCTAGGTCTGGGGCATAAGACAGGAATTGTATTCTTTGTAAACACTCCCCGGAGTATATAGAAATAATACTGACTGCACCACCGTGGACGTAGTCATTCTTGTTGAACCACGTACATCTCCTGTTGTGTGATTGGCATTTTATGTTTCTTACTTTACTTGGTGATTGCGCTTCTCTCATCTACTTGTGTTGCAAATAATTGTCACCACAATTGGCGCCGTTTGTGGGAACGTTTATCTTCCCTGAGAAAGCCCACACCAACAAAGAAGTCTGAAATATCTGGTCACAGTAGTAATGCTACTCAGGTAGGAGATATCCAAGAATAACCTGCTCCTTGCAGGATCAGATCTGAAGTTTGGCGTTCAGATCAGAGGGCTCGCCTAGAAAGGCCAGCCTCAAAAGAAAGCCAAGGACCATCGAGGTCCACACAAATATTCAGGTTGATTGATGCTTACGAGGTGAGGCTCCAAGAGCAAAGGGAGTCTTCTCGCAGGCACGAAGCTGAGAATGCTCGCCTCAAAAGAAGGTTAGAAAGAATGGAGGTAGAGCTCCATCATGGCACCAAGAGACGTCCATACCACACCCCTAGCCCTCAGGAGAGCAAGTCTCGCAGCCGAGGAAGGATCCCTAGACGCGAGTCCCAGAAAGTTGAGGGAAACGAGTCAGAGGACGACCTACTCGAGCAACTGCGACTAGCTCGCAATCGCAGGAGCCCAGCTCGCAGCAACGAGAATATACGAAGTCTGGTCCAAAGGGAGATGGACCAACACCCTGCGCATCACGGTACCAGATCGACCCGAGAACTCGCTAGGCGAGTTCTCAAAACTCATATGAAATTACCTTTCTCAAGGGAAATAGAAGAAAAGGAAGCCCCCAAGAAATTTGTTATCCTAAGGTTCAAGATTTATGATGGTAAAACTGATCCCATTGATCACGTCAGGCAGTACAGGCAAGCCATGACCCTTTGGAACCATCGAGATACATTGATATGCCAAATTTTTCCCTCGAGCCTGCATGATGTGGCGCAAAAATGGTTCGAAAGGATCCCCCACAGGTCCATCAGAAGCTTCAAGTCCCTGGCCGAACTCTTTACGGCCCTCTTCATTACTAGTAACTCCCATCCCAAAGGGATGGATGCTTTGCTAACAATAAAAAGACGCCTCAAGAGACCCTCCGAGACTACGCGAAGAGGTACTGGGAGTTATTCAATGAGGTCGAGGACTGCTCGAAGCAAGTGGCAGTGGCCTATTTCAAAATTGGGCTACCCAGCTCTTCCCTTCTGTACCAGTCCCTGACAAAGAAAGATTACATGACCATCGACGACCTGATGGCTCGCATAGAGAAATATGCCAAGGTGGAGGATGTGACCCACCTCAGCACAGGGGAAAACGGTCGAACTAAGCTCGCTGCCAAGGGCAGTGACAAAACTGAGAACCAGAAGAAAGGAGGAAAGAATGGGGGCAAGAATGGCTCCAAGAACGGAGGCAGCAACGATGTGGCAAAAGCATTTCAGGCGGTCAACACCGTCTTTAGAGAACCAATCTATAAAATTCTCGCAAAAATTAAAGACGAGCCATTTATTAAGTGTCCCAGGAAGATGGGAGATCCCTAAAAAAGAAACAACGCGCTAAGATGCGCTTTTCATAAAGAATAAGGACATAAGACTGAGCATTGCAAGGCTCTTAAGTCCCACCTCGAAGAGCTGGCCCAGTCCGGGCATCTGAACGAATTCGTGGACAAAAAGGCAGAGAAAGTTGTTGTCCATAGAGAAGCAAGGCCTGATAACGCACTCGAAGATGACGTCAGCCATGAATTCGCAGTAATTTATGGGGCATCTGACGTAAAGCAGATTCAAGGAAATTCAGATCGAATGGAGGTAAAAAATCTTACAGCGGTGATGCAAGCTTTTCAGATCGATCCAGCAAAGACGCAATCAGGAAAGCGTCGGCGAGAAGATGACGTCAACTATAATAAGCATATCGTATTCACATATGAAGATCTGGTGGGAGTGAGAACCCCACATCATGATGCTTTGATCATTACTCTCAAGATAGCTAACTATAACGTCGACAAGTTGCTCATCGACCAAGGAAGCTCGTCTGAGGTAATGTATCTTAACCTATTCAGAAAATTGAAGTTAAGCATCACCGACCTAAAGGAAGCTACTGTCCCTTTAGTTGGCTTCGCTGGAAAAGTGACTATGCACTTGGGAAAGATCGTGCTGCCAGTAAGGGTCGGAAATATATCTAAAATGATTGAGTTTCTGGTGGTCGACATTGACTCGCCATACCAGGCTATCCTCGACAGAGGATGGCTACACGCAATGAAGGCAATCTCCTCGACCTACCACCAGAAGATCAAATATGTGATTAAACGAGGAGTAATGGAGATCCATGGTGATCAAGCGATGGCAAGAAGGTGCTTCATAGAGGCCATCCGCCCAAGACCAGAGAAGAAGGCCTACAGGCCCCGCGAGAAAGTTGAGGAACAAGAAGGTCTACCACCTTCGAAATAGCAGTTAAAGTACGAAAGACCCGGAGTAGATGAGACCAGGATCCTCCCCTCTGAAAGGGTCGTCGAGAACCTGGAAGAGGTTACAGCTGGAGGTAGCAACGATGACAGGGTTTTCTTGATTGGAGCTTCTCTCACAGATCAGGAACAGAAGGAGTTGACGACTCTGTTGAGAAGCAATGTAGACATTTTCGCATGTTAACCATACGAGCTACCTGGGATTGATCCTAGTGTGGTTTGTCATCAGCTACATGTCAACCCCACCTTCAAACCGATCACGCAAAAAGCACGGTGAATCGCGCCCGAGAAGGCAAAGGCCGTGGGGAACCTTGTTGATTTATTTTATGGAGTGCATGAAGGTACATATGTGGATACTAAAGGAGGTCAAATAGGGGTTACTTAAGTGACGTATCCAGGTAATATAAAGTATGATGAATACAATAGATTAATAACTGAGAAACTGTCCCCTTCATGTGAGGGACCTAAGATAACTCTTTCTGCAATCGTAGAATTGCACAATATAAAGAAGTAGTTTGGATGGTCAAGAAATAGTGTGACAGAAATTTTATCTATATTGAAAAGGTGGCTCCCAGAAGGAAACACGTTACAAGAAAAGTATCCTCACATGAAGCGTATGATGAAAGACTTAGGGATGAAGGCCAATTTTATTCATGCATGATTCAATAATTGTATTTTGTATTGGAAGGAAAATGAAGATAAGGAAGAATGTCCTCAATGTGGAGAGTCGAGATATAAAGTGACCATGAGCAAAGGGAGTGGAGTATGCAAAGAACCTAAGAAAGTATTGAGACATTTTCCTCTAATTCCTAGACTTTTTAGATTATACACCATACCATAGATAGCATGGGACATGACATGGCATAGTTGAGCAACCAATTCATGGGATTTTTAAATACATCCTTCCGATTCATCTCAGTGGAGAAATTTTAAACTGAAATGGTAAGATTTTTCTAAAGAAGCTCAATGTTTGGCTAGCAATAGAAACTGATGGGTTTAATCCACATGGTATTCAATCTACTAGTTATAGTTATTGGCCTATTATCACCGGACCATTAAATTTCTCACCATCATTGTGCGGAGAGAGAGAGTTTCATATGTTGTCTTTGTTAATACCTAGGTCAAAGTCACCTTGTCAAGACATTGATGTTTTTCTTCAGCCACTAGTAGACAAGTTGAAGCTACTATGGGAAGAGAGTGTCGGCTTATGACATGTCAAGAAAATAGTCTTCACATTGGGAGTTATGCTTATGTGGTGGATTCATGATTTCCCCGCATACGGGAATTTATCTGGATGCGTAACACATGGTTACAAAGCTTGTCATGTTTGTGAAAATAATACTCCGTGTAAAGCATAGCCAAAAGATAGTTTACACAAACTGCCGTAAGTTTCTCAACAATGATCACCCGTTCAGGAAAAGAGGTTATTTAGGGTTCAAAATAACATAATATATAGACCCTCCTAGTCGGCTAAATGGGCGTTGATTATATCCCTCTGAAGATTCCAAAAGTCCTTAGTAAAAAGTGAAAGGTTGGTGATGTAATTGATAATTGTAATACTAAAGTTAAAGAGGAGTGGTATAAAAGGTCCATTTTGTTTGATTTAGAATATTGGATTTCACATCAAGTTCGACATGTTCTTGATGTAATGCACATAGAAAAAAATGTTGCAGAACATCTAATAAACACAATCCTTGATACTAAACTCAAAACAAATGATACAATAAATGCTCGGTTGGATATGGAGAATATGCACATGCACAGTAACCAATGGATGAAAGTAAACGGACACACTGGGAAAGAGATCAAACCCAAAGCACCATTTACATTGAATAAGGAGGAGAAAATAGTTTTGTCAAATTTTGAAAGACTTGAAGCTCCCTTCGAGTTTTTCATCCAACTTGAGAAATATTGCCACTCTTAATCCACCTAGTTTGCACTCGTTGAAGTCACATGATTATCATGCCATAATAAAATATTTTCTACATGTCTTGCTTCAACATGTTTTCAGTAAACACCATGGTTTATGAAAAGCTATCGAGCAGTTGAGTTTGTTCTTTAACATACTGTGCTCGAAGGTTTTAATTCAAAAGGATATCCAAAGAGCCAAATACATGGCTGTGGAAGCATTGTGTGTGTTGGAAAAATATTTTCCACCAACATTCTTTGATATTAGCATCTATTTTATTGTGCATCTATCAGATGAAGCATTTATATGTGGACGTATATTAGATCGGTGGATGTTTTCGTTTGAAAGGTAAACAACTTTTCTTATATTGAATTTTAACACGCAAATGTTAATGACTTTGTAATGTTCATGTTTTTTTACCATATGAACAGAGAAATGAGGGACTTTAAAAATATACCAATCAATAAACGATATGTTGAAGGGTCGATTATAGAGTCCTATATTGTTTTCGAATCGATTAGCTATTGCATGGAGTATATGCCAAACCCCCTAGAGGGAAATCATTGACGGACTCATGAAGCATTCTTAGAGGAAGATGGAGAGTTCTCTGATGAAGGACCTTTGCTTGACGATAAGATTGTGATGTTGGAACCAACACAATTTCAATAAATACGTCGGTGGGTACTATTAAGTCTTAATGTCGATGGACTCCATGAATAATACAGGTTTGAGTTTCGTCACATGTTTATATTACACGTGTATTAATAATTTTATATTGAAACTTGAACTAACATGAACAATTTATAGTGAGTATAAAGCATTATTGAAGTTTAATTCTCGTGGTAAAGGAAAGGTGATCAAAATGACAAAAGTACAAAAGCAAACTTCTTTCATACCTAGCTATACGAAAAGGTTTGTAATATATAATAAGAGTGCCTAGACATGTCGTTTATTAGTGAGCATAATGTTGGAATTTAGTGTTATAATTATGTTTTGGACTTTTGCACAGTTGACCAATTCAAGAGAGACGGAATCGAAGGCACTGTTGTGGAGATTAGTTCAAGAACCAAATCATAGCATTAAGATATATAAGAAGTATTGTGTCAACGATTTTGTAGTTTCAACTAAGTACCATGACGATAGTGTTGTAACACAAGACAGTGGTGTTTACCTAAAGGTGTGGAAAAAATTCAGGGCAAGAAAAAGCGATAAAAATATAAAAGATGTTTGGACTATGTGGTATGGGGTTATTAGACAGATAATTGAGCTTGATTATACAATAATTAAGGAGATGGTTTTTTATTGTGATTGGGTTAGAGTGGAAGATAATACCACTGGTTGTTGACACTATCCGGACTCTAATTTGGTGATGGTGAATTTTGACAAGCTTAAGAGTTTGAGTAATGACTTGGATGAGCCTGTAATTCTCACTTCCGAAGTCAGCCAAGTATTCTATTTGATAGAACTTAAGAATCCCAATTGGCGGGTGGTTGTACACTTACCGAAGAGACCGACCAGTCGAGTAGACGAGTTAAATGTACCAATGAACTTCCAATCTACTATTGAAGACCAACCTCATTTGGAAAAGTTGTTTAAACTTCGTGGTTCTGTCTAGCTATTCAATCACCGAACTCATTTGGAAATATGTGAATGCCTTTAGAACGATTAATGCCTCTTTTCGTATCTTTTTATGATAGGAATGACATTGAATTGCTTCATATATTTATAGACATTTCTTTTTATAAATCATGCTATGTATGTAGTTGTTCAGAAGTTTTTCTTTGTTTCTCTTTCTTTGAGTTTGTTTATTTTCATATGTGGATCGATTAGCATGAGTATGAATGGAGCAATATTATAGTGCAAGTGTAAATTTTGTTATGGTTCTATTCTGTTGATGCTTGGAAGGAGAAGAACAGATGATTTTTTTAACAAACAGACCTTACCTTCCTCTGATTATTTTTGGACTCCATGTTCCAGTTTCTTTAGTCTTTTTGTCATTTTTAAAAAAAATTTGAATATGTAGTGTGTTCTTTCTTGTCTGATCTTCTTGGGACATAGTTTTATGAGGTATACAGTATATATGTATACTGAGTTCTGCCCCTCATTTTTCTTTAGTTATAAAAAAATGAAAAACCAACATTTTGTAAGATTGTTTTTTGGATCCTGTACACGGGTGTAGGGGTTTCTTACAGGAACTTAAATACACTCCTTTATTTTTAGGAAACAGTTCAGTATTGAACATCACTCCCTCTCCATCAAATTGCAAGTCATGTTTTCCTTATTGGTCTGTCTAGAATCAAGAGTCCGGTATTTAAGAATAATATGTTAAATACTGTGAATTATAACATCAGAAGCTCAACAATAGGTGATGTTATTGATGTCGATTTGTAAAGTTGGGAGGTCCCAAATTTAGAGTCGTTTTTTCGTCTGTTCCAAAGTAGGAATCCTATCTAAAATTTTAACATCACATGGGATGTAGAGACTCAACATTAGATGATATTTGGCACTTGGGCGTTAATAAAATTAGGAGGATAAAATTGACAAAGAAATTTTTCCTTGGAATGAATGAATTTTGTACAGACACTCTTAATATGGAGTATGTAAATGTTTTGAATAGTTCTCATATAAGCAACCTATTATGGTGCTACTTTCATTGGGATTTAAATGATTATGTTGGATCTATTTGTGCTTGTACCCCAAACTTAATGGATATCAAAACATTATTTGGTTAACAAATATTTCAATTCTTATGCAAATTCAAGTGCCCAGCTTTTGGATACTGGAAATCTGGTTTTGAGAGATATCTCTGTTGGATAAATTCCAATATTTATTGATATTTTATATTTTAGTTGTTAATATTTTATTATATTATTGGTGTTTTAATTTAAACATAGTTTGGGTTTTAATTTTAGAAGGTAGAAACATGAGCAAATGGGTGTGAAAGATATGGGAGTGCTCAAAATCCCATATTATCCCACATTGGAAGAATACTACAAAAGGTAGTGGTATATTAACTAAAGGACAACTAAGATTCTTAGTTGACAAGTCAAATAAGAGGCTATGATCCTATGCATCACGGTGGTGCTTAAGCACCACCAATCGCGACACGCGTAAGCGCGTAAGCACGACACGCGGCACGCGAGAGGGCGATTGGGCGACTTAGGACGCATTGCGCGCTTTGATGCGCACTTGGAACTTCGCACGTACGCATCGTCGCTTGGAGCGTGGGAGCCTAAAGTTTTGACGAGGTAAAACAGATCAACGGTTGTGATTAAACGATCCAATCAAAGGGTTTAAAATCCGAAACGACTTAATCTAAACCGTTAGATGAACTCGTAGCGTTTTGTGTAGGGGATGTCCATTCGCTTACGATGGGATGCCTAATCTGAACCGTTAGATCGCAATTGTTCCAAACAGGCACGATCCAACGGTTGCTGAGTCACTCCATGAAGAGCTGTGACTGTTGAAGAACAGTCACAGAAATGGCTATAAAAAGAGTTTCAGACCTCTGTTTTGGACACCGAAAATTACTAGTTTCTCCTCTCTCTGTCCTCTATACTTTGGCATTATCAAGTTACAAATTTAGAGTATTCTCGGTTTGATCAAACAGTACATAGTTTGAATCAAACAACTGTTCATACACTGCATTGTATCCTGAAGGCAGATTCTATAAAACCCATAGTGTACTCGCGGTTCTGTCTCAACCGGATTGGGAGAAATTTTGCCTAAAAGAAAGCGTTCCAAGAACGTGCCTTGCAGAAATTAATTAATATATTTCGTTCTTTCCATAATAAAACTCCAACAGTTTTAGGCAAAAACCTTATTCTTATTACTCCACTCAAATGGAAGGAACTGTGGCACAATCTATCCAAGTCATGACTCAAGACTTAATCCGACTCGACCGTTTTGATGGCGAAAATTTCACCCGTTGGCAAGAGAAAGTTATGTTCTTCCTCACATCACTAAAATTTGCATACATTATGGATGATAACCTTGAACAAATTCCGGAGCCCGCACCCGAAGACACCGAAGCAATAAAGCAAAAACGTGTGAAGAGGAAAGAAGACGAATTTATGTGTCGAGGACACATCATCAATGCTTTATCTCAAACTGTTTATAGCACTCATCGAATGATTCCGACAGCAAAGAAATTATGGAAGGCTTTGGAGACAAAGTATCAAAACGAGGAAGCGAGCAATCGTAAGTTTCTAATTTCAAACTATATGAATTTTAGAATGAATAATGATAAATATGTCGTTGCACAAGCCCATGAACTCCAACAAATTGTTGATTACCTTAAAGCTGCTGGTATTAATCTTCAAGATGAATTTCAAGTAGGGGTGATTGTTTCAAAACTTCCATCCTCTTGGAATGGCTTTAAGAAGAAAATTAATCATGATGAAAAGACTTATACTGTGGAATCCCTTCTTCGTCACCTTCGTATTGAAGATGATACTCGTATTCGAGAAAAGAAGGATGAACAAAGTGAGGGTCATTCAAAATCTAATATAGTTGAGGATCAAAAATCCAAGATTACCAAAGACTCAAAATTTAAAGCAAAGAATGATTCCAAATTCAAGAACCAAGGTGCAAATAAGAAAAAGAAGGGAAAATGTTTCTTCTATGACAAACCGGGCCATTATTCTCGAGAATGTCGTCTTAAAAAGAAGGCATTTAAGGAAAAACAAGGGTCGAAGGAAACCAACAATGTTGAAGATCTTATTGCTACTGTATGCGAAGCAAATTCAATTGATAATGAAAGTGGATGGTGGCTGGATACCGGCGCAACGGTCCACATATGCAAAGACCGCTCTTCATTCAAAACATATCAAGAAATTGATGGAAAAGAAGTGAAGATGGCAAATAATCTTCGCACCAATGTGGTTGGAAAAGGCACAGTGTAATTGAAGCTAACTTCTGGAAAGACACTTACTCTAATTGATGTACTTCATGTACCTGATATGTGTAAAAATCTTGTGTCTGGGGACCTTCTCAATAAGAGAGGTTTCAAACTAGTGTATGAGTCTGATAAGTTTGTTTTGTCTAAGAATGGCTAATTTATTGGCAAAGGGTACTCTTGTAACGGCATGATCAAAATTAATGTAATCAATGATATTAGTTCTGCTTATATGGTTGAGTCTATTTCTTTATGACATAGTAGATTAGGTCATGTGAATTATAGAAGTATAAAAAATATGACTAATCTCGGCTTAATCTTGGATTGTAAATTTGATAACCTTTCTAAATGTGAAATTTGTGCTCAATCGAAGATAACTAGAAAGTCGTTCAAATCTGTTGAGAGGAAATCTGAAATGCTTGATCTTATTCACAGTGATGTATGTGATATGAAGAGTAATATGACTCGTGGTGGAAATAAACATTTCTTAACTTTCATTGATGATTACTCTAAGTATGCATATACATATTTACTTAAAAGTAAAGATGAAGTTTTCGAGAAATTCCTAATTTTTAAAGCAGAAGTTCAAACTCAACAAAATCGAAAAATTAAAGTCCTACGATCCGATAGGGGTGGTGAATATTACCCGAGTGAGTTTATACAATTTTGTAATACTCATGGGATAATCCATCAAGTTACGGCGCCATATACGCCACAACAAAATGGAACGGCGGAAAGGGAAAATAGAACTTTAGTTGAAATGATAAATTTAATGTTAATCAGTTCTGGTTTACCTTTGTCGATGTGGGGAGAAGAGGTTTTATCCGCATGTTATATTTTAAATAGAGTTCCATTGAAAAACAAGGATATTACACCATATGAATTATGGTTTAATCGTAAGCCTAATCTTAGACGTCTTAAAGTTTGGGGATGTCTTGCTTATGTAAGAAAACCCGAACCTAAAAGACCTAAACTAGGAA
Source organism: Sambucus nigra (assembly GCA_949130495.1). NCBI lineage: Eukaryota > Viridiplantae > Streptophyta > Magnoliopsida > Dipsacales > Adoxaceae > Sambucus > Sambucus nigra. Next base: position 638,256,581 of record OX422215.1, read on the forward strand.
ATAGGACTTACAAATGTGTTTTTATTGGATACTCTAGTAACAATACGACTTATAGATTTTTAAACCTTGAAACTCAAGAAATCATTGAGTCGGTAGATGTGCAATTTTTTGAACATCTAACAAAGTTTAGTATTTTGAATCAAGGTTTAGAAAATAATAATCCGACTGTTGACTCCTCAAATTTAGAAGAAAATTCACAACCTATATCTTTTTCGGAAACAACGAATGATGTTGAACCACGAAGGATTAAAAGACAAAGAACTGAAAAAACATTTGGGTCTGACTTTGTTATTTATTTAGTTGAAGGGAATTTAAATGAGACTAAGAACAAAAATAAATTTGTTCTTAATGTAGAAGATGAACTGACCACATTTCATGAAGCGGTAACATCTAGAGATGCTGTCTTTTGGAAAGAAGCAATAAATGATGAAATGAACTCAATTTTGTCAAATCAAACTTGGGTTATTTCCGATCTTCCCCCCGGGGCTAAACCTATTGGGTGCAAATGGATATTTAAAAGAAAATTAAATCCGGATGGTTCTATAAATAAATTTAAGGCAAGACTAGTTGCTAAAGGCTATAAGCAAAAATATGGAATTGATTACTTTGATACATATGCTACTGTTGCTCGAATCACTTCCATTAGGATATTGATATCTCTTGCTTCTATTCACAATTCAGTTATTCATCAAATGGATGTTAAAACTTCATTTTTAAATGGTGATTTAGAAGAAGAGATTTACATGGAACAACCCGAAGGGTTTGTTTTGCCTGGCCAAGAAAAGAAAGTGTGTAAATTGGTTAAATCTCTTTATGGCCTTAAACAAGCTCCTATGAAATGGCATGAGAAGTTTAATAATATTGTTATATCCCATGGATATAAAGTTAATGATGCCGACAAATGTATATATAGTAAATTTGAAAATGGTGTTGGTGTTATTATTTGCTTATATGTGGATGACATGTTAATATTTGGGTCTAATCTCAAATATGTTGAAGAAACCAAAAGGTTTCTTTCATCAAAATTTGATATGAAAGATCTTGGAGAAGCTGATGTGATTTTAGGAATCAAAATTGTGAGAAAGGATAATTCTTTAGCGTTATCTCAATCTCATTATATAAAAAAAGTTCTTAAAAGATATAATCATTTTGAACTTAAGCCAGCTGCTACACCAGTGGATCCTAGCATCAAATTAATGAAAAATACTGGGCGTGCTATGGACCAACTTAAATATGCTAGTATTGTTGGGAGTCTAATGTATGCCATGCATTGCACTACACCAGACATTGCTTATGCAGTGAGTGTATTGTGTAGATTTACAAGTAATTCAGGACAAGAGCACTGGAATGAAATTTATAGGGTGCTTAGATACCTGAAGAGGACTTTGGATTATGGCTTACATTATGTAGGATATCTATCTGCTTTAGCACTACACCAAAAACAGGATTCTGGCACAGTTCAAAACCGTACCAGATCAAATCTGGCACGGTTTTGAACTGTGCCAGAATCAGGTGTTCCAAAATGAGAATTTTTTTCTGGCACGGTTTAAAAGTGTGCCAGAATCAGTCAAACAGGAACACTTCTGGCACACTTTTAAACCGTGCCAGAATTTGATATTTCTGGCACACTTTTGACACAGTTTTTAACTGTGCCAGATTCAGCAAAATAGGAACACTTCTGGAACACTTTTAAACCGTGCCAGAATTTCATATTTCTGGCGCACTTTTGGCACAGTTTTTAACTGTGCTAGATTTAGCAAAATAGGAACACTTCTGGCACACTTTTAAACCGTGCCAGAATTTGATATTTCTAGCACACTTTTGGCACGGTTTTTAACTCTGCCAGATTCAGCATAGTTTAAAAAAAATTAGCACAGTTTAAAACCGTGCCAAAATATGATACACTTTTGCCACGGTTTTGAACTGTGCCAATTTTTTAATTTAAAAAAAAATATTTGAAAGCACAAAATTCACAAATTAATAATATTGCGCGTTATTAATAAACTAATGTACATACAAACTTCAAAATATTACAAGTCTTTAACTGCTCACAGGAACAAAAAAAATTGGGCAGAGTTTCCTCTATTTTCTGAACATTCCAAAATCTGTTAATACAAAACCTGCCTAATATAAAGCCCGCACGGTCACAAAATATAACAATTAACTTACAAAAGCCCTCATGGACATAAAAGTCAATAATAAAACAACAAAAGACCGTACGGTCATGACACAAAAAAATGGATTCATTAATAAACCCCTTGTTGTAAACCATTGAGTTCTTTGTGTGTTCCATGCGAATAAAAGCCAACGATAAACTGTTATCCTGCAAAAAAAATAGAATACAAAAAAGATACGATATTAGTAACCCAATAATTTACAAAAAAAAATACTCAAAACAAAAAAAATTACACATATGAATGGAAATTATCGTCATACTCACAAATCGGGAGACCCGAGACTACGCGGTCAGTTCCTACAAGTTACATTGGTCCCGTGCGAGGTTTTCGTGCCTCCTACGGGGTCGTTTGGGGGATGGTTTGGGTTTTCACCCTTTAACGGCATGTTTTTAAGTTTAAGTGTTGATTTTTGCCAATTATCGTCCTATTCACAAAACGGGAGATTCGGGACTACGCGGTCAGTTCCTACAAGTTATATTGGTCCCGTGCGAGGTGTTCGTGCCTCCGACGGGGTCGTTTGGGGGTTGGTTTGGGTATTCACCCTTTAACGGCATGTTTTTAACTAAGTGTTGATTTTTGCCAATTATCGTCATATTCACAAACCGGGAGACCCGGGACTACGCGGTCAGTTCCTACAAGTTACATTGGTCCCGTGCGAGGTGTTCGTGCCCCTCACGGGATCGTTTGGGAGGTGGTTTGGGTTTTCACCATTTAACGGCTTGTTTTTAAGTTTAAGTGCTAATTTGTGCAAATTATCATCATATTCACAAACCGGGAGACCCGGGACTACGCGGTTAGTTCCTAAAAGTTACATTGGTCCCGTGCGAGGTGTTCGTGCCCCCTACGGGGTCGTTTGGGGGTGGTTTGGGTTTTCACCCTTTGACGGCTTGTTTTTAACTAAGTGTGATTTTTGCAAATTATCATCATATTCACAAATCGGGTGACCCGGGACTACGCGGTCAGTTCTTACAAGTTACATTGAACACGTACGAGGTGTTCGTGCCCCCTACAGGGTCGTTTGGGGGTTGGTTTGGGTTTTCACCCTTTAACGGCTTGTTTTTAAGTTTAAATGCTGATTTTTGCAAATGATCGTCATATTCACAAACCGGGAGACCCGGTACTACGCGGTCAGTTCCTACAAGTCACATCGGTCCCGTGCGAGGTGTTCGTGCCCACTACGGGGTCGTTTAGGGGGTGGTTTGGGTTTTCACCATTTAACGGCTTGTTTTTAAGTTTAAGTGCTGATTTTTACAAATTATCGTCATATTCAGAAACCGGGAGACCCGGGACTACGTGGTCAGTTCCTACAAGTTACATTGGTCCCGTGCGAGGTGTTCGTGCCTCCAACGGGGTCGTTTGTGGGTTGGTTTGGGTATTCACCCTTTGACGGCATGTTTTTAACTAAGTGTTGATTTTTGCCAATTCTCGTCATATTCACAAACCGGGAGACCCGGGACTACGCGGTCAGTTCCTACAAGTTACATTGGTCCCGTGCGAGGTGTTCGTGCCCCCTACGGGATCGTTTGGAGGGGTGGTTTGGGTTTCACCATTTAACGGCTTGTTTTTAAGTTTAAGTGCTGATTTTTGCAAATTATCGTCATATTCACAAACCGGGAGACCCGGGACTACGCGGTCAGTTCCTATAAGTTACATTGGACCCGTGCGAGGTGTTCGTGCCCCCTACGAGGTCGTTTGGGGGGTGGTTTGGGTTTTCACCCTTTAACGGCTTGTTTTTAAGTTTAAGTGCTGATTTTTGCAAATTATCGTCATATTCACAAACCGGGAGACCCGGGACTACGCGGTCAGTTCCTACAAGTTACATTGGTACCGTACGAGGTGTTCGTGCCTCCTATGGGGTCGTTTGGGGGGTGGTTTGGGTTTTCACCCTTTGACGGCTTGTTTTTAACTAAGTGTGATTTTTACAAATTATCGTCATATTCACAAACCGGGAGACCCGGGACTACGCGGTCAGTTCCTACCTGTTACATTGGACCCATGCGAGGTGTTCATGCCCCCTACGGGGTCGTTTGGGGGGTGGTTTGGGTTTTCACCCTTTAACGGCTTGTTTTTAAGTTTAAGTGCTGATTTTTACAAATTATCGTCATATTCACAAATCGGGAGACCCGGGACTACGCGGTCAGTTCCTACAAGTTACATTGGTCCCATGCGAGATGGCCGTGCCCCCTACGGGGTCGTTTGGGTGGTGGTTTGGGTTTTCCCCCTTTAATGGCTTGTTTTTAAGTTTAACTGCTGATTTTTGCAAATTATCGTCATATTCACAAACCGGGAGACCCGGGACTACGCGGCCAGTTCCTACAAGTTACATTGGTCCCGTGCGAGGTGTTCGTGCCTCCTACGGGGTCGTTTGAGGGGTGGTTTGGGTTTTCACCCTTTAACGGCATGTTTTTAAGTTTAAGTGCTAATTTTTGCAAATTATCATCATATTCACAAACCGGGAGACCCGGGACTACGCGGTCAGTTCCTAAAAGTTACATTGGTCCCGTGCGAGGTGTTTGTGCCCCCTACGGGGTCGTTTGGGGGGTGGTTTGGGTTTTCACCCTTTGACGGCTTGTTTTTAACTAAGTGTGATTTTTGCAAATTATCATCATATTCACAAATCGGGAGACCCGGGACTACGCGGTCAGTTCTTACAAGTTACATTGAACACGTACGAGGTGTTCGTGCCCCCTACAGGGTCGTTTGGGGGTTGGTTTGGGTTTTCACCCTTTAACGGCTTGTTTTTAAGTTTAAATGCTGATTTTTGCAAATTATCGTCATATTCACAAACCGGGAGACCCGGGACTACGCGGTCAGTGCCTACAAGTTACATTGGTCCCGTGCGAGATGTCCGTGCCCCTACGGGGTCGTTTGGGTGGTGGTTTGGGTTTTCCCCCTTTAATGGCTTGTTTTTAAGTTTAACTGCCGATTTTTGCAAATTATCGTCATATTCACAAACCGGGAGACCCGGGACTACGCGGTCAGTTCCTACAAGTTACATTGGTCCCGTGCGAGGTGTTCGTGCCCCCTACGGGATCGTTTGGGAGGTGGTTTGGGTTTTCCCCCTTTAACGGCTTGTTTTTAAGTTTAAGTGCTAATTTTTGCAAATTATCATCATATTCACAAATCGGGAGACCCGGGACTACGCGATCAGTTCCTAAAAGTTACATTGGTCCCGTGCGAGGTGTTCGTGCCCCCTACGAGGTCATTTGGGGGTTGGTTTGGGTTTTCACCCTTTGACGGCTTGTTTTTAACTAAGTGTGATTTTTGCAAATTATCATCATATTCACAAATCGGGAGACCCGGGACTACGCGGTCAGTTCTTACAAGTTACATTAAACACGTACGAGGTGTTTGTGCCCCCTATAGGGTCGTTTGGGGGTTGGTTTGGGTTTTCACCCTTTAACGGCTTGTTTTTAAGTTTAAATGCTGATTTTTGCAAATGATCGTCATATTCACAAACCGGGAGACCCGGTACTACGCGGTCAGTTCCTACAAGTCACATCGGTCCCGTGCGAGGTGTTCGTGCCCCCTACGGGGTCGTTTGGGGGGTGGTTTGGGTTTTCACCCTTTAACGGCTTGTTTTTAAGTTTAAGTGCTGATTTTTACAAATTATCGTCATATTCAGAAACCGGGAGACCCGGGACTACGCGGTCAGTTCCTACAAGTTACATTGGTTCCGTGCGAGGTGTTCGTGCCTCCGACGGGGTCGTTTGGGGGTTGGTTTGGGTATTCACCCTTTGACGGCATGTTTTTAACTAAGTGTTAATTTTTGCCAATTCTTGTCATATTCACAAACCGGGAGACCCGGGACTACGCGGTCAGTTCCTACAAGATACATTGGTCCCTTGCGAGATGTCCGTGCCCCCTACGGGGTCGTTTGGGTGGTGGTTTGGGTTTTCCCCCTTTAATGGCTTGTTTTTAAGTTTAACTGCTGATTTTTGCAAATTATCGTCATATTCACAAACCGGGAGACCCTGGACTACGCGGTCAGGTCCTACAAGTTACATTGGTCCCGTGCGAGGTGTTCGTGCCTCCTACGGGGTCGTTTGAGGGGTGGTTTGGGTTTTCACCCTTTAACGGCATGTTTTTAAGTTTAAGTGCTAATTTTTGGAAATTATCATCATATTCACAAACCGGGAGACCCGGGACTACGCGGTCAGTTCCTAAAAGTTACATTGGTCCCGTGCGAGGTGTTCGTGCCCCCTACGGGGTCGTTTGGGGGGTGGTTTGGGTTTTCACCCTTTGACGACTTATTTTTAACTAAGTGTGATTTTTGCAAATTATCATCATATTCACAAATCGGGAGACCCGGGACTACGCGGTCAGTTCTTACAAGTTACATTGAACACGTACGAGGTGTTCGTGCCCCCTACAGGGTCGTTTGGGGGTTGGTTTGGGTTTTCACCCTTTAACGGCTTGTTTTTAAGTTTAAATGCTGATTTTTGCAAATTATCATCATATTCACAAACCGGGAGATCCGGGACTACGCGGTCAGTGCCTACAAGTTACATTGGTCCCGTGCGAGATGTCTGTGCCCCCTACGGGGTCGTTTGGGTGGTGGTTTGGGTTTTCCCCCTTTAATGGCTTGTTTTTAAGTTTAACTGCTGATTTTTGCAAATTCTCGTCATATTCACAAACCGGGAGACCCGGGACTACGCGGTCAGTTCCAACAAGTTACATTGGTCCCGTGCGAGGTGTTCGTGCCCCCTACGGGATCGTTTGGGAGGTGGTTTGGGTTTTCCCCCTTTAACGGCTTGTTTTTAAGTTTAAGTGCTAATTTTTGCAAATTATCATCATATTCACAAATCGGGAGACCCGGGACTACGCGGTCAGTTCCTAAAAGTTACATTGGTCCCGTGCGAGGTGTTCGTGCCCCCTACGAGGTCGTTTGGGGGTTGGTTTGGGTTTTCACCCTTTGACGGCTTGTTTTTAACTAAGTGTGATTTTTGCAAATTATCGTCATATTCACAAATCGGGAGACCCGGGACTACGCGGTCAGTTCTTACAAGTTACATTGAACACGTACGAGGTGTTCGTGCCCCCTACAGGGTCGTTTGGGGGTTGGTTTGGGTTTTCACCCTTTAACGGCTTGTTTTTAAGTTTAAATGCTGATTTTTGCAAATTATCGTCATATTCACAAACCGGGAGACCCGGTACTACGCGGTGAGTTCCTATAAGTCACATCGGTCCCGTGCGAGGTGTTCGTGCCCCCTACGGGGTCGTTTGGGGGGTGGTTTGGGTTTTCACCCTTTAACGGCTTGTTTTTAAGTTTAAGTGCTGATTTTTACAAATTATCGTCATATTCAGAAACCGGGAGACCCGGGACTACGCGATCAGTTCCTACAAGTTACATAGGTCCCGCGCGAGGTGTTCGTGCCTCCGACGGGGTCGTTTGGGGGTTGGTTTGGGTATTCACCCTTTGACGGCATGTTTTTAACTAAGTGTTGATTTTTGCCAATTCTCGTCATATTCACAAACCGGGAGACCCGGGACTACGCGGTCAGTTCCTACAAGTTACATTGGTCCCGTACGAGGTGTTCGTGCCCCCTACGGGATCGTTTGGAGGGGTGGTTTGGGTTTCACCATTTAACGGCTTGTTTTTAAGTTTAAGTGCTGATTTTTGCAAATTATCATCATATTCACAAACCGGGAGACCCGGGACTACGCGGTCAGTTCCTACAAGTTACATTGGACCCGTGCGAGGTGTTCGTGCCCCCTACGAGGTCGTTTGGGGGGTGGTTTGGGTTTTCACCCTTTAACGGCTTGTTTTTAAGTTTAAGTGCTGATTTTTGCAAATTATCGTCATATTCACAAACCGGGAGACCCGGGACTACGCGGTCAGTTCCTACAAGTTACATTGGTACCGTACGAGGTGTTCGTGCCTCCTATGGGGTCGTTTGGGGGGTGGTTTGGGTTTTCACCCTTTGACGGCTTGTTTTTAACTAAGTGTGATTTTTACAAATTATCGTCATATTCACAAACCGGGAGACCCGGGACTACGCGGTCTGTTCCTACAAGTTACATTGGACCCATGCGAGGTGTTCATGCCCCCTACGAGGTCGTTTGGGGGGTGGTTTGGGTTTTCACCCTTTAACGGCTTGTTTTTAAGTTTAAGTTCTGATTTTTGCAAATTATCGTCATATTCACAAACCGGGAGACCCGGGACTACGCGGTAAGTTCCTACAAGTTACATTGGTCCCGTGCGAGATGTCCGTGCCCCCTACGGGGTCGTTTGGGTGGTGGTTTGGGTTTTCCCCCTTTAATGGCTTGTTTTTAAGTTTAACTGCTGATTTTTGCAAATTATCATCATATTCACAAACCGGGAGACCCGGGACTACGCGGTCAGTTCCTACAAGTTACATTGGTCCCGTGCGAGGTGTTCGTCCCTCCTACGGGGTCGTTTGAGGGGTGGTTTGGGTTTTCACCCTTTAACGGCTTGTTTTTAAGTTTAAGTGCTGATTTTTACAAATTATCGTCATATTCAGAAACCGGGAAACCCGGGACTACGCGGTAAGTTCCTACAAGTTACATTGGTCCCGTGCGAGGTGTTCGTGCCCCCTACGGGGTCGTTTGGGTGGTGGTTTGGGTTTTCCCCCTTTAATGGCTTGGTTTTAAGTTTAACTGCTGATTTTTGCAAATTATCGTCATATTCACAAACCGGGAGACCCTGGACTACGCGGTCAGTTCCTACAAGTTACATTGGTCCCATGCGAGGTGTTCGTGCCTCCTACGGGGTCGTTTGAGGGGTGGTTTGGGTTTTCACCCTTTAACGGCATGTTTTTAAATTTAAGTGCTATTTTTTGCAAATTATCATCATATTCACAAACCGGGAGACCCGGGACTACGCGGTCAGTTCCTAAAAGTTACATTGGTCCCGTACGAGGTGTTCGTGCCCCCTAGGGGGTCGTTTGGGTGGTGGTTTGGGTTTTCACCCTTTGACGGCTTGTTTTTAACTAAGTGTGATTTTTGCAAATTATCATCATATTCACAAATCGGGAGACCCGGGACTACGCGGTCAGTTCTTACAAGTTACATTGAACACGTACGAGGTGTTCGTGCCCCCTACAGGGTCGTTTGGGGGTTGGTTTGGGTTTTCACCCTTTAACGGGTTATTTTTAAGTTTAAATGCTGATTTTTGCAAATTATCGTCATATTCACAAACCGGGAGACCCGGGACGAAGCGGTCAGTGCCTACAAGTTACATTGGTCCCGTGAGAGATGTCCGTGCCCCCTACGGGGTCGTTTGGGTGGTGGTTTGGGTTTTCCCCCTTTAATGGCTTGTTTTTAAGTTTAACTGCTGATTTTTGCAAATTATCGTCATATTCACAAACCGGGAGACCCGGGACTACGCGGTCAGTTCCTACAAGTTACATTGGTCCCGTGCGAGGTGTTCGTGCCCCCTACGGGATCGTTTGGGAGGTGGTTTGGGTTTTCCCCCTTTAACGGCTTGTTTTTAAGTTTAAGTGCTAATTTTTGCAAATTATCATCAAATTCACAAACCGGGAGACCCGGGACTACGCGGTCAGTTCCTAAAAGTTACATTGGTCCCGTGCGAGGCGTTCGTGCCCCCTACGAGGTCGTTTGGGGGTTGGTTTGGGTTTTCACCCCTTGACGGCTTGTTTTTAACTAAGTGTGATTTTTGCAAATTATCATCATATTCACAAATCGGGAGACCCGGGACTACGCGGTCAGTTCTTACAAGTTACATTGAACACGTACGAGGTGTTCGTGCCCCCTACAGGGTCGTTTGGGGGTGGGTTTGGGTTTTCACCCTTTAACGGCATGTTTTTAAGTTTAAATGCTGATTTTTGCAAATGATCGTCATATTCACAAACCGGGAGACCCGGTACTACGCGGTCAGTTCCTACAAGTCACATCGGTCCCGTGCGAGGTGTTCGTGCCCCCTACGGGGTCGTTTGGGGGGTGGTTTGGGTTTTCACCCTTTAACGGCTTGTTTTTAAGTTTAAGTGCTGATTTTTACAAATTATCGTCATATTCAGAAACCGGGAGACCCGTGACTACGCGATCAGTTCCTACAAGTTACATTGGTCCCGTGCGAGGTGTTCGTGCCTCCGACGGGGTCGTTTGGGCGTTGGTTTGGGTATTCACCCTTTGACGGCATGTTTTTAACTAAGTGTCGATTTTTGCCAATTCTCGTCATATTCACAAACCGGGAGACCCGGGACTATGCGGTCAGTTCCTACAAGTTACATTGGTCCCGTACGAGGTGTTCGTGCCCCCTACGGGATCGTTTGGTGGGGTGGTTTGGGTTTCACCATTTAACGGCTTGTTTTTAAGTTTAAGTGCTGATTTTTGCAAATTATCATCATATTCACAAACCGGGAGACCCGGGACTACGCGGTCAGTTCCTACAAGTTACATTGGACCCGTGCGAGGTGTTCGTGCCCCCTACGAGGTCGTTTGGGGGGTGGTTTGGGTTTTCACCCTTTAACGGCTTGTTTTTAAGTTTAAGTGCTGATTTTTGCAAATTATCGTCATATTCACAAACCGGGAGACCCGGGACTACGCGGTCAGTTCCTACAAGTTACATTGGTACCGTACGAGGTGTTCGTGCCTCCTATGGGGTCGTTTGGGGGGTGGTTTGGGTTTTCACCCTTTGACGGCTTGTTTTTAACTAAGTGTGATTTTTACAAATTATCGTCATATTCACAAACCGGGAGACCCGTGACTACGCGGTCAGTTCCTACAAGTTACATTGGACCCATGCGAGGTGTTCATGTCCCCTACGAGGTCGTTTGGGGGGTGGTTTAGGTTTTCACCCTTTAACGGCTTGTTTTTAAGTTTAAGTGCTGATTTTTGCAAATTATCGTCATATTCACAAACCGGGAGACCCGGGACTACGCGGTCAGTTCCTAAAAGTTACATTGGTCCCATGCGAGATGTCCGTGCCCCCTACGGGGTCGTTTGGGTGGTGGTTTGGGTTTTCCCCCTTTAATGGCTTGTTTTTAAGTTTAACTGTTGATTTTTGCAAATTATCATCATATTCACAAACCGGGAGACCCGGGACTACGCCATCAGTTCGTACAAGTTACATTGGTCCCGTGCGAGGTGTTCGTGCCTCCTACGGGGTCGTTTGAGGGGTGGTTTGGGTTTTCACCCTCTAACGGCATGTTTTTAAGTTTAAGTGCTAATTTTTGGAAATTATCATCATATTCACAAACCGGGAGACCCGGGACTACGCGGTCAGTTCCTAAAAGTTACATTGGTCCCGTGCGAAGTGTTCGTGCCCCCTACGGGGTCGTTTGGGGGGTGGTTTGGGTTTTCACCCTTTGACGGCTTGTTTTTAACTAAGTGTGATTTTTGCAAATTATCATCATATTCACAAATCGGGAGACCCGGGACTACGCGGTCAGTTCTTACAAGTTACATTGAACACGTACGAGGTGTTCGTGCCCCCTACAGGGTCGTTTGGGGGTTGGTTTGGGTTTTCACCCTTTAACGGCTTGTTTTTAAGTTTAAATGCTGATTTTTGCAAATTATCGTCATATTCACAAACCGGGAGACCCGGGACTACGCGGTCAGTGCCTACAAGTTACATTGGTCCCGTGCGAGATGTCCGTGCCCCCTACGGGATCGTTTGGGAGGTTGTTTGGGTTTTCCCCCTTTAATGGCTTGTTTTTAAGTTTAACTGCTGATTTTTGCAAATTATCGTCATATTCACAAACCGAGAGACCCGGGACTACGCGGTCAGTTCCTAAAAGTTACATTGGTCCCGTGCGAGGTGTTCGTGCCCCCTACGGGGTCGTTTGGTGGGTGGTTTGGGTTTTCACCCTTTGACGACTTGTTTTTAACTAAGTGTGATTTTTGCAAATTATCATCATATTCACAAATTGGGAGACCCGGGACTACGCGGTTAGTTCTTACAAGTTACATTGAACACGTACGAGGTGTTCGTGCCCCCTACAGGGTCGTTTGGGGGTTGGTTTGGGTTTTCACCCTTTAACGGCTTGTTTTTAAGTTTAAATGCTGATTTTTGCAAATGATCGTCATATTCACAAACCGGGAGACCCGGTACTACGCGGTCAGTTCCTACAAGTCACATCGGTCCCGTGCCAGGTGTTCGTACCCCCTACGGGGTCGTTTGGGTGGTGGTTTGGGTTTTCACCCTTTAACGGCTTGTTTTTAAGTTTAAGTGCTGATTTTTGCAAATTATCGTCATATTCAGAAACCGAAAGACCCGGGACTACGCGGTCAGTTCCTACAAGTTACATTGGTCCCGTGCAAGGTGTTCGTGCCTCCGACGGGGTCGTTTGGTGGTTGGTTTGGGTATTCACCCTTTGACGTCATGTTTTTAACTAAGTGTTGATTTTTGCCAATTCTCGTCATATTCACAAACTGGGAGACCCGGGACTACGCGGTCAGTTCCTACAAGTTACATTGGTCCCGTGTAAGGTGTTCGTGCCCCCTACGGGATCGTTTGGAGGGGTGGTTTGGGTTTCACCATTTAACGGCTTGTTTTTAAGTTTAAGTGCTGATTTTTTCAAATTATCGTCATATTCACAAATCGGGAGACCCGGGACTACGCGGTCAGTTCCTACAAGTTACATTGGACCCGTGCGAGTTGTTCGTGCCCCCTACGAGGTCGTTTGGGGGGTGGTTTGGGTTTTCACCCTTTAACGGCTTGTTTTTAAGTTTAAGTGTTGATTTTTGCAAATTATCGTCATATTCACAAACCGGGAGACCCGGGACTACGCGGTCAGTTCCTACAAGTTACATTGGTACCGTACGAGGTGTTCGTGCCTCCTATGGGGTCGTTTGGGGGGTGGTTTGGGTTTTCACCCTTTGACGGCTTGTTTTTAACTAAGTGTGATTTTTACAAATTATCGTCATATTCACAAACCGGGAGACCCGGGACTACGCGGTCAGTTCCTACAAGTTACATTGGACCCATGCGAGGTGTTCATGCCCCCTACGGGGTCGTTTGGGTTTTCACCCTTTAACGGCTTGTTTTTAAGTTTAAGTGCTGATTTTTGCAAATTATCGTCATATTCACAAACCGGGAGACCCGGGACTACGCGGTCAGTTCCTACAAGTTACATTGGTCCCGTGCGAGATGTCCGTGCCCCCTACGGGTTCGTTTGGGTGGTGGTTTGGGTTTTCCCCCTTTAATGGCTTGTTTTTAAGTTTAACTGTTGAGTTTTGCAAATTATCGTCATATTCACAAATCGGGAGACCCGGGACTACGCGGTCAGTTCCTACAAGTTACATTGGTCCCGTGCGAGGTGTTCGTGCCTCCTACGGGGTCGTTTGAGGGGTGGTTTTGGTTTTCACCCTTTAACGGCATGTTTTTAAGTTTAAGTGTTGATCTTTGCCAATTATCGTCCTATTCACAAATCGGGATATTCGGGATTACGCGGTCAGTTCCTATAAGTTACATTGGTCCCGTGCGAGGTGTCCGTGCCTCCTACGGGGTCGTTTGGGGGTTTGTTTGGGTATTCACCCTTTGACGGCATGTTTTTAACTAAGTGTTGATTTTTGCCAATTATCGTCATATTCACAAACCGGGAGACCCGGGACTACGCGGTCAGTTCCTACAAGTTACATTGGTCCCGTGCGAGGTGTTCGTGCCCCTACGGGATCGTTTGGGGGGTGGTTTGGGTTTTCACCCTTTAACAGCTTGTTTTTAAGTTTAAGTGTTGATTTTTGCAAATTATCATCATATTCACAAACCGGGAGACCCGGGACTACGCGGTCAGTTCCTACAAGTTACATTGGTCTCGTGCGAGGTGTTCGTGCCTCCTACGGGGTCGTTTGGGGGTGGTTTGGGTTTTCACCCTTAGACGGCTTATTTTTAACTAAGTGTCATTTTTGCAAATTATCGTCATATTCACAAACCGGGAGACGCGGGACTACGCGATCTGTTCCTACAAGTTACATTGGACCCATGCGAGGTGTTCATGTCCCCTACGAGGTCGTTTGGGGGGTGGTTTAGGTTTTCACCCTTTAACGGCTTGTTTTTAAGTTTAAGTGCTGATTTTTGCAAATTATCGTCATATTCACAAACCGGGACTACCCAGTCAGTTCCTACAAGTTACATTGGTCCCATGCGAGATGTCCGTGCCCCCTACGGGGTCGTTTGGGTGGTGGTTTGGGTTTTCCCCCTTTAATGGCTTGTTTTTAAGTTTAACTGCTGATTTTTGCAAATTATCATCATATTCACAAACCGGGAGACCCGGGACTACGCCATCAGTTCCTACAAGTTACATTGGTCCCGTGCGAGGTGTTCGTGCCTCCTACGGGGTCGTTTGAGGGGTGGTTTGGGTTTTCACCCTCTAACGGCATGTTTTTAAGTTTAAGTGCTAATTTTTGCAAATTATCATCATATTCACAAACCGGGAGACCCGGGACTACGCAGTCAGTTCCTAAAAGTTACATTGGTCCCGTGCGAAGTGTTCGTGCCCCCTACGGGGTCGTTTGGGGGGTGGTTTGGGTTTTCACCCTTTGACGGCTTGTTTTTAACTAAGTGTGATTTTTGCAAATTATCATCATATTCATAAATCAGGAGACCCGGGACTACGCGGTCAGTTCTTACAAGTTACATTGAACACGTACGAGGTGTTCGTGCCCCCTACAGGGTCGTTTGGGGGTTGGTTTGGGTTTTCATCCTTTAACGGCTTGTTTTTAAGTTTAAATGCTGAATTTTGCAAATTATCATCATATTCACAAACTGGGAGACCCGGGACTACGCGGTCAGTGCCTACAAGTTACATTGGTCCCGTGCGAGATGTCCGTGCCCCCTACGGGGTCGTTTGGGTGGTGTTTTGGGTTTTCCCCCTTTAATGGCTTGTTTTTAAGTTTAACTGCTGATTTTTGCAAATTATCCTCATATTCACAAACCGAGAGACCCGGGACTACGCGGTCAGTTCCTACAAGTTACATTGGTCCCGTGCGAGGTGTTCGTGCCCCTACGGGATCGTTTGGGAGGTGGTTTGGGTTTTCCCCCTTTAACGGCTTGTTTTTAAGTTTAAGTGCTAATTTTTGCAAATTATCATCATATTCACAAACCGGGAGACCCGGGACTACGCGGTCAGTTCCTAAAAGTTACATTGGTCCCGTGCGAGGTGTTCGTGCCCCCTACGGGGTCGTTTGGTGGGTGGTTTGGGTTTTCACCCTTTGACGGCTTGTTTTTAACTAAGTGTGATTTTTGCAAATTATCATCATATTCACAAATCGGGAGACCCGAGACTACGCGGTTAGTTCTTACAAGTTACATTGAACACGTACGAGGTGTTCGTGCCCCCTACAGGGTCGTTTGGGGGTTGGTTTGGGTTTTCACCCTTTAACGGCTTGTTTTTAAGTTTAAATGCTGATTTTTGCAAATGATCGTCATATTCACAAACCGGGAGACCCGGTACTACGCGGTCAGTTCCTACAAGTCACATCGGTCCCGTGCCAGGTGTTCGTACCCCCTACGGGGTCGTTTGGGGGGTGGTTTGGGTTTTCACCCTTTAACGGCTTGTTTTTAAGTTTAAGTGCTGATTTTTGCAAATTATCGTCATATTCAGAAACCGAAAGACCCGGGACTACGCGGTCAGTTCCTACAAGTTACATTGGTCCCGTGCAAGGTGTTCGTGCCTCCGACGGGGTCGTTTGGGGGTTGGTTTGGGTATTCACCCTTTGACGTCATGTTTTTAACTAAGTGTTGATTTTTGCCAATTCTCGTCATATTCACAAACTGGGAGACCCGGGACTACGCGGTCAGTTCCTACAAGTTACATTGGTCCCGTGTAAGGTGTTCGTGCCCCCTACGGGATCGTTTGGAGGGGTGGTTTGGGTTTCACCATTTAACGGCTTGTTTGTAAGTTTAAGTGCTGATTTTTTCAAATTATCGTCATATTCACAAATCGGGAGACCCGGGACTACGCGGTCAGTTCCTACAAGTTACATTGGACCCGTGCGAGTTGTTCGTGCCCCCTACGAGGTCGTTTGGGGGGTGGTTTTGGTTTTCACCCTTTAACGGCTTGTTTTTAAGTTTAAGTGTTGATTTTTGCAAATTATCGTCATATTCACAAACCGGGAGACCCGGGACTACGCGGTCAGTTCCTACAAGTTACATTGGTACCGTACGAGGTGTTCGTGCCTCCTATGGGGTCGTTTGGGGGGTGGTTTGGGTTTTCACCCTTTGACGGCTTGTTTTTAACTAGGTGTGATTTTTACAAATTATCGTCATATTCACAAACCGGGAGACCCGGGACTACGCGGTCAGTTCCTACAAGTTACATTGGACCCATGCGAGGTGTTCATGCCCCCTACGGGGTCGTTTGGGTTTTCACCCTTTAACGGCTTATTTTTAAGTTTAAGTGCTGATTTTTGCAAATTATCGTCATATTCACAAACCGGGAGACCCGGGACTACGCGGTCAGTTCCTACAAGTTACATTGGTCCCGTGCGAGATGTTCGTGCCCCCTACGGGTTCGTTTGGGTGGTGGTTTGGGTTTTCCCCCTTTAATGGCTTGTTTTTAAGTTTAACTGTTGATTTTTGCAAATTATCGTCATATTCACAAATCGGGAGACCCGGGACTACGCGGTCAGTTCCTACAAGTTACATTGGTCCCGTGCGAGGTGTTCGTGCCTCCTACGGGGTCGTTTGAGGGGTGGTTTGGGTTTTCACCCTTTAACGGCATGTTTTTAAGTTTAAGTGTTGATTTTTGCCAATTATCGTCCTATTCACAAATCGGGAGATTCGGGATTACGCGGTCAGTTCCTATAAGTTACATTGGTCCCGTGCGAGGTGTCCGTGCCTCCTACGGGGTCGTTTGGGGGTTTGTTTGGGTATTCACCCTTTGACGGCATGTTTTTAACTAAGTGTTGATTTTTGCCAATTATCGTCATATTCACAAACCGGGAGACCCGGGACTACGCGGTCAGTTCCTACAAGTTACATTGGTCCCGTGCGAGGTGTTCGTGCCCCTACGGGATCGTTTGGGGGGTGGTTTGGGTTTTCACCCTTTAACAGCTTGTTTTTAAGTTTAAGTGTTGATTTTTGCAAATTATCATCATATTCACAAACCGGGAGACCCGGGACTACGCGGTCAGTTCCTACAAGTTACATTGGTCTCGTGCGAGGTGTTCGTGCCTCCTACGGGGTCGTTTGGGGGTGGTTTGGGTTTTCACCCTTAGACGGCTTATTTTTAACTAAGTGTCATTTTTGCAAATTATCGTCATATTCACAAACTGGGAGACGCGGGACTACGCGATCTGTTCCTACAAGTTACATTGGACCCATGCGAGGTGTTCATGTCCCCTACGAGGTCGTTTGGGGGGTGGTTTAGGTTTTCACCCTTTAACGGCTTGTTTTTAAGTTTAAGTGCTGATTTTTGCAAATTATCGCCATATTCACAAACCGGGAGACCCGGGACTACGCGGTCAGTTCCTACAAGTTACATTGGTCCCATGCGAGATGTCCGTGCCCCCTACGGGGTCGTTTGGGTGGTGGTTTGGGTTTTCCCCCTTTAATGGCTTGTTTTTAAGTTTAACTGCTGATTTTTGCAAATTATCATCATATTCACAAACCGGGAGACCCGGGACTACGCCATCAGTTCCTACAAGTTACATTGGTCCCGTGCGAGGTGTTCGTGCCTCCTACGGGTCGTTTGAGGGGTGGTTTGGGTTTTCACCCTCTAACGTCATGTTTTTAAGTTTAAGTGCTAATTTTTGCAAATTATCATCATATTCACAAACCGGGAGACCCGGGACTACGCGGTCAGTTCCTAAAAGTTACATTGGTCCCGTGCGAAGTGTTCGTGCCCCCTACGGGGTCGTTTGGGGGGTGGTTTGGGTTTTCACCCTTTGACGGCTTGTTTTTAACTAAGTGTGATTTTTGCAAATTATCATCATATTCACAAATCAGGAGACCCGGGACTACGCGGTCAGTTCTTACAAGTTACATTGAACACGTACGAGGTGTTCGTGCCCCCTACAGGGTCGTTTGGGGGTTGGTTTGGGTTTTCACCCTTTAACGGCTTGTTTTTAAGTTTAAATGCTGATTTTTGCAAATTATCGTCATATTCACAAACCGGGAGACCCGGGACTACGCGGTCAGTGCCTACAAGTTACATTGGTCCCGTGCGAGATGTCCGTGCCCCCTACGGGGTCGTTTGGGTGGTGTTTTGGGTTTTCCCCCTTTAATGGCTTGTTTTTAAGTTTAACTGCTGATTTTTGCAAATTATCGTCATATTCACAAACCGAGAGACCCGGGACTACGCGGTCAGTTCCTACAAGTTACATTGGTCCCGTGCGAGGTGTTCGTGGCCCTACGGGATCGTTTGGGAGGTGGTTTGGGTTTTCCCCCTTTAACGGCTTGTTTTTAAGTTTAAGTGCTAATTTTTGCAAATTATCATCATATTCACAAACCGGGAGACCCGGGACTACGCGGTCAGTTCCTAAAAGTTACATCGGTCCCGTGCGAGGTGTTCGTGCCCCCTACGGGGTCGTTTGGTGGGTGGTTTGGGTTTTCACCCCTTTGACGGCTTGTTTTTAACTAAGTGTGATTTTTGCAAATTATCATCATATTCACAAATCGGGAGACCCGGGACTACGCGGTTAGTTCTTACAAGTTACATTGAACACGTACGAGGTGTTCGTGCCCCCTACAGGGTCGTTTGGGGGTTGGTTTTGGTTTTCACCCTTTAACGGCTTGTTTTTAAGTTTAAATGCTGATTTTTGCAAATGATCGTCATATTCACTAACCGGGAGACCCGGGACTACGCGGTCAGTTCTTATAAGTCACATTGGTCCCGTGCGAGGTGTTCTTGCCTCCTACGGGGTCGTTTGGGGGTGGTTTGGGTTTTCACCCTATAACGGCTTGTTTTTAAGTTTAAGTGTTGATTTTTGCCAATTATCGTCATATTCACAAACCGGGAGACCCGGGACTACGCGGTCAGTTCTTACAAGTTACATTGGTCCCGTACGAGGTGTTCGTGCCCCCTACGGGATCGTTTGGGTGGTGGTTTGGGTTTTCACCCTTTAACGGCTTGTTTTAAAGTTTAAGTGCTGATTTTTGTAAATTATCGTCATATTCACAAACCGGGAGACCCAGGACTACGCGGTCAGTTTCCTATAAGCTACATTGGTCCTGTGCGAGGTGTTCGTGATTCCTACGGGGTGGTTTGGGTTTTCACCCTTTGACGGGTTATTTTTAACTAAGTGTGATTTTTGCAAATTATCGTCATATTCAATAAATCGGGAGACCCGGGACTACGCGATCAGTTCCTACAAGTTACATTGGACCCGTGCGAGGTGTTCGTGCCCCCTACGGGGTCGTTTGGGGGGTGGTTTGGGCTTTCACCCTTTAACGGCTTGTTTTTAAGTTTAAGTGCTGATTTTTGCAAATTATCATCATATTCACAAACCGGGAGACCCGGGACTACGCGGTCAGTTCCTACAAGTTACATTGGTCCCGTGCAAGGTATTCGTGCCCCCTACGGGGTCGTTTGGGGGGTGGTTTGGGTTTTCACCCTTTAACGGCTTGTTTTTAAGTCTAAGTGTGATTTTTACAAATTATCGTCATACTATCAAATCAGGAGACCCGGGACTACGCGGTTAGTTCCGACAAGTTACGTTGGTCCCGTACGAGGTGTTTGTGCCTCCTACGGGGTCGTTTGGGGGCTGGTTTGGGTTTTCACCCTTTAACGGCCTGTTTTCAAGTCTAAGTGTGATTTTTACAAATTATCGTCATACTCTCAAACCGGGTGACCCGAGACTACACGGTCAGTTCCTAGAAGTTACATTGGTCCCGTGCGAGGTGTTTGTGCCTCCTACGGGGTCGTTTGGGAGGCTAGTTTGGGTTTTCACCCTTTAACGGCTTGTTTTTTAGTCTAAGTGTGATTTTTGCAAATTATCGTCATACTATCAAACCGGGAGACCCGGGACTATGCGGTCAATTCCTACAAGTTACATTGGACCCGTACGAGGTGCTTGTGCCTCCTATGGGGTCGTTTGGGGGCTGATTTGGGTTTTCACCCTTTAACGGCTTGTTTTTAAGTCTAAGTGTGATTTTTGCAAATTATCGTCATACTATCAAACCGGGAGACCCGGGACTAAGCGGTCAATTCCTACAAGTTACATTAGACACGTACGAGGTGTTTGTACCTCCTACAGGGTCGTTTGGGGGCTGGTTTGGATTTTCACCCTTTAACGGCTTATTTTTAAGTCTAAGTGTGATTTTTACAAATTATCGTCATACTATCAAATTGGGAGACCCGGGACTACGCGGTTAGTTCCTACAACTTACATTGGTCCCGTACGAGGTGTTTGTGCCTCCTACGGGGTCGTTTGGGGGCTGGTTTGGGTTTTCACCCTTTAACGGCCTGTTTTCAAGTCTAAGTGTGATTTTTGCAAATTACCATCATACTCTCAAACCGGGTGACCCGGGACTACACCGTCAGTTCCTAGAAGTTACATTGGTCCCGGGCGAGGTGTTCGTGCCTCCTACGGGGTCGTTTGGGGGGCTAGTTTGGGTTTTCACCCTTTAACGGCTTGTTTTTAAGTCTAAGTGTGATTTTTGCAAATTATCGTCATACTATCAAACCGAGAGACCCGGGACTATGCGGTCAATTCCTACAAGTTACATTGGACCCGTACGAGGTGTTTGTGCCTCCTACGGGGTCGTTTGGGGGCTGGTTTGGGTTTTCACCCTTTAACGGCTTATTTTTAAGTCTAAGTGTGATTTTTGCAAATTATCGTCATACTATCTAACCCGAAGACCCGGGACTATGCGGTCATTTCCTACAAGTTACATTGGACTTGTACGAGGTGTTTGTGCCTCCTACGGGGTCGTTTGGGGGCTGGTTTGGGTTTTCACCCTTTAACGACTTATTTTTAAGTCTAAGTGTGATTTTTACAAAATATCGGCATACTATCAAACCGGGAGACCCGGGACTACGCGGTTAGTTCCTACAAGTTACATTGGTCCCGTACGAGGTGTTTGTGCCTCCTACGGGATCGTTTGGGGGCTGGTTTGGGTTTTCACCCTTTAACGGCTTGTTTTTAAGTCTAAGTGTGATTTTTACAAATTATCGTCATACTATCAAATCGGGAGACCCGGGACAACGCGGTTAGTTCCTACAAGTTACATTGGTCCCGTACGAGGTGTTTGTGCCTCCTACGGGGTCGTTTGGGGGCTGGTTTGGGTTTTCACCCTTTAACGGCCTGTTTTCAAGTCTAAGTGTGATTTTTGCAAATTATCGTCATACTCTCAAATTGGGTGACCCGAGACTACACGGTCAGTTCCTACCAGTTACATTGGTCTCGTGTCCCGTGCGAGGTGTTCGTGCCTCATACGGGGTCGTTTGGGGGCTAGTTTGGGTTTTCACCCTTTAAGGGCATGTTTTTAACTCTAAGTGTGATTTTTGCAGATTATCGATATATACTCTCAAACCGAGCGACCCGGGACTTCGCGGTCAGTTCCTACAAGTTAGATTGGTCCCGTGCGAGGTGTTCGTGCCTCCTACAGGGTCGTTTGGCGGTTGGTTTGGGTTTTCACCCTTTAACGGTTTGTTTTTAAGTCTACGTGTGATTTTTGCAAATCATCGTCATACTCTCAAACCGGGAGACCCGGGACTACACGGTCAGTTCCTACAAGTTACATTGGTCCCGTGCAAGGTGTTCGTGCCTCCTACGGGATCGTTTGGGGGTTGGGTTGGGTTTTCACCCTTTAACGGCATATTTTTAACTCTAAGTGTGATTTTTCCAGATTATCGTCATACTCTCAAACCGAGAGACCCGGGATTACGCGGTCAGTTCCTACAATTTACATTTGTCCCGTGCGAGGTGTTCGTACCTCCTATATCGTCATATATCGTCATATTCTCTAACGGTATGTTTTTAATCAATTTAGAACGTTTATGGATTTTAGAAAATTTTAACATAATTTCATTTGTTTATTCATTAAATCCAACATGTTTTAACATTTAAAATAAACTCAACAGCAACAGCAAATTCCAAAACCAAACGACCAGCAAGTCCCTTCCACTAATTTAACTAAATAAGCTCATAAAGTAAACCATGAAGTGATTTTCAAACTTTAAAAGGAATGATCAGATATAGAATGAAAAAGATAAACTATAAATATTGAGTAGAAATAATTCATTGCATTTTAAAAGGTTAATGAATGGGTACTAAATAATAGTTACCTGTAGTAACTTGATTAAGATTGGATGGAACTGGCCTGAGTTGAACATTTGTAAAACAAAACCAAACAAATCACTGGTAGCCTATACTGGCCTTTTGATCTCCAAACCTCCCCAATACCTGCATTCAATTCCCACCGAGCACTGGATCAAACTCTTTAATATTACAGTACCCATATATGATTATACACACACTTGTGTGAAACTGATAACATGTCCCTTTTATGAGTATAATTAGGTATCATTATGTGCCATTAGGACACGCGTTATATTGTGCTTTATTATATGGATATTTATCGATATAAATTAACACATTTTTGCATATAGTGAATAATCTACCTTTGATTGTTCTTAATATGTATTGAATTGATCTAGAGATCAAAGATTGTGATGGAAGATGATCATGGTTAATCTTTTTAAGAAAGTAGTCTATGAAAGAACTTGGGATCTCCATTCAAGGTTCTCAAAATAAGAAGCGTCATTCTTTGTATGGTTTTGCCTTCAAATAAAAATTTGGGATCTCGTACCTACTCACAAAAATCCATATGCCCATTACATATAAGAACATATCAGAAAGGAAAATGGATCAATATATAATGAAATAAATAAATATTCACATTAATTTTTCTCTCACCTGTAAATCAACAATGGGAAGCACTTCAATCTCCTCCATTTTTGTTGCTAGCGAGAAACAGGCCACAGCTAACAATTGGACTATCCAAGCTTTACCCCTCTATGTGCACATTAACATTGTCACAAACATGAACAGACACAATTAGCATTTAAACACTTAAATATTAATATGAGATTATTATGCCCTAAAATGCATTTTGTGCACATTGAACCATTTTTGTGCCAAAAAAAAAATGCATTTTGTTGCAAAACAAAAAACCCATTCAAAAAACTAATATGAGAAATACCTCAGAGGGGCGACAACCGCCTTGGAGGGAGTGTGCCCTGACTGGGCCTTTGAAAACACAATCACCTCACGTGCTTGAAATCCCATCACCCCCATCAGATCTTGCTAAGAAAACACAATCACCTCCTATATCACCCACCTCAAGATAGGGATGGCAACGGGTCGGTTCGGGGTCGGGTTTTAACTCCCCATCCCCGCCCCGTTCCCCATTATAACGGGTTCGGGGATCCCCGTCCCCGTTTAAAATGGGTATTGGGTTCCCCGCGGCGAACCCGTTTTATTTTTTTTCCTTTTTACGAACTTAAGTAAAAATTACTTTTAAATTACATCTTAATTAGAAATGTATGAGATGTAATTAATTTAATTATCTGTTAAATCTAAAAAAAATAGGCAATCGAATTGAATGGTAGTTATCAATATTTTTCTAGGTAAATGGCATTTGCTAACTGAAATAATATTAAGTTCCACAAAAAAAAGTGAAATTAAATAATTTCGTACTCTTGGGACTAAACCTAAATTTGTTTTTAATTCAGTGGATTTTTTAGTTTTTTCGGTGTTTCTAGGAGCTGTTCTTTGCTCCATATCATATGGAATTAATCAGGGACGAGATGAGTAATCAGTTTACCTTACGAGGCAGAAACGAGGTAGGGATGAGGCAGAACAGGGTCATCGTGGGAGGGAGATGAGGTTATCGCCGGCGTGGGAGGTCGCTGCTCAGCTCGTCGCCATTCCCTTTTAGCTAGAACAGGGGAGAAAGAACAGGGCCATCATGGGAGGGAGATGAGGTCGCTGCCGGAGTGGGAGGTCGCCGGAGTGGGAGGTCGCTGCAGGGGATAAACCCAAGGGGGGAGGTGACCCCGATGAGGAATAGGGCCGACGCAGCAAGGGGTAGGGCTTGGGTTTTTGGTGGAGAGAGAGGGGAGAGCGGGGGAGAGTGGGGGAGAAGACGAAGGAGGAGAGAGAAGAGGGAAACTAAAATGTCCCAAAATTTTGAGGTAATTTATATCCTAGTAAAGTGTACTCAATTTTGGCACACTTTAAAACAGTGCCAAATTTTGGCACTGTTTTAAAGTGTGCCAAATCTCTATAAAACCGTGCAAAAATCTGGCACAGTTTTAAACTGTGCCAGATTTTTAATATCAGGGTGTGCCAAAATGCTGTTTTTGGTGTAGTGTAGAAGGATGTAGTGATTCAAGTTCGAATAATCTTGAATCAAAATCCAAGTCAACTACTGGTTGGATTTTTACGCTAGGAGGAGCAGCTATCTCTTGGGGATCCAAGAAATAAACATGTGTATCAGGTTCAACAATGCAATCTGAATTTATAGCCCTAGCAGATGCATGTAAAGAAGCAGAATGGCTTAGAAATGTGTTGTATAATATTCCTTTATGGAAAAAGCCATCACCTTCAATTATGATAAGTTGTGATAACCAAGCCACAATTTATAAAGTTTCGAATAAAACTTACAACGAAAAATCTAGACACATTAGTCTAAGGCATCAAATTATAAGAAAATTACTCAAGGAAGGAGTAATTACAGTCGACTATATTAAAACGAACAAGAATTTAGCAGATCCTCTGACTAAAGGTCTTGTTAGGGAGATGATATATATCACCTCAAAAGGAATGGGACTAAGGTCTATTAAATAACACAACTATATTTAATGGGAACCCAACTCATATCTTGAAAATATAGATAGAGTTCAATGTGGTACAAACAAGTTAAATTATAGTTATGGAACGCTAGGAATTTTATACAAAAAGTTCCATTCCTATGTACCTAGTGTTGGTTTTCTGCATGTTAGAGGATGAAGGTTACTTCTTAATAAATCGTATAAGTGTGACTCGCAGAATCACTAAAGTTGATTTACCTATACGAGTGTCGAAAGTGTGGCCGCTTTCTATGAAATCAAGACCGATCCTAAAGCTCTCGTGAAATCAGGATTAGCACAAGGCCATAAAAGTGCATGCTAGAAGAACACTTATAAACTCAGAAATCGGTATGTGTGATAGTTCCGGCTAGTCTCAAAAGGTCCTTGGTTCAAGATACGTTCACCACAGCACCTTGATGAAGCTTTGAATTATTTTCACTATATGGAAGTTCAAGTCCGAAAGACACTTCTCATTTATGTACTAGATTTTAGCGATAATGCCAAAAGTTATTTTTTCTTTTTCCTTTGCTCTCTTGTGTATATTGAAATTGGTGGGGGAATGTTGGATAAATTCCAATATTTATTGATATTTTATATTTTAGTTGTTAATATTTTATTATATTATTGGTGTTTTAATTTAAACATAGTTTGGGTTTTAATTTTAGAAGGTAGAAACATGAGCAAATGGGTGTGAAAGATATGGGAGTGCTCAAAATCTCATATTGTCCCACATTGGAAGAATACTACAAAAGGTAGTGGTATATCAACTAAAGGACAACTAAGATTCTTAGTTGACAAGTCAAATAAGAGGCTATGATCCTATGCATTGCGGTGGTGCTTAAGCACCACCAATCGCGACACGCGTAAGCGCGTAAGCGCGACACGCGTAAGCGCGACACGCGTAAGCGCGTAAGCGCGACACGCGGCGCGCGAAAGGGCGATTGGGCGACTTAGGGCGCATTGCACGCTTTGACGCGCACTTGCGCATTGTCGCTTGGAGCTTGGGAGCCTAAAGTTTTAACGAGGTAAAACAGATCAACGGTTGTGATTAAACGATCCAATCAAAGGGTTTAAAATCCGAAACGACTTGATCTAAACCGTTAGATGAACTCGTAACGTTTCGTGTAGGGGATGTCCATTCGCTTACGATGGGACGCCTAATCTGAACCGTTAGATCGCAGCTATTCCAAACAGGCACGATCCAACGGTTGCTGAGTCACTCCATGAAGAGCTGTGACTGTTGAAGAACAGTCACAGAAATGGCTATAAAAAGAGTTCCAGACCTCTGTTTTGGACACCGAAAATTGTTAGTTTCTCCTCTCTCTGTCCTCTATACTTTGGCATTATCAAGTTACAAATTCAGAGTGTTCTCGGTGTGATCAAACAGTACATAGTTTGAATCAAACAACTGTTCATACACTGCATTGTATCCTAAAGGCAGATTCTATAAAACCCATAGTGTACTCGCGGTTCTGTCTCAACCGGATTGAAAGAAATTTTGTCTAAAAGAAAGCGTTCCAAGAACGTGCCTTGCAGAAATTAATTAATATATTTCTTTCTTTCCATAATAAAACTCCAACAATCTCTAATGGAAGGATAATATGGGAGAGTTTTCAAAATCCCACTTATTCATATTTATAGAAGATGAAAATGGGGACCAATGTAAATAGAGATGAGATTGCTTTGATGAGTTTATGGAAAAGTCCTGCAGATCCATCCATTGGGAGCTTCACAACTGGTCTTGATCCGCTCAACATTCCGTAATTCTTTATTTGGAATAAAGGTAAACCACACTGGCGTATAGCACCAGACTTTTTTGAGTGGACAAATGCGCCAAAAGACCACTGTATGAGCCAGTGCTTGGATAATTTCTCCTGTATAGCCTATGCATATTACACGGGGATCGGATGTATGCGTTGCAAAGGTAGCTTGATTGATATAAAGAAGTTCCCTGTAATGATTCAATGGATCTTTACGTTTGCATGGCATACTCTGAGCTTGGTAATATGTTATCTTCTCTTATCCTATTTTCCTCTGAATGTTCGGAAGAAATTTAATACAAGTTTGATTCAACCAACAATATTTTAAAGGCGTTTAGCATTTTTTCCAAAATTCTCTAGTGTATATCCACATCATCACTTTTAACTTGCTCCAATTCAATGATAGAAGAGTAATATTGAAAATTTTGTTTTTGATGTAGGTTTCTAGCAGGTTTTCTTTAAACATGTCCGCGTATTTGTTCAACTTTATAGATAAAAAGAGAATCCTGAAAGTATTAATTACGATAACAGTTATAGTAGTGTCAATACTAACGTTATATATCAGAGCACTTCATATCTATCTATAGATACCAACGCTATATATCAATAATGAATTTTAAACTCCAATTTTTAAACGATGGTGAGTTGCCACAAGTTGTCATCAGTTATCTATGAAGAACAAGATAAAAATATCTCTTAGATGAATGAATGTCATATTATCGGAACCTAATTACTCCTTTGAGGGTAAAAAGTGTAACCACTGCTGCTATCATTGATAGATTCATATTTTCAAGCAGTAGTTGATAATAGCTTGATAGTTGATCAAAACAGCATAGGCTATATTTAAAATCTCATACCCTGATTTCGAATAATTGGATGATACCTCAATGAACTACACAATTTATGAACTCTTTTTTCTTGAAATATGAAACAAAAGAGATGATAAGAAAATTCTCTGACTTGTGTTTTATTGGCAACATGTCTCCTTCCATACGAAATACTTCTTTTTACTTTATTTTTCCTTTTTTAATTGATTGCAAAAATGTTTGATAGGAATAGTTTTACATGTGACATGTGTTCTTTTTTTCACCTTAAATAATTTAGAATGTGTTTGATTGGTGTGGCCGTTTCCCATGAAAAATCCTTCTTTTGAGAACAATTCTTAATGTGTGCTCCATTATTTTTCACTTTTCGTGGAAAACATTTCTTACCCAGCCCAAGCAATTGAATTCCTTGGAAAATTGGAAAGTAAAAGAGTGTATCATCCTTATTTCCACTATTTTTTCACAAATTCATAAAGATAAACTGTTTTTCAATCAAAAAAACATCTCAAGTTATTTTTCAAATGAACTAATATCAGCTGCAGCCTGCAGCATATCATCCCTACGGCTTATACCTATGAAAATTTACTGCTGCTTCCTAATAAAGTTATCAAAGAATTTGCAGATATTTTCCACCTTGTCCAAGCTTATTGGCCAATTGTAAGTTTTCTGTTTCAACTGCCAATCTCTGAAAAGTAATTAGCGGCAGTTCTTCAACTCTACCTTTGTTCACGATATCTCAGGGTAATCTTTCATATCAATTGCTTATTGTCGATAATAACAACTCATTTTTTATCTTCCTTCCTGATTCTAAAGTATTTGATTCATCCATATAATGTAATTTTTTTTATATACGTTTGATCTAAGTTTATTGGGATTATTGTCTCACCTTTTCTTTTGGCCATCCACTTACAAGAGCAATTATCCAAGCGCTGGCTCATACAGTGGTCTTTTGGAGCATTTTTCCACTCAAAAAAGTCTGGTGCTATCATTGAAGTAAGCTTAAGAAATTCATCTACTTTGCCAATGCTACTGTTTCTGTCACATTGCAACTGTGTCCTTCTCACACATCCACTAGTCCAGTTTCTTCTACTCCATTCCTTAATATTATTTGGCTCAAACCATTTCAAACACCCACAAATTGGAAAATTTTGCTAATTACAGCTTACGAATGGCCCATACTTACCATAAACATCACACTCAGACACTATTTACATTGGCCCCCATTTTCATCTTCTATAAATATGAATCTGTGGGATTTCCAAAACTCTCCCATATTATCCTTCCATTAGAGATATCTCTTAAAACCAGATTTCCAGTATCCAAAAGCTGGGCACTTGAATTTGCATTAGAATTTGAAATATTTGTTGAACAAATAATATTTTGATCTCCATTAAGAACTACAGATTGCTATCCTCTATTCTGGTCTTATCTGGCATGTTATTATCCTTGTTATCTCTTATTTTAATCTTTTTTTTTCTTTCAACTGTTATTTGAACCTAAAACAAATGGATCATCTATTCTTGTTTCTGGTTAAGCCCTACTACTTAAATTCAAAAACTGAACAAGCTTGAATATTAGTGTCAAGTTAATAGATAGTTGAACACTCAAGGGTTTAAATTAGATCAACACACTATAGATACAAACACATATGTATATCAAATCTACAAAACTACATATCTGTTACAAGGACCAAAGGTTTTGGAGTTTAGTGAAGTGAATAATGAACTGGACTTTGGGGATTTTGTAAAGATATTAAAAATTGAAAAATGATACTATGCTATATGGCACATCTTTTGAACTCAATTGTAACAAAAGTATGTAAAAGTATGCCCCATTACTTATATGTTGTAATTGGTATTTACTATTTCCATTTTCGAAAAATGTGCCCGTTTTGTGGAACGTTTTAAAAATGCTAAGTTAAAACTACTCAGTTAAGAAGGTAAAATGCCCAGTTAAAACAACATATTATGAAAGCAGTTTCACTGCCTCACTCGGTTGTGAAAACAATAGCACTGCCTCAGTTGTGAGCTTGTTATGTGGTCACAACAAGCATAATACGCACATATCTTTTTACTAGTATTATTTTTTGATATCTTTGGTTTTAGTGTAGGTTGATAGTTGTGCAGTTGTAATAGTTATAGACTGTTTTGTTATCTTTCAATGTTACTTATCTATTGTACCTAGTATTGCGCATTCAACTGAATTCT
This sequence comes from Sambucus nigra, assembly GCA_949130495.1. Classification (NCBI taxonomy): domain Eukaryota; kingdom Viridiplantae; phylum Streptophyta; class Magnoliopsida; order Dipsacales; family Adoxaceae; genus Sambucus; species Sambucus nigra. The sequence continues at coordinate 638,286,270 of OX422215.1, forward strand.
ACTTAAGTAGATAGTACACAATACCTTGCATAGATATGTGGCGCTCATTTAATGTTCTAACATTTAATGTCGTGTTCTGAATTTCAGGAAATCAATTATGTCTTCAGATGCAAATGCAACGAAGCAACCATTTTCTGCTCGAACTTCATCTCAATCGTTGGGTGATAAAGATGAGAAGGATAAAATTCCAATCATAGTTAAAATTGACGGCTCTCTTGTGGGTGATAATAGTAAGAAGTGGAATTCTCGTGTAGCAGATTTAGTGCGAAGTCTTATTCTCGTTAGCTATGATGATTAGCGAAAGGTACCGTAACACTTCAAAGATGTTGTATGGCGCACATTAATGGTAATATTCAATTTCCTTTGAGAATATTCTCTATGCATGATGTTTTTTCCTTTTTAAGAAAAGAAACATACATAGATATACCATGGATTCAACAATTTATTTTTTGAATCATAATATGTTCGTGAGTAAAGCAAATGTATAAACTCATTTTGTTATTTTCTAACCTTTTGTTGTTTTTTATTTACATTTTTCTACAAGGTCAATTTGAACTTAATGTTTTGGCTAAAGTTGCTCGCCCTTTGCTTGAGAAACCTTGGTCTCAAAGGTTTAGGACCTTCAAGTCTAGTTTGCGAGACCATTTAAGGAAAAATGGCCGTGAAGTGCCTCAAGGTGTTGATCCTTAAATTTGGAAAAAAAATTGTATAAAACGAAGATAATCCCAAAAAGCAGCAATAAAATATTAAAAATAGTGAAAATCGACAAAAAACTCAAATTCCCCATTGTCTCGAGCGTTGTAGCTATGCCTAAAAAGCATTCAAAAAGGTAGACATTCATGTTTATAATTTCCAGTCTTGACACTATTTAGTCTCACACTTGACATCAAACTTATAGGGAAATGAAGAGCCTACCAAAAAATTTAGGCGAATAGATAAGTGGATTATGGGACACAAAAATGAAAATTGGAATGTGATAGCTAGCACTAAGGCTAGATATGTGAGTATTTCATTTTTTATCTGTGATATTGTTTTTATCTTTCCTTTAGTCTTTCCTCCTTTACATGTATTTATAGATTAGCATTTTGTTTTTCATACTATAGGATGAGTTGATGGCTGTCAAGAATAGAAGAAAATGTGAAGGACGTAACCATGATGAAGGAGGCATCGACACCGATGTAGTTGCTGAAGTATTTGGGAAGGAGAAAAGGGGAAGTGTTCATGAATATTCAAGACATATCTCTAAGACACAACTTATTCATATTGGGATTGAGAGAGAGGCACTTGAACAGGGGAAACGAAAAATGCAAAAGATGCATGGAATAATTATGAACTCAACTCAAGACTACACACTGTCGAGGATACTCTCAAGGTAGATTTTCATGTTTTTAAGTTCCGTCTTGCCATGTTACGACTTCATTGTGTTATTCGTGCTCTTAGCTTTTATTTTTTGTAGACTTAAGTTACGGGTTATGTGTTCTATTGTATCAAACATGAAAGAAAGCGGGGCACCGTTGAACACTCCCACGAGTGATCAATCAATTTCAACTAATCACCGTTCTCCTCTAACCCAAAACGTGGACAATATTTTAGCATAACTTGGTGCATATCAAACTCATCATCATCCCCACGCTCCCATGAACGAACCTAGAGTCCTATTATGTAATAAGTTTGGTAAAATTTTGAGAAAAGGTCATGTTGTGCCAGATCCATCATGACAAACGTGTCATTTCAAGCGTCCCCAAAACGGAGAAAATATAATTTGTGCTCATTTATGAGAAGCTCCTCAATATGGTTTTTATACCTTGGTTGGCTTCGTGGGTGGGGGATATCTCATATGGCTTGATTGTTGGTTGATGTACATATGACTCTGCTTATGGATGGATCATGACATTTATTTTTGCTTATATTTTTGTGTATGTGGACCTTTTCTAGAATATTTGGATGGTTGTTCTATGCTTGCTATAGCTTATGCATATATATGCATTTATGGACAATGGTATGATGGCTATTGATTATGTATAGATTTCTTTCTCCTTCTCTTATTTTTTATATGCCAACTTCATTAATTATTTGAAAACTTTAACAAGCATGAGTTTTTATGAATTTATTTTTGGTGATTATCTTTGATTACTATTTTGGCTCCCACTCAATGCTAGCATTGATTTTGAAAGGGTGAGAAAATATCGATTGGGTGGTTCCCTGGAATATATATATATATATACACACACATGACATTTTCTAACGGAGTAAAACCGTTAGAAAGTCCCACTTCTAACAGTTTAGATCTACTAATAAATAAAAGGAAAAGCATAAATGTGAAAATAAGTCCTCATGTAAGTAACTGCTTTTATTATTTATAAAAGTTATTTTTCGTTAGAAATAACAAATTTCTAACGGTTTTAATCCGTTAGAATTAATAAATTTACTAACGGGTTGTGTCCGTTAGAAATCATATTCCCAACACATTATTCCTAACGGATATATCCATTAGAAAATTTATTACTAACACTCACTGTGTGTTAGTAAATGGTCATTGTGGTGTACTGTGAGGGTAACCAAGGAGAACCAGGGACTTGTCGAAAAGGTCCAGAAGATGAAAGAAGAGGTCGCGACCGTCGAAGACAGCGGCTACACTGAAGGCTGGGATGCAGCTTACAATGATGTTGCGCACCAAATCAGCTACATCAGGAAGCTTGGTTTCAAGAACGGCTCGGACCATGCCTTGGGAGTTTTCAGGGTTCCAGAAGGATCTGACTTATACTCGCAGCACGCATCAGTCCCTAACCAATTGGCTACCGAAGAGCCCTTAGTCTACCATCTTGTTGATCATGATGAGAAAGACTCCACGGTGATCGTGGTTGTTGATGACCGGGATGCAAGGGCTACCAAGAATGGGAAAGGGCCAGCATTTTCTGAGCAGGTGGAACTCTAGTAGTTTGTAGGATTTTTGTACTTTCTTTTTCTTTTTTGATGAGCATTTCTATAATCTTCTTTAGATTGTAAATGGCTATTGCCCCTCAGTTATAAAAAGAAAAACTATTTTTGCACTTGTGTTGATGTATATCTTTTTTATTCTCTATGACTAAAATTTGTATCTATTACCTGTGTTGTTGTTGTTAGTTTGATGATCTTGAAGACTACATTCCTCCCTCCTCAAAGTTGGGAGAGATACTAGTACCAATTATTAGTAGCCAAGCTCACCCGATGGTTACAAAAATCTGCAAGTCCTTGAGGAAGAGGAACGAACAGTACAAAGACCAGGCTGAGGTGATCGCCAAGTCGAAGGATGATATCCAGATGATAGAGGAGGTTGGTACCTCAGTGCAAGAGGAGATAAATGACCTCAAGGCCCAACTTTTTGCAAACAGTGATGTAAACAAGGTGGGCGATGCTTTAGAAAGAAAATGATGCTCTGAAAAGAGAAGTGGCCTGACTGAAAGTAAACATTCCATCGAGATCCTCTTCGAGGACACGTAGATAAGCAAACATCCTATTAGGGTCCTCATTAGTGATACATAGATCTCCTTTACAACCTACTGGGGCATTCGGGGCAAAAACAAAGCTCTAAAGAAAGAGGTTAAAGATCTCAAAGGGGATGTTAAACGAGTATACGTGATGGTGGCTGGCCTTCAGAGGGATATCACCAGTCTGAGGCATCTGTTCTGAATGGGCCCATGAGAGGCCTGGTGGGTTAGCTGAACTGATGCACCAGTCGTACTGAAATAAGCTGTGAACATTGCACAGCCTATCATCGGCCTCCTTTTACAAGGGAAGATAGGTGGATCCCGATTAATGATATCCATGTTCAAATCTTAGATCATTATCTTGAGGATGACAGAGGGGAGTTTGTACCTAGGCCATACGACGATCGGAGGGCTCGAGTAGCAGATGATCTTGCTCGTCATCCTTAGTTTAGTCATCTTTATAAACTTTTTTGATTTGCCTTTGTACCTTCATAACTTCAATCATGATTAATGAAATGAGGATAGTTAACGTACCAACACAGATGTATTTTAGGCGTTTACCGACTAAATGTAATTGATAGGCACTTAGGATTTTTAGCCTACTACATTGTTTATTTTAATCATTTTGTGCTTCTTGCCGACTAAATGAGTTAATTTAGGTAATGGCTGTAATTTTGGGCTCTGTCGACTACATGGATCAATAAACATTGTTAAATCATTCTTCCAGTTCAATATGCTTTAAGCGATATCATTCTATCTCCCTTACCTTTTAGGTTGTGTCATCACACTTCCTTAAGCCTAGGAGAGATGATGGCAAGAATGCTCCCGGTTAATGGACCATCCACCCGATCAAGAATTTTGTTCGACTAATGAGGTCATTTTTCTCCGATTTGAAAAAAAATAAAAATTCAAAATTCAAAAAAAATTCAAAAAATCCAAAAAGATTTTCAATATAATTAGGTTTTTGAAACGATTTCTTAATATAGAATTAATTCATGGATCTCTCAACTTAGGAAATTTTTACACATTAGCCATATAATATGATCGAAAATGGATATTGAGGCGAAAGTTAATAGGCTGAATGAATAAATGTGGAGATTTTAACCCGGTGAGATATAGCGTGATTCATTATTTTCGAGAGATTTAAATCAATCCGAGTTAAAATAACTCAAACTTTCCTTTAGTGATATATTCGTTGATGATCTCAAATTTTTTTTTGCTCGATTATTGAAAATAAAAAGTCAAAATGTGAATCTTAAGCACGAGAAGTCTTAGTTTGAGACACAAATCAACTTAACGAAACTTGAGAAATGAGATTTGGATATCGTTTGAAAGCCCAAAATTAAGCCTAAACTCCAACATTTTTACATTATTCCGTTGAAAGCCTATTTGAGCCAAAAATAAAATAAGCCTTTTGTTGAAAACCCATTATCCTACCAACTCCAACTGGGAGTTTAAAGCCCATAAAAAGAAGCCATACCCATTTTCTAAGAATACTAGGGTAAAAGTTACGATAAGGAAAAAGGCAAAATACAAAAGAAGAATAAGTTTGCAAAAGAATGATGTGTGCAAAGAAAAGAAATAAAGAATGAAAAAAAGGAGTACGCGAAAAAAAAAAGAAAAAAAAAATGGAGGTCGGAAGAAAAAGTGCCTATAAGTCAAAATACCAAAAAATCTCTATATTCTCAGAAAATTTGAACTCCAATAACCATTCTTTCTAGCCAAATCCGAGCCTACAATACAACCAAAGAAAGTCCTAAGCGATCTCAAGTGAAGTTAGTTATAGTGTGGAGAGAAGATAAATAGGATCTATTGTGTGATTCAACGTTTTCAACAAGTAATCAATTTTCCATTCATGATATCATATTCATCCATTATAAAAAAAAGTTCATTTTTATCATGTATATGTGAAATTTTTTCATTTAAATTTACTCTTTTATTCATATATACCGAGAAAAAATAACCCATTTCCGAGTGTTTTATTGTGAGTGCATCCCATGAGATTTTAAAATCAAAATGAACTTTCGGATAAGACACTTAACGATCAAATCTTTTGAAATGGACGGTTATATTGGTTATTCAGACACACACGATAATTTGAGATTGAAAAGTGAAATTTTACTATATTTATGAAGTTTGCATTCAAATTTAGTTATATTACTTTTGTGTCTTTTGTATTGAGTTAAGTTTTGAATTTTGTGGGTACATTCACTGCAAACCCTCACGAGACAAAACTCGTCCACTAGGGTAACCTAGGTGTTTAAAGGCTTGTTGCGCATGCTAAGTGCAATAGTGATTTTTACGAAAGTGAGTTAGATTTAAAATTTTAGTTTTGCTCCAGGACTAGCAAAGTTTAGGATTGGGGGTATTTGATGAGTGCATTATTTTTGTATGAATTATGCCCAAATCTAGACCTTTTTAGGCCCATTGTATCATAAATAATGATCCCTTAGAGTTGTTTTCGTAAAATAAAAGAAAATTGCAAGTTTGAATAAAATTCAAGTCGAAAATGCAATTTTAGTAACCTTGGGGGTGAAATCATAATTTTAGAAACTTTTTTTTGCCCAAAAACTTGTTGTCAATTTTATAAAATACCGCAAGTACACGAGCGATTATAGAATAGCGAGTGTAATTACGGGTCGAATCCACAGAGATTTGTCAATTTTTTCGTTCAAAATAATTGTGACTATCCAACTAGACGAAATGAGTTTACAAATGATATGTAATTTTAAACTAAGCTAACACAAATAAAAAGTGTGACTAAGAGATATATACTCATGTGTGTGAGAAACTAGGATATTGGATCCATTTATCACGTTTAACTAATATTATGCAATAATTTAAACTAGCCATTCCCAATTTTATAACTCAAATTAAACCGACTCTCATCGCATTTAATTCGAAAAATAACACGGTTACATTCACACTAAAATTTAACGTCTCCAAATTTAGATGGCTAAAATTCTTATTCCCTTAAAAAGTTCACTTTTAAATTTTTAAGTATAGTTTTTAAGCATGGACTATCAAAACAATCGAGTGCAAGCATAATCCTTCAAAAAGTACTCCCACTTTAAAATAAAAAAAATGATTTCAAGCAAAGTCGAAGGTTTAAAACACACTCTCATGTCGTTTTAAATCAATACCGAATTTTTAAAATCTTTAGCACATATCAGGAATAAAGATGGATTTAAATCACGCACAATATTAATCAAACATGATAAATTTCACCTAGTCCTAGTAAAGAAATTAAGCTAGCATCATTGAAGATATAATAAAATTGCAAGAATGAATAATAATTTTCATTAATAAAACAAACTTACAAATGTTGTGTCTCACAAATAATCTTGATAAAATTCCTCCAACAAAGATACAATTCTTGGCCTTCAAATATAAATAAAACTCTCAAAATAAAGGAATCTGAAATAATGAGACCAATGGGTCCTATATATAGGCTTAGGGTGAGGTATTTCAGTTGGTGTAAAACACCTATTTAATAGATTAAAATGGGATTTTAAAATCATAAAATTAATTATCAAAAAGGTCGTTCACGGAAGTGGAGTTTTAAAAAAATATGGGACATTTTATTGGCGGGTTTTGAATTTAAGGTTATCTGATGGGATTTTTCTTGAATCCCACGAAAGTAATTATCTCAAATTCCTTCATTTTCGGACTAAAAATCTGATTTGACGAAGCAGGTCTTAGGCCGCATTTGGTTGCTGTGTTTTGGCTTTATAACAAAGTCCTATTTTTTACCAAAATATTAAAGGTCAGGAGAAGAATCAAACCCCTGACCTTTTGCCTATTCTGCGCGCGTGAGACCACCAGGCTTGTCAGCCTTCTTATTTATATTACTGCTTGAGAAATATATAACCCATTCTTCTTTCTAATAATTCCATTCTTAGAAAGGACTGGAACCTTATTTACCTAGCTTGGAGGGACATCCCCACTACCGCGGCATCCTAAAGGATTTCTCTCTCTCAGTCTCATCTGGGTGGATTTCCCACCCTTCTCCAAAAATATAAAAGTACTTGCCCTTCCAATTCTTTACACTGATGGGCCTCCCACTATAGAGGGTTTCATCGTTGTTGCGGATGGTAAAGTAATAATACCATGAAAATTTTATAAAATTTTCCTTGGGTCTCTAAAAATCAAAAAATTCATCGAGAGTTATGTCCCTCCTAAACTTATTCTTCCACGGCGCCACTGAGGCAAGAATTTCCCTCCAGCCATTGGGATCTAGTTGGGCTAGGGCTAACTTCATGGTCTGGAAGATTCTTCTAATGGGGACCTAAATTGGGAGCCGCAACCCATTGACAAATGCATGGAGAGGGAAGCAGACCCCATCATCAGCAAGTGTCGTATAGAGCCTCTGTTCTGCGGCTGGTGCTGAACAAACAAAATCTTCAGGAAATTCAAGTGCCTCAGCAACTTGATCAACCCATTCCTGATTCATAATGCTACGGACATTTAAGGCCGCAGAAGGACTCTTAGCTCTGTTAGAGGGGCCAGCAGGCGCATCCCTACCTTCAGATGGCCCAGTAGTCGCGGCATCAATATCTATTGGGTAGTTACTTGAGTTGGCCTCCTCTTCGATTGTTGTGGAATCAGTACATTTCCTATAAGAGGAGTCCACGGAGTTAGTCTCTTTCCTATAAGTGGTTTATGCGGTCAGAATCCAAATCTAGAACGACACAACTTGGTCAATCTTTGATCTGGCAAGGCCCTATTATATTTAAAGGACGCACAGAAGGAAGTTCAGGGGGAGAGACTCTAAAATATTTGTTCCAGAAATCCTTCAGAAATTCGTCAGGATTCCAACTCATATGGCTGCAGTAAGTCCTGAAAAGCATAAAAGTACGTTGTTGGGTGCCACAACCAGTATGGTCAAAGAAGCCTCTTAGAGGCCGCGACAGGAACAACGTAATCACAAGTTTTGAAGCAAAATGAAAGTTTCAACATGTTCAGCTTACACCACCAAGTGTTGCACTTTAGAATCCTAGGGATTACAACTACTGACATGGCATATTGTTTTGGGGAAGCAGACATTAGGTATGTCTCATTATGTCGTAATCTTTTAGTTTATTGGCAAAACGCCGCGACTACTAGCCTAATTCTAAACCCTAAGTGCAAAAAGGTATTTATTATACACAAGTACTGACATGAGGCCGTAGCCAAATAGCACAAGAATGCTACATGTCGCGGCCAGACTCCTAAACAATTTGATAATAATGCTAACCTAATCTAAAGATCAAAGCCCTAGAATGGGAAATATTGGTTGAAGAACATCAAGAACGGTGGTATGTTTTTAATGCTTACACTACTCTAACGCCAACCAGTATGATCCAACACAACTATATATCATTGGTTTGTGTAATAATTCTATCCTACTAACTGGGAATTCAAAAATACTAAGGATCTAAGCTTAGTCAACAGCAGTTGCTTCTTGGGTCAGCAATGGAAGGTTAAGGGTTTATTTTATTATTAAGGATTTAGCAATTAATTTCATCAATTGAAGATTGATTCAATGTACCAACAAGATGAGTTCATTTCAACATGAATTTAGCAACTCAAGTAGCAATTTAATTCGAGATTAGTTATTTAAAACGGTTCAGCAAGAATATGAATTCGTAAACAGAAATCAAGAAGAAAAATCAACTAACAAGCGCAATTAAAGAAAGAAGAAATCAAGGAGTTCTAAGTTTTTAATTGGAAACCAACGAGAAAAGAAGACTTTGGGTGTTGCTCAGCCTTGAACCACCAGTTTCTCAACCTTGAACCGCTTGAACAACCGCCTAAAGATCACCAAAAAGCTCAAAGGAAAAAATTGCAAGACTTTGCTCTCGATATGCTCTTAAAAGAATTGGAAAGGTAATAAAGGCCATGACCAGTTACCATTTATATAAGAGGCCACGGGAAGATGAAGCGTCGCCTTTGAAATGCCTTGGCATCTTTAGAAGACTTGACTACTCTGCCGCAGCCCCAATCGTTATCTCTTGGCACTACGACTTGGGGGCTTATTGATATGGAAAATGTAGCACCCTGACGCGGACCAAATATACAATGGGCATGTGACGAAGACCTGCCACCGTAACCTATCATTTACAGTTTGCGGCCTTACCTATATATGCCTCATTGTCCTACTGTCGCAGCCCTTCACTCACAGGATGCGAACCCTTACATGTTACAGGGTGCGGCACCAATTTCTCCACTTAGATGGCCGCAGCCCCTCTCATTCACAGCAACAATACAACACATACACCTCCGATAGAGGTCCATACCTCGAGATAGGGGATCCGGGTTCATTTCTAGCACTGAGACCTAGATCGGAGATCATGACACTCTTTACACTTCTCGGTCCAGCTTGGGGGCTACTCTCTGGCATCGCATCCATCACTCCGGCTCACCCAAAATCCTCACATACATGTATTCTCTTCTCTCATCTACATTGTACGCCTATTATGGCATTGTAAACATGTACTACAAATGCATATAATGAGAGTGTGGCACCAAAGTGGATGTAAGCTCATTTTAATTGTCGAACCACTCTATATCTTATCTTTTGTCTCTCTTTATTTGCTTTATCTGCTTATAATGTATTTTACACTTGACTTGCTGGTACGTTATATATATATACTAATATGGCACCTCCCGGACACAGTTGCGGTGCATGCATACTCTTCTATCATGTTTTGTTACATCTCTTGCTGTATAAAGGACTGTTGGTTCGGCGTCTCTCCCGAACCATAAATATCATAGCACATATATTGGAGGCGAGCATACTCCCCAGCCAAATGGGTCACGCACATACCTACGTTCCCATTCAACCGTCGAAATTATCATTCTCACCGATAGCACGTGTCCAAGGTCCTATGCTCAGGGTACGAATCTAAAATCCCCCCAATGGGCTCATCAGGATAAGATCGTCCGTAACGTGAAACCTCCACCCCGATAGCAAGCAGCGTAGGTATGTCATACACAATATAAATCATAATATAGGTATTCACCCCACCTATATATATGTAATAACAATAGGGTATATGCACAACCTATATGATAAGTCCCATACGTATTATATTTATATCTCGAATATCCTACATATTTATAGATTATGACTTTACTTCTTAAGTATATTCCTGAGATTTTCTCATCACTCAATGGGTATCATTTATTCCTTATGTAAATTCAGTAGGTAAACTTCTACGCCCTACTAGTCCATGTCATCATAATCCCCGAGTTTTCCATAAATTAAATTGATCTTCAATTAGGTTTATTCCACGATAATTCCTAATTCAGTTTTAACCCTTCATTCCATCCCCTAGGATTAATCCCATACAAAATAACACTTTATGGGCCTTAACTACAACCCTAGTGACCTTCCCTAATTCCCATTATGTTCAATTTCATTAAAACTAAGAATTCTTGAAAGATGGGATTAGATCAAAGATTTAAAAAAACATGTCACATTTTTTAGGTCATCGATCGATCGATGGATTGGGTCGATCGATCGATCAAGCAGTTATCAGCCTACGTTTTCTGCATATTCTGCCTACGGGTTTCAATCTTTTTCATCCTCAAATCCATTCCCAAACTCCCCATAATTCATCACAAATGATATATCAAGGTTTATAAATGATTTCTAACATCTAAACAATATAAAATCATCAACAAGTTTCAATTAAATCAAGTTATTTCCATGAAAATTCAGAAAACTCATAGCTTAATCATCTCCATTAAAAAACTATCATGAATCCAAAATCTCTTCACCAATAATTTTGTGGAGTTGATTCTATATTAAAAAATAGATCAATCCTACATAATTTTCATTTCAAGGATTCATTTAAACTCATCATAATTCATCTTTGATTCATGTAACTTTTCTGAATTTCATTACTAGCCTAAAATGGACAATATACATGCTATGATTTGCAAATGCAATGGGGAAGATGATTCTAGGGATGTTCCTCCTTTTTTCAATCAACCTCCGGTGGTGGTGGCGCAAGGTGACTCTTAGCTTTTGGTCTCCTAGAAAAGCCTCTTCCTTCAAAAGAAAAGTCGTTCACTCTCCCCTAAGCCTTTTCTTTGATTTTGGTGAATGAACTTTAATTCTACCACCTCTACACTTATATAAGATCACTACAAATTCGTGGGTACTATTCACCTGATTTGGAAAATGACCAAAATACCCCTCTAGGGTGTCGATTTGGTCCCAAATTACCCCAAGACCCAATTTAATCCTCTGGGTATACTTTTTTTTTACTATTTAAACCCTTCTGGACACTTTGGCACACTCAAAATGACCATTCGGATGATTTAAAAAATAATGTACTTTTCATTCTATTTAAATTTAGTCCCGACACGACTCACTCGCGCTTCCCGACTTAATTACCGTAATTGTCATATTCATAACTAGCGACAATTTTATAAAGTCATAACCATATATTTCTTTTAATCACTAAGTAATATTCAGCATAAATCACATATTACTTTATTCTCGAGTAATATTTAAATCCGGATTAATTATAATTATCCCATCATTAATTTTAATTAATTCCATTTTAAAAATCATTAAAAATACGGGGTGTTACAAAAACAAGGATGAGGTGATGGAGGCACTCATCAAAACTAGACCCAAATACAGAAAAATCATCTATAAAGACTTCGAGAAAATGCTCCATCATATCCGAAAAGATACTCATCATACACCGCCGAAAGGTAGCGGGTGCATTGCATAACCCAAAGGGCATGCGTCGATAAGCAAAAGTACAAAATGGACAAGTGAAAGTGGTTTTCTCTTGATCCTCGAGAGCGATGGGAATTTGATTGTAGCCGAAGTAATCACCGAGAAAACAGTAATCTGGATGGCCGGCTAATCTCTCTAACATTTGGTATATGAAAGGAAGAGGAAAGTGATCCTTCCTTGTAACAGTGTTAAACTTCCTATAATCAGTGCACACTCTCCAACCGATTTGAATCCTAATGGGCACTAACTCATCATTGTTATTTTTCACCACCTTAACACCTGATTTCTTCGGGACGACTTGAACCGAACTGACCCATTGGCTATCAGAGATGGGGTAAATGATACCCGCATCGAGCAATTTTAGCACCTCGGCTCGGATGACCTCTTTCATATTGGGATTAAGTCTACGTTGTGCTTTACGGAAATTTTTAGCATTATCTTCTAAGTCTATCCTATGCATGCACACCGAGGGACTTATCCCCTTAATGTCAGCTATGATCCATCCTATGGCTTCCTTATGTTCTTCGAGAACACGCAACAGTTTATCTTCCTGTTCTTTGTCCAAGTCAAACGCGATGATAATAGGCAAGGATTCAAACGGTCCTAATAACCTGTACTCGAGTGTTTCATGCAATGGATTTAATTCAAGCTCGAGAGCTTTCTCAATCGAGAGTGGAATAGGTGACGTAGAAAGTGGGAGGGGTTCAGACATATACTTCTAACTTCCTACTTCCATGATAGGGCCGGAGTCGAGGAGGGCATTGACTTCTTCGATTGACTCTTTGACATCAAATTTGAACCCAAAAAATGCAAGACATGTTGTAAAGGGTCGTCATTATAAGTTTTCTCAAAAGTCTCTTTGACGATACTATCAATCATGTCGACATCCATGGGTTCATCGTCACTGGGTGGTTATTTGGCCAAATTAAACACATTAAGTTCCATAGTCATGTGCCCAAAGGATAGGTTCAATTGGCCGCTATAACACCTAATGACGACATCAAATGTGGTGAGGAAATGACGACCCAAAATAATAGGGATTTGTGCAATAGGATTTTTCACTTGTTGGCTGTCCAAGACAACAAAGTCGATAGGAAATATAAAGTCACCCACTTTAATTTGGACGTCTCCAACAATACCTCTCGGGATTTTCACAGAATGGTCGATTAATGATAAGGTAATCCTAGTTGGTTTCAACTCTCGTACATGGTGTATGACAGAAGATTCATGCTTTCTCCTAAATCTAAAAGGGCTTTCTCAATGAGGTGCTCCCCTATCTTAATAGATATTATCGGAGTACCGGGATCCTTATACTTAATGGGAGCTTGATAAGAAATGATCGAGCTTGCTTGCTCAGCGAGAAAATCTTTCTTGGGTACGTTGGTGCTTCTCTTGAAGGTATAAAGGTCCTTTAGAAATTTGGCATAGGACGACACTTGTTTAATACCATCAAGTAGTAGGATATTGATTTGTACCTACATGAACACTTCCAACATCCTTTTAACTTGTGCCTTTTTCTTTTGGGGAACCAAACGTTGGGGAAACGAAGCTTTGGGGACATACGTCTCGACAGGTGGCTCGAAAGGTGAGGGTGAGGAGGAAGTTGGATCCATGGGTGGATCTTCCTTCTTACATTTATCGAATTCACTCTCGGTAGGTGGTGAAATGTTTTTCCCTACTTCCTTACCGGACTTAATGTGTGATCATGTCGTCTTGAATAGCAAATTGACCCCTAGGCATGTTACCCTTCAGATTGGGTTCGGGCTGACTTGGGAATGTTCTTTTATTCCTTTCACTCAATGCATTCACTAGTTGTCTCATCTGAACCTCGAGTTTAGTAATGGCTTGAGTGTTCGCATACATGCTTTACTGGGTGGATTAGAGGATATTTTGAGTGGTTTTCCGCAATTGAAGGGTAATTTGGGCAAGAAGGTTCATCGAATCCTCTAGAGATTGGATCTTTTGGGGCGAGGGATACGATGGTGCGGTGGCATTCGTTTGGAAACCCAGGGGTAGTTTATCAGAAGATTGACCTCCACTTCCTTGGCATTGACCCTTGGACCATGAAAGATTGGGCTGGTCTCGCCACCCTGAATTGTACGTATTGGAATCTGGGTCATACTTTGGCTCATTTTGCTAGAGGGCATTGGTATGCTCAGTGAGTGGCTTGTGAGCTAGAAGGGCGGGGCAATTCTCGACTAAGTGGTCAAATGCATCGCAAAGTATACACATAGGGGGCCCTACATGTTGAACGATTGCAGGTCCAGTTCGATTACCCTCTTTGCTCATCTCTAAAGCTTCTAAACATCAGACCAATAAGGCCACTTTGGCATTTAAATCATACCCTTGTTTGACTTTGTGAGCGAAACCCTCATTGAACGTGGTGGACCTAGATTCTCTATTGAGTGCCTATCGCTGGGACTTTTTGGCTATGGCTTCTAGGAATACCTATGCGTCGACCTCACTTTTCTCGATAAAATCACCATTTGATAGTGACTCGAACATAGTTCAGGTGTTGCAATCGAACCCCTCATACAAAATTTGGACTTGGCGTCCCATCTCAATCCCATGGTGCAGACATTGTAGTAGCAAGTCCTTGAATCGTTCCAAATACATACACAATGCTTCTCCCTCCTTTTGGCTAAATGTGTTGATGGCATGATGTATCTGATTCGTATCGAATCTTGTACATATATACCCTCTATACTTATGCATTTTAACCCACTCGGGTACTTTAATGCCTATAATTATGCTCCTTAATCAGACAACCTCTCTTTTATATGCTAACATGTTATTTGAGGTATTATTGAGCTTGTGTAGGTGTTACGGTGCTACATGTGGAGTTTGGTTGCGTTCCAATAAAGATTCGTCAAAATTTGCACATTCAGGGGCAATTTGGTAATTTCATACTTTGGGATTTTTTCCCAAAGTCTTCACAAAATTTGAATCTCTCGGGTCAAGCTTCGCGTGGTCGTGAACAGTGCTAAATTCAGAGTTCGAACGAAGAAGTTACGAATTTTTATTCGGGAAAAAAATATAAGGAAATTCATAAAACAAAACAATTTAAATAATGACCACCATGTCCTTTTTCCCAAAATTACAACAAGAATCCATGGAGATTTGGTCCATGCTCGGGTTAGTGCTCGGGTCTTGGTTTCATCCAGAATTAGAGCATGGGTCTTTTGTGGATATTAGTTGTGGGTCAGTTGGCTCGGGTTCTCGAGAGCTTAGAGTACCCACTTTGCCATTTCCATGAGTTTTGGTTCTTTGGCCATTAATGGAGATGGGTCTCCACATTACGCAACTCTCATCTTACACAAATTGAGGGAAGCAACGTGGAGGAATCGTTTTGTACATAGAGCAGGTCACAAACCAAAAGGAGTGGCATAGCAGCTGGGTCTCTGGTTGTGGTACAAAAATAACCATGCTGGGTTTTGGCCATTAAGATGGCAGCCATGGCAGGCCAAAAATAGCAGGTCTAACGCAATGGTTATGGCCATTAACGAAATTGTGCGTCTTGGCTTTGCATATTGCAGCGGGTTGTGTGTGATGGCATTTCCATGGGTCCCGGGTTTAACAGCAAGGAGAGAAGTGAAGTGGGCATGGTTTTGCAACACCGGTCAACCGACCCATCCCCGGCGGTTGACTGGTATTTCCCATTTTGGCTTGCGATCTTTGCAGTAGATTTTTTTCTCTTCACGCGATCGATCGCGATTTGGCCACCATTTGACCGGTGCTCTTTTTTTGTCCGAGACGTGAGCTTCTACTTTCCTTTCCTTTTTTATTTTCTTTTTCTTTTTCTTTTAGTGTTTTTTTTGTAACTTATACCCTTTTCTTTTTGTTTTTCCTTTTACTTTTATTCCTTTTTCCAACTTATTGTAAAAGTGAAGACTTGTTTACTTTTGTAAGGATCTTAGTTTTATTTCCTTCTCTTTTAGTTGGTAACCTAGGGTTAGGATATTTGGGGATTATTTTGTGGGAGTTTCCCTCTCCTTGAACTTTGTTGGTGTGTACCCATTTAATGTAATTTTTTCTTGTACTATTCATCTTCTCTCTTATTTAAGCTTTGTATGCCTTTATTTTCCATGCTTTATTTATTTATTACATGCCTAGATAAGTATTAGTGTTAATTTATTTATTGTTGCTTTAATTAATTAGTTGTTTAATTCATGCTTTTAATTATGTTTAGCGACTAATTTAAACTAGTGTTAATGGAACTCACTTAGGGTTGATGTGTTGCTTTGCTATGGTGATGGTTTATGCAGATTTAAATCGATTGGGTTGTCCTAGTTATTACACCTAGAAGATTTAACGCGGTATATCATGTATGCTCCGTATTTACGACCTTTCGTGCGTAATTTCCGGGGTATTTGTTGACGCCAAAATCATGTTACACTTTTATTCGATTTTAGGGTGTGACGAATCTGGGTTTAATTAACTGTTGAAATGAGATGCAATCTTAATAATTCGTAGTCCCATGTAAACATTTATGCGCGTTAACTCGATGTGAGGGATATTAGTCTCAACTTATAGTTTTCATTCTCTTTGTTTATCTAGTTTAAGTACACCCATGCCTAGATTATCTTTTCTTTATTTTTAGTTAACAAATTATCATTTACACTTTTATTTTAGACGTATTAAACCGATTAAATTCTAACAACTCGTCTCTGTGGATTGTCGATACCCGGACTTGGCCGTTATACTCCCTTAAAAGAGTGTAGTCATAAGTTTAGATTTTTGCATTATAATGGGGAGCCGAATTAAAACGATAGGCGCGTAGGTGACTCTCGCGCCGCAATTTCCCCCTTTAATCAGTATCGACGCTGTCTTTTGGTTAGGAAAGAATTCTTGCAGGAAGGTGACACTCATTTGGTTCCAAGTGGTAATGGATTCGATTTTTAACGAGTTAAACCAACTCTTAACTTTATCTTTCAACGAGAACGGGAACAATTTAAGTTTGATAATCTCATCGGAGAGTTGTTGGTACTTAATGGTCCCACATATCTCCTCGAATTCACGAACATGAAGGTAGAGATCCTCTTTTTCGGTACCTCGAAACATATGTAACAATTGGATTAGTCTTGAATGGAATTGAAAATTATTCCTGGTATGCTCGGGTAGACATATACACGAAGGTTGATTAGACCTAGTCGGATAATGGTAATCTTTAAGGGCACGTGGTGCTAACTCATCTCCCATCTTGGTGAATATCAAAAATCTACCTATGTAAGTATTGGGAAAGCTAGACTCTACACTCGACAAACGATCGATATGATCTCGAAATCAACTTCGCATACACTAAGCTCACTCGAATTTTTTTTTTATGTGAAGAAAATATTTGACTCAAACCACGTAATTTCCAGCTAACACAAAGCAAATTGAATTATCTAATTTAGGTGAGGGGAATTTCAATTTTAAAATCTAGTTTTTTCGAGATCAATCGACGACAACAGGGGTCTCCGAAATCATCTCCCTAATTAGACGGTTCGTACTCTTTGACAAGGGAGAATTTAAAATATGACCAACTACGGTTATTGCCTCAAATCCCATTTTTCCTCCAGCTAGGTGGTCGGTAGGAAGACCCATTAAAAGTCACCAATCTTAGACAAGGTGAAACGAAATCGATTATAAAGTTCGCATTGGAGTAACATTTAATTCTAGCCTCGCTGAGAGGTTTCCTATGAGCTATGTGTTATAGTAAGACCAATGTCTACTTGATTTTAAATTAAATGTGATAGCTCGGGATATGCAAATGCTTGGTTAGTTAGTGATTTTCAGTCCAAGGATGGGTGATGAAATCCTCACCTTATCTTTCACCCAGGTTTTTCCCTTAAGTTAATTTATGCAATGTGCTAAATTAAATGTGAAATTAAACCACGTAGGAGCACACAAAAACGTACATCCGACGTGGAATTTTTACGGTCACTTGCTTATGCTGGGCCGAAGTTTAAGTTGACGTCGATCGGAGGGAAACGCCGCCTACGTTTCAATCATCTCCGAGAGTTCCTTGTGCTCGTGGCAAGATTATACAAAAAAATTTCTTCACGTTCGCACACCGCTGCACACTTTTTCAAAATTTTCTTCACTTTTGCCCCTCTTTTTTTTAAAGTGCTTCTGAAAAGAAAAAACAAAACTACACCAAACGTCAAGTGCAACACAAAAAAAATAAAGAAAAGAAAAAAAAAAATAACACGACACACACACTAGTGGTGTATTTAACCCAAAAATAATAACAAAACACACTTTATGATTTTTTTTTTATAATCTGGCAGAAACATAATTACTACTGGGAATAAAAATTAAATTTTATGAATTTTCCGATTTTTTTATAAAATTTTTTAAGGACTACTTACAGAAAAAACGATTTTGGAAATTTCCAGGAAAAAAATATTTTATTTTTTAATTTTAAATTTTTTATGTGTTTTTGTGATATACTCGTGCTAAAAGGACTATTTACTAGAGAAAGCTTAAATCTGATTTATTTTTTTACTAACTAAAAAAACAGAAATATTAGTTGCTGATTTTTTTATTTTGTTTTCAGTTTATTTATTTTTTTTGTCTTTTATGAAACTTTTACTAACAAAAATGCGAAAAGTAAAAAAAACTAGTCCGAAAGTCACAACTTCTTTAAAAAAAATCGAACAAATTCCCGGCAAAGGCGCCAAAAACTTGTTGTCAGTTTTATAAAACACCGCAAGTGCACGGGCTATTATAAAATAACGAGTGTAAGTACGGATCGAACCCACAGAGATTTGTCAATTTTTTCGTTCAAAATAATTGTGAGTGTCCAACTAGATGAAATGAGTTTAGAGATGATATGTAATTTTAAACTAAGCTAATACAAATAAAAAAAGTGTGACTACGAGAGATATAATCAAGTGTGTGATAAACTAGGATATTGGATCCATTTATCACGTTTAACTAATATTATGCAATAATTTAAATTCGTCATTCCTAATTTTATAACTCAAATTAAACCGAATCTCATCGCATTTAATTCGAAAAATAACACGGTTACATTCACAATAAAATTTAACTTCTCCAAATTTAGACGGCTAAAATCCTTATTCCCTTAAAAAGTTCACTTTTAAATTTTAAAGTATAGTCTTTAAGCATGGACTATCAAAACAATCGAGTGCAAGCATAATCCATCAAAAAGTACTCCCACTTTAAAATAAAAAATAATTTCAAGCAAAGTCGAAGGTTTAAAACACACTCTCGTGTCTTTTAAATGAATACCGAATTTTTAAAACCTTTAGCACATATCAGGAACAAATACGAATTTAAATCACGCACAATATTAATCAAACATGATAAATTTCACCTAGTCCTAGTAAATAAATTAAGCTAGCATCATTAAAGACATAATAAAATTGCAAGAATGAATAATAGTTTTCATTAATAAAATAAACTTACAAATGTTGTGCCTCGCAAATAATCTTGACAAAATTCCTCCCACAAGGATACAATTCTTAGCCCTAAAATATAAATAAAACTCTCAAAATAAAGGAACTAAAAACTCTCTCTCAAAACTCTCTCTAATTTTTTCCTCCAAAATAATGAGACCAATGGGTCCTATATATAGGGTGAGGTATTTTAGTTGGTTTAAAACACCTATTTAATAGATTAAAATGGGAGTTTAAAATCACAAAATTAATTATCAAAAAGGTCGTTCACGGAAGTGGAGTTTTAAAAAAATATGGGACATTTTACTGGTGGGTCTTGAATTTGAGGTTATCTGATGGGATTTTTCTTGAATCCACGAAAGTAATTAGCTCAAATCCCTTCATTTTCGGACAAAAATCTGATTGGACGAAGCAGGTCTTAGGTTGCATTTGGCCGTTGTGTTTTGGCTTTATTACAAAGTCCTGTTTTTTACCAAAATATTGAGGGTCAGGAGAAGAATCGAACCCCTGACCTTTTGCCTATTCTGCGCGCATGAGACCACTAGGCTAGCCAGCCTTCTTATTTACATTACTGCTTGAGAAGTATATAACCCATTCTTCTTTCTAATAATTCCATTCTAATACTTTGGCCCCTTAACTTTGTACTCTTTCATTATTCCCACAATTTTCATCTTCACAAAACTTCAGAGGTACATGTAAAAATATAAAATAATTTATATTAATTCAATTTCAGCCCCAAAAAATTTAGAACATTACCAATTTTACCCTTATTTGCATTTTAGACCTCAAAATTCATAACACTTCCATTTTAACTCCGAATTTAATCTAATTTCAGGGAGAACTTTATTTTGCCTAGATAAACATTTAAAAAATATTTTTAGGCCCAAAAAAGTTTATGAAATTATGATTTAACCCCCGGAGTTACTAAAATTGCATTTTTAACTCGAATTTTATTCAAACTTACATTTTTCTTTTATTATACGAAAATGACTCTAAGCGCTCATTATTTATGATACAATGGGCCTAACAAGGTCTAGATTTGGGTATAATTCATACAAAATAATGCACTCATCCACCAACATAGTTGGCGACCAACCTGAGTTGGATTTATTGCGTAAGGATCCCCTGTAGGGATTTTATTATTATCGGGGTAACTCATGAGGGTCTTTGTGTTTAACATGACAAAGACCTAAGAATCTTGGTGATTTAGAACGAACTGAACCGTTAGCACAATCAACGAGAATCCTATTTGGCGGTCGAGGTAATTCTTTGGTCAAAATAAGTTGAATAACTCATTCGGACTGGTATGGATTTAGCTCGTCGAGGATAGGTGTGATTGGAATAAGTTGAACAACTTATGGAAATCAGTTTAAACCTAGCTCAACGTTGGGTTTTTCCTTAACTAAAATAATTTGAATAACTCGTTGTATTCCAAGGATGACTTATTATGCGCGAGAAAGTCCAATCAATTAGGGTTGCTTATTTAGAAATGATGTGTAAAACTGAGATACATAACATAATTGAGCGAATGGGCCTTTATTCATTAATCAATAACTAAAGAGAAATCATAAATTTGAAATAAAAATTTGCATAAACTAATTGTGCAATAAGAAAAGATTAAAAATAGAATCTCTTAAGATTGGTCGCATTCCATGCTCTAGGTATCTCTCTTCCGTTTAGCATTTCTAAGTGTTAATCCCCTTGAAGATCGTCCCTGGTTACCTTGAAAGGTCCTTCCCAGTTTAGTCCCGGAATGCCATCTGATGGTCTTACTGCACTGTCGAGGACTTTCCTTAGGACATAATCTCCTACATGGAATTTCCTCAGTTTTACTTTCTTGTTGTACTTACTGGTCAGTTGCTGCTGATAAGAAGCGAGATTGATCACGGTCTTCTCTCTACGTTCATCTGCTAAGTCAAGTTCAGTGCGTAAGGCATCATCGTTTAGCCCTTGGTCGACCAAGTTGGTTCTCTTAGTGGGAAGACCTGCTTCAAGTGGTATGATGGCTTCCATCCCATATTATTATGTGAAGGGTGTTTCCCCAGTTGATCTTCTAAGCGTAGTATGATAAGCCCAAAGGACATGAGGTAGTTCATCCACCCAAGCGCCTTTTTCTCTTTCCAGCCTCTTTTTTAAACCATCAAGCATGGTTTTGTTACAAGCTTCCGCTTGACCATGGCTTTAGGGGTATACTACCAAGCTAAAATAATTCTTTATACCATGTTCATTTGGTTATTTGAGGCACGCTGATTAGCCTGCTATTAACAAGTAGGGTTACTTACTAAGAAATGATGTGTAAAACTGAGATACATAACAAAATTGAGTGAATGGGCCTTTATTCATTAATTGATAATTAAAAAGCAACATAAGTTTGAAATGAAAATTTGCATAAACTAAATGTGCATTAATAAAAGACTAAAAATAGAATTTCTTGAGATTGGTCGCATTCCATGCTCTAGGTATCTCCCTGCCCTATAGCGTTTCTAAATGGTAAGCTCCTTGAAGATCGTCCGTGGTTACTTTAAAAGGTCATTCCCAGTTTGGTCCCAGTTTGCCATCTGATGGTCTTACTGCATGTGGTGACAATTATTATGCAACATAAATAAATATGAGAGAATTAATGACCAAGGAAGAACAATGAATATAAAATGCCAATCACACAACAAAATATATACGTGGTTCAGCAAAGATATGCCTACGTCCACGGTGGTGCAGTCGATTTTATTTCTATATGCTCCGGAGAGTAGTTATAGAGAATACAACTTGTCCTTTGCCCCGGACCTAGGTTTTAATATATACATGTGTATGGTGGTTAGTGGAGGTGATGGGTTCCTCCATATTTGCCATTTCCCCTATAACTCCCATTCATGGGATCGTGGGGGGAAATCGGATCAATACAAAAGATGAGGGGCCTGGACTTTGGGCCGCTAGGGCTGGGCTACTCGTTCAGGCCCATAGTACTAAATTTTGGGTACTCACAATTGCCCCTAAATTTGTTGTGCCATGTATATGGGCCCAATAGATTTAAATGACTAGACATAATGGCCGTGTTGCAATTCCTCAGGAGCTGTGGAGTTGATTTTGGCGGCAGCCGCTTCGCTTACTGTGCACTATGATTAGAATTTGAAGGCTTGTTGGGATAATCACATTTTTTTCTTCGTTTCAGACTTTCCAGCCCTCTTCCGTCTTCTGAGAATTCTAGCGCATCATTCCCTTTGCTCTCAGTCCCCATTCTTATTGCTTTTTAGTTATCTTGAGCTCGTGCTTCTTCAGTACTTGAATCGATCTTCTGTTTTGTAAGTTTTTCGTGCCCTTTCTTTATATTTTCTCTTTGGTTTGTAGCTTTTCTTTGTTCTTTCCAATGGCGAAGATTGGAAATAGATCGATTTCTGAGTTTAGAAAGTTCTACAACATCCCTGAGTGGGTAGAGATCGAGTGTTGTGCCTCGCCTCCTAAGAATGTTAGGGATATAGAGGATGCCCACTGGATCCATGTTTTGTTGCTCTCTCAGGGGGGACTTACTTTTCCCCCTAATGATCTATTTTTGCATTTCTTTGGCTATTTCAATATCGCTCCCGCACAATGCTCACCTAATGTGTGGAAAATAGTAAACGGTGTACATAGAATAAATCAGTTGTACGGTACTAGGTTAGGACTTGCTGAGGTCTGCTTCTGTTATTCCTTTTCTCGAACTAGCTCAGGTGTCCTCTACCTCAAATCTAGGAGTCCTGATAGGGTATTGGTAGTTAATCTACCTGATTCCCATAAGGACTATTGGCAAGAGGGTTTCCTTGTTAGAAATTGGCAATTTTCTCCCCAATTTGAAGGGTCGAGGTCTGAGAGGTTCACTGTCCCCTTTTATGGGGAAGAATATATAGGTATACATTGTGATGTTGTTTCAATCTCTGTTGATTTATGACTTTTCTGACTCCTCTTTGCTTTTTCTTCTACAGCGAGGTCAAAGAACTTAGAGCCTGCTCTTAGCGAGGTCCGAATCTCGGAGTTGGTGAAAGCTTGGAACATCAGAGAGCCTTTGGGTGACGGCGAGTATCCTAGGTCTACTGCTTTTTTGCTAGAGTACAAGAACGTGGGTTCTAGCTTCATAGCACGGCCTGTGGACAGTGTACCAGAGTTTGATTCCTTTGGAGAGACTACTACTGAGCCTATCCAGTTGGAAGAAGAGAGCAGCTCCGAGAGTGAACTTGCAGGAAATTTGGGTGAAGGGAGCTCTACCAGTAGCAGTTCTTCTGATTATGAGGATAATTCTGAAGCTCGAGGATCGTCGAGCACTTCCATCAGTTCTGGTGAAGAGATGCCTCCAAGGAAGAACCTGATCAGAGATGATGATGATGATGAACACGTGCTCCTTGCGCAGAGGTTAAAGAAACAGAAGTCTGCTTCTGGGGCCGTGGCTACTGGTTCTCGATCTTCTACTCAGGAGCAAGAGAAGAAGAGGAGAGAGGAAGAGTAGGTGAAAGATAGGGAGAAAAAGAATGAGGAGGAGAGAAAGAAGGTGGAGGAGAAGAAGAGAGTGGAGGAGAGGAAGAAGGAGGAAGAGAGGAGAAAGATGAAGGCAAGGACAAAGGCAGGGCAAGCCTTGGTCCCGGTATCTGCTTTGCCCGAGGGGGCTTCAGTTGCCATTTCTCTTCAGCTAGCTCCAGCGCTGCTTGAGAGGGAAGTTCTCCCTGCAGATCGCCAAAGGGCGCTGGGGTCTGATCAGTTAGCCCTGGAAGCTAGCCAGAGGCTAGCCTTGGTAAGATTCTCTTCCAATTTTCAATTTTTTAACAAATCTTGATAGTTTCCTCTTCTTGATTTCTTCTTTATTCATTGCAGTTTGTGACTGACTTCGCTGTGGTCTATCTCTTTCGCGACGAGCTGGTGCGAAGGAATGGCGAGCTGGAGCAGCAGAAGTCTGCTCTGGAGGCTAGGGGTTCTCAGCTGGAGGCTGACCTAAAGGCTGCTGATGCAGCTCGAGTTTCATCCGATCTGGCCCTCGTCAACTCTACTCTCGAGAGGGATGATGCGGTTAAGGAGCTGGGTGAGCTGAGGAAGGCTTATGATCTAGTATGCTCGAGCAAGCTGGACCTCGCAGAGAAGAACAGGGTTCTGGCCGAGCAGCTGGAGACAAAAAAGGCCCAGGCAGCCACCATTAAGGAGGACTCATACAACTCTGGGTGGGCCGCTGCTTATGACGATGCTGAGGTTCAGATAGGCTATATCAGCCGTCTGAACTTCAAGAAGGGCTGGAACAAAGCTCTTCTAGCTGCTGGGGTTGATGCTGAGTCTCCCCTGTTCGATGAGCATGACCCGGGTCCCAAGCCAACTGTGGACGAGGAAGCTCCTGCCCCAGTCATCGAGGGTGTTGATCTTCCCTCTGATACAGTTCTTGCTGGTGTTTGCCCTGCTCAGGCGACTGAGGGCATTCCTGTAGAGGGGGATGCCTCTGCTGCAGCTGCTGACAAGGGGAAGCAGCCAGACACTGCTGGGCCGCCTGAGGTTGCCAGTTAATCTGCCCCTAGGATTTAATTTTGTACTTTTGCTTGTAATTTTCCAAGTTTCTTCTGCTCGATGTACTTGACATTTATTAATGAAATGAGAAGATTCTTCTTTTGCTTGTACTGATTCCTTTCTCTCCTCTATTTATATTTTACTTGTAGTTGGTCGATGTTGATGACTATATTCCTGCTTCTTCCCAACTAGGTAGGACCCTTGGTCCTAATGCAAGCCCTGAAGTTCGCCAGGCCTTTGTTAAACTTTGCAAGTCGCTTAGGTCTAGGAATCAAAAATACAAAGAGCAGTCTGAGCTAGTGGCTAAGCTAAAAGACAGGCTTCAGGAAATGGAAGAAATTGGTGCCTCGGTGCAAGAAGAAGTCAGTGCACTGAGGGCAAGGTTACTGGAGGCCGCTGAGATTAACCAAGTTGGGGAGTTCTTGCAGCAGGAGAACGAAGATCTGAGGAGGGAGGTTTTAAAGCTTAAGGAGCATTCGCCGAGCACCGCTTCAGCAGTTCTGCAAGGTTCCTCATCCTTGCGAGCTGGATCTCGTCCTCCCCTTCCGTGTGCTGGTAGGGGTGCTATGGGCAGGAACAGGGAAGCCGAGGAACAACGTGATAGGGAGATGTAAGAGCTCCGTAATGACGTCCGATGAGCTTATGTAATTACCATTGGGATCCAGAGGGACGTTACCCGACTGTGGCATTTATTCAAGAAGGGTCCTCGACAAGTGTGGTCTGATGGCTACGATCAAAGCTGGATGGATGCTCCAACAATACTATCAGAGTTCGAGGAACTTTCTTTCATCAGAGGGTAGCTAAATGTCCTGAAAGAGCTGCAGGTCCCGAGGAACTCGGTGTTATGGTATCGACACGAGATGTCCTCCTCCACTCTGATGCCCAATCCATTTAGGAGGGATGATCAATGGATCCCCATCGACGCTATTTCTCGGCAACTGTTGGAGTTGAACCCAAATGAGGTCGTGGAAGAGCTAGCCCCCGCTCCTGACAATGGAAGAAGAGCTAAAGTGGCAGATTATCTTGTTCGGAGGCCTCCACCTCCTTGAGATTTTTTAGTTCTTTTTGATAATGTAAATGCTTTGGGAGAGCTTCGCCGACTAAACATGTATTACCATTGCTTGTAAATATAAGAGATTAATGAAAAGTTCGTGTTTTGGGCAATTTTGCCGACTAAACGTGTTCATCCAATCTTTCTTATATTTTTGTTGCTTCATAATCTTTCTTGTTTTATCATGCGAGTGTCCCCCCAGTCCAGTATAATGCCAAAATACCATTGTGCCCTACTTTACCTTTTAGGTTGTGTCGTCACACTCCCTTAGGCCTAAGTAGGGCAATTGGCGAGGACACACCTGGTATTGGATGTCTTCATCCGATCAGGATTTTATTTAATCAAAGTAGGTTTGATGCCTAAGAATACTCTGTAGGGCTTCATATATTGCCAGGGGCAATGCTAAGAGGTCTTTCGTGCTTCATGACGATGACCTGAGGAGGGTTGTTACCCTGCTATGTCGACCATCGTGCCTGTGATTTGGAAAGGATGTGTAATAGAATGTAACTGTTACTAATTAGTAATCAACTAAGAAACTTTCATTAGTAATAAGGGAAATGAACTGTCCTTTCACATAACGAATACAAGAAAAAGATTCAATAATAGAATTCCTAAAAATAAAATTTCTTGAGATTAGCTGCGTTCCATGCTCGTGGTATCTCTCTGCCCTCCATCGTTTCCAGGTGATAGGTACCTTGTAGATCGTCTCTTGTTATCTTAAAAGGTCCTTACCAGTTTGGGCCTAGCTTGCCGTCTGACGGCTTTACTCCGTTGCCCAGGACCTTCCTTAAAACATAGTCCCCAACTTGGAATCTTCTTGGGTTAACTCTTTTGTGGTAGTGCTTTGCGAGCTGCTGATAGCTCGCTAGTTTCACTAGGCCAAGTTCTCTGTGCTCGTCGGCCAGGTCGAGTTCAACGAGCAATGCCTCATCATTTTGGCCTTGGTCGACAAGGTTGGATCTCATTGTTGGTATACCCGCTTCTAGTGGGATGACCGCTTCCATGCCATATGTTAGCGAGAATGGGGTTTCTCCTGTAGCTCGCCTAGGAGCTGTTCGGTATGCCCATAGGATGTGAGGTAGCTCAGTTGCCCAGGCGCATTTGGCTCGCTCTAATCGCTTCTTTAATCCAGCGATCACAGTTTTATTGGAGGCTTTAGCTTGTCCGTTGCTCTGGGGGTAGGCCACCGAGCTGAAGTGGAGCCTGATCCTGTGTTCGTTACAGAAGTCCTGAAAAGGGCCACTCTCGAACTGTGTTCCATTGTTAGTGATGATGGTTCTGGGGATTCCGAATCGAGTGATTATATTTCTCCATATGAACCTTATCATGTCAGCATCTCGGATGTTCGCCAATGGTTCTGCCTCGATCCACTTGGTAAAGTAGTCAGTTGCGACCAACAGGTATTTGCGACTGCCGGCAGTAGTCCCACGATGTCCATTCCCCACTGGGCGAAAGGTCATGGGCTGGTCAGGGATCTTAGTTCGCAGGCGGGTTGGTGGACCATAGGTGCGTGAAGTTGGCATTTCAGGCATTTGCGAACATATACCGCGGAGTCCTTTTGCATATATGGCCACTAATAGCCTTCCTTCATTGCTCGGAAGGCTAGAGACCTTCCTCCGATATGACTCTCGCAGATTCCTTCATGAAGCTCGTGCAGTACTTGCTCGACATCGCCTGGGTGGACGCATCTAAGGTAAGGACCGGAGAAAGACTTCTTACACAAGTCGCCTCCTGTCGATAAGTGAAAGCGAGCAGCTTTGACTCTTATTTGGTGGGCAGTTTTTTTGTCCTCTGGGAGCGTTTCGTCCTTTAAATAGTCCTTTAAGGGATCCATCCAGCTGGGGGCTAGTCCCACTTGGAGTATTTGTTTCATGTTTGGCAGCTTGCTGTTGGGGTTAATGCTTGGGCAAATGAGGAAATCGATGGGGATAACCCTTTTAAGGCTAGAATCAACTGCCGAACTCAGGGTTGCTAACGCATCAGCATGACTGTTCTGCCCCCTGGGAAACTGCTGGATGTTGATCTCTTCAAAGCTCGTCATTAATTTTTTTACTAAGGCGAGGTAGGCTGCCATTCTTTCATCCTTCGCGTTATAATCTCCACTTATCTGGTTGGAAACTAGTTGCGAATCGCCGAATACCTGTAAACCTTTTTCTCCCAGAGTTTGCACTTTTTGAAGACCTGCTATTAGGGCTTCGTATTCTGCTTCATTGTTGGAGGCTGAAAGTCCCAGCCTGATTCCTTGCTCAAGGATTGTGTTTTCTGGAGTGATAAGAACGACACCTACCCCTGCCCCCTTTGAGTTGGAGGCTCCATCAACGAATAGTTTCCAGGTTTTCACTGCTATTTGGTCATTTTGTGTTGTTGGCTGAGGTTGGTCGGTGAGTTCTTCGCCTGTAAATTTGGCTATGAAATCAGCAAGGATCTGACCCTTAATAGCTATCCTTGGTTGAAATTGGATGTCAAACTGGCCGAGCTCGACTGACCATTTAGACAGTCTGCCCGACAAATTTGCCTTCCTTAGGACTGCCTTGAGGGAGTGTGATGTAAGGACGATGATCGTATGAGCTTTGAAATAATGCTTCAGCTTTCTCGAGGCTATTACTAGGGCAAATGCGAGCTTCTTCAATGGTAGGTACCGTTGCTCGACATCTAATAAGGTCTTGCTCGCGTAATAGACGGGGTGTTGGATCCCTGCAACCTCGCATATTAGCGCCGAGCTTACAGTGTGATTGGATACGGAGAGGTACACGTACAAAGACTCCTTTTGTGGTGGAACGACAAGCAATGGTGGAGTGCTTAGGTAGGACTTGAGCTCGTCCAATGCTCGCGAGAAATCTGGGCTCCATTCTATCGTTTTACTCCCCTTCAAGAGCTGGAAAAAGGGCTTGCATTTCTCGGAGGATTTGGAGATGAAACGATTTAAGGCAGTGAGCATTCCAGTGAGCTTCTGTACATCTCGGACTGTGCGAGGAGGTTGCACTCTGTTGATTGCATCGATCTGGTCCGGATTAGCCTCTATGCCTCGCTTGCTGACCAAATACCCAAGAAATTCCCTGACTGGACACCGAAGGAACACTTGCTCGCGTTAAGTTTCATCCGGTACTTCCTGAGGATATCGAAGGTACTTGATAGGTCCGAGAGGTGATTCTCTTTATTCTTGCTCTTAACGAGCATGTCATCGATGTAGAACTCCATTGTGTCTCCCATTTGATTTTTGAACATTTTAGTAACCAGCCGCTGATAGGTTGCCCCTGCATTTTTTAGCCCAAAGGGCATGACCTTGTAACAATATAAACCAACTGTCGTGATGAACGCCGTTTTGTCCTGATCTGGGGCATATAAAGGGATCTGGTGATATCCCGAGTACGCATCCAGGAAACTCATTCGCTCGTGAGCTGCGGTGGCATCTACTAGTTGGTCTATTTTTGGGAGAGGGAAGCTATCTTTGGGGCATGCTTTGTTGAGGTCAGTGAAGTCTATGCAAACTCTCCACTTCCCGTTGCTTTTCGGAACTACTACTGGGTTAGATAACCATTTGGGGAATTGCACTTCCCGTATGGACCCTGCATCCAGCAGTTTTTCGACTTCTTTTTCTATTGCTTTGGCCTTCTCGGGAGCAGTTCGTCGTGCCTTCTGTGTGATCGGCTTGAATGTGGGATCGACGTGCAACTGGTGGCAGACCATATTGGGATCGATTCCTGGCAGCTCGTAAGGTTCCCAAGCGAAAACATCTATGTAGCTCCTGAGTAAGGTTGTCAACTCCTTCTGCTCTTGGTCGGTGAGTGATGCTCCGATAAAGAAGACTCTGTTATTGTCGCCTTCCCTGGCCGCCACTTCCACCAGGTCCTGGACGACACGATCGGAAGGGAGGAGCCTGGTCTCCTCTACTCCAGGTCTTCCGTATTTTAATTGCTATTTGGAAGGTATTGCGCCTTCCTCCACTTTCTCGCTGGGTTGATCGGCCTTTTTCTCTGGCTTTGGTCGGATGGCAGCTATGAAGCACCTCCTTACCATCGCCTGATCGTCGTGTATCTCCATTACTCCTCGGTCGGTAACATATTTGAGCTTCTGATGGTAGGTCTAGGAGACTGCCTTCATCGCGTGGAGCCATCCCTGCCGAGGATGGCCTGATATGGTGAATCGATGTCAACAACCAAAAACTCGATCATCTTGGAAACATTTCCAGCGCGTACTGGCAGTACTATTTTGCCCAGGGGCATGGCCATTTTTCCAGCGAAGCCGACCAAAGGAACAGTAGCTTCCTTTAGATCGACGACGCTCAATTTCAATTTCCTGAATAGGTCAATGTACATTACTTCAGATGAGCTTCCTTGATCGACGAGCAGCTTGTCGATGTCAAAGTTGGCTATCCGGAGTGTAATGACCAGGGCATCATGATGTGGGGTCCTTACTCCCACCAGGTCTTCATCCGTGAAAACAATATGCTTGTTATAGTTGACGTCATCTGCTCGTCGACGCTTTCCTGACTCTGATTTCGCTGGATCAATCTGAAAAGCTTGCATTACCGCTGTCAGTTTCTTTACTTCCATTCGTGCTGAGTTCCCTTGTATTTGCTTGACGTCAGATACTCCGTGGATTACTGCGAACTCATGTCCAGCATCATCCTCCAGCACGTTGTCGGGTTTCGCCTCTCTGTGGGCAGCCACTTTCTCTACCCTCTTTTCCACAAAGTCATTCAAATGTCAAGACTGGGCCAACTCCTCGAGGTGGGACTTAAGAGCCTTGAAATGCTCGGTCTTATGTCCTCCCTCTTTGTGAAAAGTGCATCTTAACGCATTATTCCTCTTCGACGGATCACCTTCCATTTTTCGGGGCCATTTGAGGAATGGCTCGTCCTTGATCTTCGCGAGAATTTTGTAAATTGGTTCTTTGAAGACTGTGTTGACCGCCTGGAATGCTTTTGACGTGTCAAGGCTTCCCCCGTTCTTAGGTCCATTTTTTCCCCCATTCTTTCCTCCTTTCTTCTGGTTCTCAATTTTCTCACTTCCCTTTGCAGTGAATTTAGCTCGACCGTTTTCTCCTGTAGTAATTCGGGTGACATCTTCCACCTTTGCGTATTTCTCGATTCAGGCCATGAGGTCGTCAATTGTCATAGCTTCCTTACTTGTCAGGGATTGGTAAATAAGGGAGGAGTTGGGTAGCCCAATTTTAAAAGAGGCTACTGCCACTTGTTCCGAACAATCTTCGACCTCGTTGAACGAATCCCAGTACCTATTCGCATAGTCTCAGAGTGTTTCTTGAGGTGTTTTCTTCATTTTTAATAGAGTATCCATCCTTTTGGGATGGGAGCTGTTGGTGATGAACCGGGTCGTAAAGAGCTCGGCCAGGGATTTGAAATTTCTGATGGATCGGTGAGGGAGTTTTTCGAACCATTTCTAGGCCGCGTCATGGAGGCTCGAGGGGAAAATACGACACATCAGTGCATTCCGGTGATCCCAGAAGGTCATGGCCTGCCGGTACTGCCTGACATGATCGATGGGATCAGTCTTGCCATCGTAAATTTTGAACCTTGGAATGGCAAATTTCTTGGGAGCTTCTTCTTCTTCGATTTCCCTCGTGAAGGGTGACTTCATCTGGGTTTTGAGAGCTCGCCTGGAGAGTTATCTGGTTGACCTGGTGCCGTGGTGAGCTAGATATTGGTCCATCTCTCTGCGAACCAGGTTCCGTATGTTCTCGTCGCTGTGAGCAGGGCTCTGGTAGCGGCGAACTCTTCGTAGTTATTCGTGGAGGTCGTCGTCTGAGTCGCCACTTTTGACCTTTTGGGATTCCTTCCTAGGGCTCCTTCCTCGGCTGCGCGACTTGCTCGCCTGAGGGCTAGGAGTACTATAGGGGCGTCTCCTGGTATCAGGACGAAGCTCCCTTTCCAGTCTTTCCAGTCTTCTCTTTAAGCGAGCGTTCTCAGCCTCGTATCTATGAGAAGACTCCCTCTGCTCGTGGAGCCTTACCTCGTACGCATCAATCAATCTGGATATCTATGTGGACCTTGCGGGTCCTTGACTTTCTTCTGAAGCTAGCCTTTCCAGGCGAGCTCCCTGATCTGAATGTCGGACTTCAGACCTAATCCTGCGAGGAGCAGGTGGCTCTTGAATATCTCCTGCTTGAGGAGCATTGCTGCTGTGACCAGACATCTTAAATTCCTTTCTTGGCGTGGGCTCTTCTCAGGGAAAGATGAACGCTTCCCACAGACGGCGCAAATTATGGTGACAATTATTATGCAACACAAATAAATATGAGAGAAGTAATGACCAAGGAAGAACAAGGAATATAAAATGCCAATCACACAATAAAAGATATACGTGGTTCAGCAAAGATATGCCTACGTCCATGGTGGTGCAGTCGATTTTATTTTTATATGCTCCGGAGAGTAGTTATAGAGAATACAACTTGTCCTTTGCCCCGGACCTAGGGTTTAATATATACATGTGTATGGTGGTTAGTGGAGGTGATGGGTTCCTCCATATTTTCCATTTCCCCTATAACTCCCATTCATGGGATCGTGGGGGGAAATCGGATCAATACAAAAGATGAGGGGCCTGGATTTTGGGCCGCTAGGGCTGGGCTACTCGTCCAGGCCCATAGTACTAAATTCCGGGTACCCACACTGCACTACCGAGGACTTTCCTTAGGACATGATCTCCTACCTGCAATTTCCTTAAATTGACCTTCTTGTTGTATTGCATGGCCAATTGCTATTGATAAGAAGCTGGCTTGATCATGTCCTACTCTCTTCATTCATCTGCTAAGTCAAGTTCAGTGCGTAAGGCATCATCGTTTAGCCCTTGGTCGACCAAATTGGTTCTCATAGTGGGGAGACCTGCTTTAAGTGGAATGATGGCTTCCATGCCATATTCCAGTGTGAAACGTGTTTCCCTGATTGATCTTTTGGGCGTAGTATGATAGTCCCAAAGGACATGAGGGAGTTCGTCCACCCAATTGCCTTTTTCTCTTTCCAGTCTCTTTGTCAGGCCGTCGAGTATAGTTTTATTGGAAGCGTCTGCTTGGTCGTTGCTTTGGGGGTATGCTACTGAGCTTAAATGGTGCTTCATACCATGTTCATTGTAGAAGTTCTGAAAGAAATCGCTCTCAAACTGCATACCATTATCAATAATGATAGCTCGTGGTACCCTAAAGAATGTTAAGATGTTCTTCTAGATGAACTCCGTCATATCAGCATTTCTGATGTTCGCTAAGATTTTTGCCTCCACCCACTTGGTGAAGTAATATGTGGTGACCAACAGATACTTGTGGTTCCCAGGTGCGGTAGGTAGTAGCCCTACTATGTCTAATCCCCATTGTGCAAATGGCTAAGGGTTGGTTAAAACCTTCAAATCGTTGGCAGGCTGATGGACCATAAGAGAGAACTTCTGACATATTTTGCATTTTTTAGCGTAAATACTTGTGTCTTTTAGCATATGTGGCCACCAGTAGCCTTCTTTGATTGCTCAAAATGCTAAGGATCTACCCTCATCATGACTTCCGCATATTTCGTCATAAAGTTTGCTGAGAACTTTCTCGGTGTCTTGTGGGTGAACACACTGGAGGTAGGGGCCTATGAATGATCTTTTCTAAAGTTTTCCTCCTGGATCTATATGGAATCTAACTGCCTTTACCCTAATTTGGTGGGTTAACTTCCTATCGTTAGGCAACATTTCATTCTGTAAATAGGTAGTGATTGGGTCCATCCAGCTTAGAGCCTTTGCTTTGGAGAGGATCTGCTCGGCGGTCATTGCCCTGTCAATACTAGGTTGATCAAGCAATTCTACATGGATAGTCCTTCTGAGGTCGGAGTCCACTGCTGAGCTTAGGGTTGTTAAGGCATC
The DNA here is from genome assembly GCA_949130495.1 of Sambucus nigra. NCBI lineage: Eukaryota > Viridiplantae > Streptophyta > Magnoliopsida > Dipsacales > Adoxaceae > Sambucus > Sambucus nigra. The sequence goes on from OX422215.1 coordinate 638,320,286, forward strand.
AGCGTGACTATTTTGGACCCTAGGGAACTGTTAAATGTTGACTTCCTTAAACCTAGTTATGAGTTCTCTCACAACGGCTAGATAGACTTCCATCCTGTCGTCTTTTGCATTAAAATCTCCACACACCTTCTTAGACACTAGTTTAGAATCGTCGAATACATTCAGACGCCTTGCCCCATTATTTGGGCTTTGCATAGACCAGCAATAAGTGCTTTGTATTCAACTTCGTTATTGGAGGCTTTATATCCCAACTGTATCCCCTGCTCAATGATAATGATTCTGGAGAACCAATACAATACCTATGCCTGCCTCCTTGGAGTTGGAGGCTTCATTAACATAAATGGTGCAATGCGCAAGATTATGCTTCTTTACTTATTAATTGCTACACCAATTGTTGCTCGGTTGGCTCGTCTCCCATGAACTCAGCGATGAAATCAGTGAGAACTTGCCCCTTAATTATTGTCTTGGGTTGGAAGTGTATATGGAATCTTCCAAGCTCTACCGACCATTTGGACAAGCGCCCAGAGAGTTCAGCTTTCCATTAAATAACTTTGAGGGGGAAAAAGTAATTACCATTATCGAATGTGCTTCGAAGTAGTGTTTCATTCTCGAAAAATTCCACTTAATGAATTAAATAATAAATAAAAACACGGGGTGTTACATACTTCCCCACTAACAAAGAATTTCATCCTCAAAATTAGACGAAGCATACACCTCAACACGTAAATCTCGCAAAAAGAAAATATGGCTCATATATGCCTACCCATAGAAGAACATAATTGGGCGCCCATACACCCAATCCTACACGCTCCTCCGCCACGAACAACAAAATAATATATATATATATATATATATATATATATATTTCCTATATGCATATGCATAACTATGAAAATAACGGCGTACCACATGCTCTCACAAATCCCCCACTCGATCCTATATCCGAAAGTCATCAAAATTCAAACTTCCTCCAATTAAATCTCAACATCAAAAATCGATACATACGGTACCTAACATCTGTACTAAAATCTCCAAAATAATTATCCTCTCCAAAATCCATTCTAAGGATCCCCACATCAAGCTGAATAATTCTAAACTCAATGTCTACAACGTCCTTAACTCAAAACTTCACATCTTCAAGAAACACATCTAACACGTATGCTAGAACATCTACCTTAAGAAGTATGAATCAACAAAGGGAATCAAAGATGAGCAACGGGAAAACTAAATGGACTCATAACCTACGAGACCTAAGACCATGCTCTGATACCATCTGTCACACCCCACCTAATTCTAGCGTCGGCCGCCACCAAAACTAAGCCGGGCGTGAGTAAATAAAATACCATTCTTAGCATGAGACAGATATGAGACATAAATAAATCAGTCCATAAGATAAATAATTGAGTCAATCTCAAATGATCACAAATAACTAAGCGATAAAAGATTCATCACATGCTAACTCCAAAAAATCCAATCTCCAATAATGATTAAATAAAATCTGAATAATCCCAACCGAAATCCTCTAAAAATCTTTGGAAACGAATGGCCCAATAAAACTCCAATGAAGTCTCATAATACGACTGGAAAAGAAAATCTAACTAAACTATGCCATAAAATGAGTAACTCCAGCTGCACCTCCAAATGATAACTGCGATAAACTTATGCAGCTTCTCCAAATCAAATCCTGAAAAAGATTAGTCAACGCATGGGTCAGAGCCAAAGCCCTGAGCAAGAATACACACTACTCCCCTCAAATAGGATCCTTGAATCCAGACAGTAGCATTATACACAATAAATATCACAATAGAGTATTTTAAATTAAACGGGATAATTAAACGCAATAAATGTAAATCACTAACTACCCGCAGAAATCCCTATTTATAAAGGCACACCAATATGATTTTAAATTCCCAAGTCCCGCGGAGTTCATCTTTTATTAATTAACCCAAATTATCAAATTTCTCAATTATTTATGTTCTTACTTCCATAATTATTAGGTATGGCGGTCCTCCCACCTCGGGTGATAATTCACCAAAATTCATTATGGCGGTCCTCCCGCCTCGGGTGATTTCTCCACCAAAATACACATCCCCTTGTCAAAACGCCGGCTGGCCCGTTTAAACTGTCGGGCCTCGCTGATTATGTCGTCAATATATTTTAATACCCGTCTTATTAACTTAGGTATTAGTTCTCAATTTCTCAATTTATAATCACCCCACCATTTTAATCGATGTGAGATCCTCAAAATACCCCTAAGTCCCATACCTAAGGGTCCCAAAGTTATCAATACGTCCTATCCTATGTATAGGAGGATTTTCTAACATAAATCTTAACTTATTCTCGTACTTAGGCTACCGTAACGACGATAAAGTAATAAAAATCAGCCCACCCTCAAGATGATAAAAACGAGATAATCTACCCTCACTAGTCCCATACCTAGAAGGCGTAAATCATCAAAAGGCCTACCCACTAGTCCCATACCTAGAAGGCATCCTAAAATATAGGGAGAGCAATAATACCCAACAACCCGTCGTCACAAAGGAAACATCATAATAGCAACAAGTCACACAAACAAGTAATAATTAATCAATATATAAAACTACACATGATAGTCCAAATAAATTAAATCTTTAATTTAATTATCACAACGTCAATAATACCCAAATAATCTCATTTAATTATTTTAAATTAAATATACCAAGTTTTTCATCATATATATATATCAAAAACCAAATTTTATTTTCTCTATGTGTATTACATGAGTTTTACGCACCCAAAAATCATTTATTTTTAGAACCAGGGTTTTTCTACATGCAACCTACACCAATAAAACCCAAAATCACTCATCAATCCTACGTACCCAAAGGGTTATGAATATTATTCAGATTAAAAGATTTTATAAAAAATAGCCCCATAATTAGTATTCAATTTTTCTAATTAAGTTACTAATTATTTTTAAGAAAACATGTAATTAAGTGTTTAGGCGACACTTAAAACGCATAATACTAAAGGAAAAGAATAGAGTATTCATGCCTGTAAAGATCGTGTTGAAAATCTGATTAGAAATCTGGATTCCTTGCGAAAAATTAGCAAAAGAGTGTTCTTGAACGATCTAGATTAAACCCCAATTAAGCCTTCAAAACTTGTGCCAAAACTTGTGACAAAAACTTGATTTTGTTGAAGGTTGATGATTATTAGTGAGAGGAAAAATATTTGGAAGTGTTCTCTGGTGAAAAAATGGAGAAAAAATGATTATAAGAAGTCCCCCTACGGATTAACAAGGTTATATAGTGATTAGGAGTCCTAATCCTACCCAAATGCTAAAAAAACAGCTCACAGCGCAGGTTTTCTGGGAGGGTCGATCGATCTACCCCCCCCCCCCCGGTCGATCGATCGATCACCCCGAAAAACTGACAGTTTACCCAAAAAATGCCATAAGGCAAAATATTATAAAATCAATATAAAATCCGTTTTAGATCCGATTTTATAATTCCGCTTGAAGTTTTATTCTTCTAAAATCATAACCAACATATTTAGCCAATAAAAAATTTAAAATTCAAAAATTTATTTTTCTCGAAAAATTCCACTTAATGAATTAAATAATAAATAAAAACACGGGGTGTTACATACTTCCCGACTAGCAAAGAATTTCATCCTCAAAATTAGACGAAGCATACACCTCAACACGTAAATCTTGTAAAAATAAAATATGGCTCATATTTGCCTACCCATAGAAGGCCATTATTGGGCGCCCATACACCCAATCCTACACGCTCCTCCGCCACGAACAACAAAATAATATATATATATATATATATATATATATATATATATATATATATATATATATATATATATATATATATATATTTCCTATATGCATATGCATAACTATGAAAATAACGGCGTACCACATGCTCTCACAAATCCCCCACTCGATCCTATATCCGAAAGTCATCAAAATTCTAACTTCCTCCAATTAAATCTCAACATCAAAAATCGATACATACGGTACCTAACATCTGTACTAAAATCTCCAAAATAATTATCGTCTCCAAAATCCATTCTAAGGATCCCCACATCAAACTGACTAATTCTAAACTCAATGTCTACAACGTCCTTAACTCAAAACTTCACATCTTCAAGAAACACATCTAACACGTATACTAGAACATCTACCTTAAGAAGTATGAATCAACAAAGGGAATCAAAGATCAGCAACGCGAAAACTAAACGGACTCATAACCTACGAGACCTAAGACCATGCTCTGATACCATCTGTCACACCCCGCCTAATTCTAGCGTCGGCCACCACCAAAACTAAGCCGGGCGTGAGTAAATAAAATACCATTCTTAGCATGAGACAGATATGAGACATAAATAAATCAGTCCATAATATAAATAATTGAGTCAATCTCAAATGATCACAAATAACTAAGCGATAAAAGATCCATCACATGATAACTCCAAAAAATCCAATCTCCAATAATGATTAAATAAAATCTGAATAATCCCAACAGAAATCCTCTAAAAACCTTTGGAACCGAATGGCCCAATAAAACTCCAATGAAGTCTCATAATACGACTGGAAAAGAAAATCTAACAAAACTATGCCATAAAATGAGTAACTCCAGCTGCACCTCCAAATGATAACTGCGATAAACTTATGCAGCTTCTCCAAATCAAATCCTGAAAAAGATTAGTCAACGCATAGGTCAGAGCCAAAGCCCTGAGCAAGAATACACACTACTCCCCTCAAATAGGATCCTTGAATCCAGACAGTAGCATTATACACAATAAATATCACAATAGAGTATTTTAAATTAAACGGGATAATTAAACGCGATAAATATAAATCACTAACTACCCGCAAAAATCCCCATTTATAAAGGCACACCAATATGATTTTAAATTCCCAAGTCCCGCGGAGTTCATCTTTTATTAATTAACCCAAATTATCAAATTTCTCAATTATTTATGTTCTTACTTCCATAATTATTAGGTATGGCGGTCCTCCCACCTCGGGTGATAATTCACCAAAATTCATTAAGGCGGTCCTCCCGCCTCGGGTGATTTCTCCACCAAAATACACATCCCCTTGTCAAAACTCCGGCTGGCCCGTTTAAACTGTCGGCCCTCGCTGATTGACAAGGTTCCACACACGACACGACATAAAATGTCGGCTTGCCCGTTTAAACTGTCGGGCCTCGCTGATTATGTCGTCAATATATTTTAATACCCGTCTTATTAACTTAGGTATTAGTTCTCAATTTCTCAATTTATAATCACCCCACCATTTTAATCGATGTGAGATCCTCAAAATACCCCTAAGTCCCATACCTAAGGGTCCCAAAGTTATCAATACGTCCTATCCTATGTATAGGAGGATTTTCTAACATAAATCTTAACTTATTCTCGTACTTAGGCTACCGTAACGACGATAAAGTAATAAAAATCAGCCCACCCTCAAGATGATAAAAACGAGATAATCTACCCTCACTAGTCCCATACCTAGAAGGCGTAAATCATCAAAAGGCCTACCCACTAGTCCCATACCTAGAAGGCATCCTAAAATATAGGGAGAGCAATAATACCCAACAACCCGTCGTCACAAAGGAAACATCATAATAGCAACAAGTCACACAAACAAGTAATAATTAATCAATATATAAAACTACACATGATAGTCCAAATAAATTAAATCTTTAATTTAATTATCACAACGTCAATAATACCCAAATAATCTCATTTAATTATTTTAAATTAAATATACCAAGTTTTTCATCATATATATATCAAAAACCAAATTTTATTTTCTCTATGTGTATTACATGAGTTGTAGTCACCCAAAAATCATTTATTTTTAGAACTAGGGTTTTTCTACATGCAACCTACACCAATAAAACCCAAAATCACTCATCAATCCTACGTACCCAAAGGGTTATGAATATTATTCAGATTAAAAGATTTTATAAAAAACAACCCCATAATTAATATTCAATTTTTCTAATTAAGTTACTAATTATTTTTAAGAAAACATGTAATTAAGTGTTTAGGCGACACTTAAAACGCATAATACTAAAGGAAAAGAATAGAGTATTCATGCCTGTAAAGATCGTGTTAAAAATATGATTAGAAATCTAGATTCCTTGCGAAAATTAGCAAAAGAGTGTTCTTGAACGATCTAGATTAAACCCCAATTAAGCCTTCAAAAACTTGTGCCAAAACTTGTGACAAAAACTTGATTTTGTTGAAGGTTGATGATTATGAGTGAGAGGAAAAATAATTGGAAATGTTCTCTGGTGAAAAACTGGAGAAAAAGTGATTATAAGAAGTCCCCCTATGGATTAACAAGGTTATATAGTGATTAGGAGTCCTAATCCTACCCAAATGCTAAAAAAAACAGCTCACAGCGCAGGTTTTCTGGGAGGGTCGATCGATCTACCCACCCGTCGATCGATCGATCACCCCGAAAAACTGACAGTTTGCCCAAAAAATGCCATAAATCAAAAATTATAAAATCAATATAAAATCCCATTTAAATCCGATTTTAATTCCGCTTGAAGTTTTATTCTTCTAAAATCATAACCAACATATTTAGCCAATAAAAATTTTAAAATTCAAAAAATGATTTTTCTCTAAAAATTCCACTTAATGAATTAAATAATAAATAAAAACAAGGGTTGTTACAATTAGAGTACTAACCATCCTAAAAAAATATAATAGAAGAGTTATAATAGTAAACAAGAACATAAAACGGGAATATGTCATAAGCCTATTGTATTATACATGATAAAGTTCTACGATACATTAGAGTTATATATCACATTACCTACTTTGCATTAGTACTTAAGCCACAGCAGTTAGTCAACCTCCTAAAGATTAGTAGGACATACTATATACAATACTTTATTATGCTATCTAACATTAGGAGAGATGATTTTCTTTTAAATTTGGATTTACCTCGGGCATGAACAATGGAATCATTCTCTGAGTCAAAATATGGAATATCAAAATAATCATCGGGTTCTAGGGGATCGTTATCTATCGAGCTACTGGTGTCAGAAGATAAACCACTATGCAATTCACCATTGGAAGTAGCATCTGGGTACATCGGTTGAGTCTGTGGTACATCTGCTAAAGCAAGATTTATGGCTTCCTAAATTATTACTGGATCAATTACATAATCATCCACTCTCCTCATCACGTGCACTTCACCTAAAACTCGATTTTTAAGTACTAGTCGCTTTATATCACTACTGGAACCTGCCCAATATTCATCTACAGCGCGGATCATTTCTCTTAGCCTTGTTAGTGCTTCCTCTTGGACTATGTTCTCCTAACGGTTGGTTGGTACAATATCCACATTGGATAGAAATGAATCCCACATATACATGCTGCAAAACAGAATTACCATATAATATTGATAAAATAAGTTATGAAAAGATAAAATAACTAATATCTTAGAAACTTTCCTGTATGGAATGCTAACCCGACGATATGTTAAATTTAAAACATGCTCTGATACAAACTTGTCACACCCTGATTTTTTGTATGAATGTACAAGCGAGTATATATAAAGCAATGAATTAAAGTTAAGGCGGAAAATAAAACTTTATTCATTATCAAACGGTACACATAGTGTATTAGCACTACATGAATTATATTTTTTAGTCAACTCGAACTATAAAGTGGAAAATAGAAAAGTTTCACTCCTTCCTCCCATCTGGCATAGTCTCTGCCCATACAGTCATATGTGCAAATAGTTGATTAGTCTGTTTCTCAAAAAAGGGGAGAGATACTATCCTCTTTCTCCTGGGCCATCCGGAGGAAAACTGAATTATCACAAATGTGCTTAGTAGGTTTTACCAAATTTATAACAAATATTTGTATAGATGAGAGGTGGAGTGTATATAGAATTCAGTGTTTGACAAATATAACAGAAGCAATTGTTTCTCATAATAGCATCAAAGAAACTTAAGGATTTTGAAGTGATAATCCCATACTTATCAATTTCATTAAGGGTCATATAAGAAAATCAAGGAATTTTGAACTGATAATCCCATACTTATCAACCCACTAAGGGGTATAGAATTAAATAATCCATCAGTAAAACCAAATAATAAATAATCCGAAACCTTTGGATAATAATTGTCTAGGCACACAACTAAAGTGGCACTCATACATATGTAGCAATAAATCGGGCTCTCAACACCGGAGACCATAGTGCAATTAGAAAATTTCTGTGGGATAACACGACATTTTACTCCCTAGTTATTACTGATGCTTTTAAAATAATTAATAATGCACAAAGGTGCAGGGTGAAATGTATCGTCACAACGAATTGTTATGATATCAGTTATTAGATGAGAAAAGTTTAACTTGATCAATTGATCATATTTAAAACGATCACTGATATAAAAACATATGAGTACGGTAATTTCTACACATACTTGGAATCAAATAGGGCTATCATACAATGATATCAGTAGCAGTTAACAAGTACGCAAAACTTTACTATCAAAGAGGTAAAATAACCTACTTGTTCGGTATTTGGAACAACATAGGAGTCAAAAGAGGATATCGGGAGGAACTGGTACTTGATTATCTGTATACAATGTTTGGGTTAATAAGTATTGTTAGAATTGGTGTTGCTTTTGGTCAATTTATACAAAAACATTGTATCTTTTAAAGTTTTAGGGGTTTAATTGTAAATAACTTGGGACTTTAAAATCTTGGACTTAAGTTCAAATTTGAACTTTCATGTAGAAGACTTTTTTTTTACTTCGAATATTTTAAAGTACTTATAGACAAAGTTTTAGGTTAAAATTCATCAGTTGAAAAAAGTCAGGAGGGGTCAAATTATAATTTAGGAAAAATATTTCAAACCTAAAACCTCATTTTTCCATAACTTTGGCTATGCTTGACCAAACACAGCCTTACCTTATATCATTTTGATCAGAAAAATAAAATAAAAATATTGGAAAAAAATTCAAAAAATTTTGATTGGCCACGTGCCCTCACGCGTGTGGTCAAAGTTCCTGGTCAAATAGTTTATCTTCAACCTCTCAATAGTTGACTTTAGTGTTTAAAATTTTTGACCGAAGATATCTCTTTCATTTTTACACCATTTAAGATGATTTCTAAATAAACTCTACGTAAAATTTCATAAGGAATCCAAATATATTGGTTTTATGAATCGAGGTGCAGTATATCTTGAGTTCCATAACTGTATGTTTTTCAGAAAATTTAACTTAATATTCAAAGCTTTTAAGAGTATGGCAAGGATTCTTATGAAAATGATTAGGTTTTTTTATATTCAGGAGTAATTTGGCTTCGATTTCAGGGTTTGAGGTGGATTATATAGGGACAATTCGAAGTTTTGAGTTTTCTGGTTCAGAAAACACTTTTAAAGCTTGTTATGTAAATTCGTGGCTTTCGATCATTTCACTAGAGTTCCTGAGGTTCTAATGAATAAGTTTATAGCTTCACACGTAAGTAGTAAGCATTATGTTGAAGTTCACCATTAAAGCTCAAGCTTTAATAAAGGAAATTTCATATTCCTTCACATAGGGGTTGTTTTACAAGTCAAGTTTCTACTGTTTTGAGTGTTATAGGCATAATTTCTACACATAAATCATTTGGAATTGAAAGAATTGAATGAAATGCATAAAACTATAGGTTACCTGATTTGAGGGAAAATTTCCAGTTTTGAATGAGCGAAGAGGTGAGTTTAAATGGCTTAGGTCGTTGGGTTTTTCTAGTGTATGAGCGGAGGTTTTAATTGGTTCGAATGGGAGGTGGATTTGAGCAGTTTTTAGAGAGTTATAATACTTGGTATTTGAACCTCACATGTTTGCATGGTTCGAACATGTAACTTTTGTCATTGTCTGCGTGTGTGGAGGCTTTGGTGGACGGGGGGGCTTTGTGTAAATATCAAATAATTGGTTTTCAGTCATTGGTTAATAAAGTATATGCATATATAGCCTTAAAAGTGTACTTTAGGTCAAGTTTAGGGGTAGATTTGTAATTTCAAAAAGTTACAGGGGTTGAAATTGTAAATTCTACTTAGTTAAAGTTTAGAGGATCAAAATGATATAAAGTTTGGATCTAGGGGTTAAGTTATGATAGTTTAAAGTTTCTAAGGTCTAATTTACAATTATTGAAACTTTAGGGAACCTTGATTAATTTAGCCAATTTGTATGTTTTATAGAGTAGTTTAATCCTTCTTTTGACTATGTTGGAGTTTATACATTCCAGGGGGGATTAAATTGAGAATTAAGGTTTCTTAATTCGGGTACGGATATTTCATCAATAGATTAGGACGGGCACTTGCCAAACGTTATTGGGCTTGCTCGGGTAGACCAGAGTCGGGTCCAATTTGGTTTGGTCCCCACAATTGCCTTTAAAATTCTTGGCTAAATTTTAGGCCGGAATTTTGCCAGAGGATTTTACACTTGCTAGAGGCCCATTAGTCTATACATCATTAATGAAGTTTGCCAGCATGCCAATCTTGTAAATAGGTGCCAAGTTGCAGGGGTACGCTCGTCCTGAAGAGAAGTGAAGATCCAAAACCCCATTTCAATTCCTATTCCAAATTATTGATGTACACTCTTTTCAAACGTTGCTTGCGTCCATACACCGACTCAAACCATCAATTAGCTCTCTCTTCTTTGTTTTTTGTTCATTATTTTGAGCTATTATTACTGATAATGCTTCTTGTTATGTTTTTGAGTAGATTATAGGAAGAACAAAGATCCCTCTATCAATGGTATAAATGGTAATAAGAAATTAAAGGCTTGGAAAGTGAGATAATACCTTGTTGGAGGTGATCATCCACAATCAGCCTCGTTTCTCTTGGAATACACCAACTTTATCGACAGCTTCACTGCTCGCTCGATAGACGGCATTCCTAAGCGGCCTATTCCAGACAAGGAGGCTTCTATTTTCTCCTCCTTTGAGTCTCTTGATGTCAATTATGTCCTTGTTAACGAAGAGGATTCAATGGCACCTCCTCAGAAGAGAGTACATCTGATAGAAGATGATGATGATGATGATGATGATGATGATGATGATGATGATGATATCCCCCTCTCCCCCAAGGTAAAGTCCCAGAAAAGGATTGACTCCGAAGGCCCGAAAGGTGATGACGAAGGTTTGGCCATCAAATAGAAGAGGAAGTATAAGACCCCAATGGTCCTTCCTCCTTCCAAGAAGACTGGTGTCCCTCCTCCCCTCCTCGGGTCCTCCAAGTCCGTGTTTTTGGCCTAGAATCCTACCCTGGCCCATGGTCTACTGAGAGGGGACCGTGCTCATTGCTAAGTCGTTGGCTCCTGACAAGCTCTTAACTCGTACTTTCTAAACTCTGTCCATGGTGGGAATTTTACTTCCCTTTATTTACATTTGGTCTTTATTTGTCATTTTGAATGCATCTAATACTTGCCATATGTTTCTATTTTGTAGTTTATGAAAGAGTTTACCAGCTTCTTGGATGGTTGCGAGGACCAGTCCAAGATCAATGGTGAACTTAGTCTAGACTTTACAAAATCCTAAGAGGCCATGGCTAGGGACCAGGAGGCCTATGATTAGGAGAAAAAGGCAACCATCGATGCCATGGCTTCGCTGATGATTGAGAACAACCTAGTAAAGGTTGGCAATACTCAATTGAAGGCAGAAAATGCTCGATTGCTCACGGAGACTACCGAGTTCCTTGCAGCTAAAGAGTCCAATTTTAATAAGGGTTGTGAGGTGGCTTACACTGATGCCAAGATCCAACTAGCCAATATTCGCAAGACTAGCATAAAAATGGGCTAGGATGGAGCTCCGGTGAAGTCCTACGTCCCTTCTGAATCCGAGTTATTCGGTGAGCATCACCTTGGCCCTCCCCCAAAGGTTGATGAGGAGGCTTCCACCAGCGACACTGTCGATCAATCCAAGGAAGTGGCGATGCGAGGAAAAGAAGCCGAGGTCGAGGATTAGGTGAAGAAATAAAGTCTTTCATATTTGGGTTTTGGTGAACTTTGTACCATTTTCTTTTTTTTCTTTTTGGTTTGATTGTAACGGCTCAACCCACTCTGTTATACAACAATGAAGAAATATTGTTTTCAACTGTTTACGCTGCCTTGAATGCTATTTCTAAATTATTGCTCGCTTTTTGTGTTTATTTTACTACTGTAGCCTGTTATCGAGGAGATTCCCTCATTTTAAATGACCTTATCGGGCAGGACGCAAGTGACCATGCTCCTCGAGCATTTTTATCTGTTTATAAAGCCTGGAAAAATAGGGCTAATACCTATAAGGACCAGTCCACCTTGGTCGCTAAGTTGAAGGATAACTTAAAGGACTTGGAAGATGTGGGCTCCTCCATGCATAAGGAGATAAATGATTTGAGGTCCCAACTTACAGAAGCAAATAACATGGTGGAGGTTGGTGCCCTAGTTCAGTCTGAAAATGATGAACTAGAAAAAAAAGCTTGCAGAGTCCGAGGATTAATGTCAATTTAAAAATCCTGATCAGAACTTTAAAAAGATTAATGCCAATTGTGAGCCTGTTACTTGGGGACAATGTAGAGCAATTGAATAGCTATGGAATTGAGCAAATGAAAAAGGCCTTTATTCATAACTTTAAAAATAAATTGCGAGCAACATGAGTTTTGAAATGAAAATTTGCAAAAAATGAGATGCTCAAAATAAAGCTAAAAGTATAACTTCTTGATGTTGGCCTCATCCCATGCTTAGGGTATCTCTCCGCACTCCATTATTTCCAAGTGATAGGATCCTTGAAAATCATCCTAGATTACTTTGAACGAATCCCATTTGGGTCCTAACTTGTCGTCTTACGGCCTTTTGGCGCTGGCGAGGACCTTCCTGAGGACATAATCCCTGACCTGGAACTTCCTCGAATTGATCCCTTAGTTGTACTATTATTCTAACTGCTACTGGTAGGAGACCAGCTTGATCATGGTCTGTTCTCTTCATTCATCTTCGAGGTTAAGTTCAGCACAAAGGGATTCGTCGTTCAATCCTTGCTCGGCACCATTCATTCTCATGGTTGGAACGCGAGCTTCAAGTGGAATTATGGCTTCCATTCCATATGTGGGGGCGAAGGGTGTTTACCCAATAGGTTTCCTTAGCGTAGTATGCTACGCCTAGAGGACGTGAGGGAGCTCGTCTACCCAAGTTCCCTTTGCTCTTTCCATCCTTTTCTTTAAGTCATCGAGTATTTTCTTGTTAGAGGCCCCTGCCTTACTGTTGTTTTGGGGGTATGCCACGAAACTGAAGTAGTGCTTGATTTCGTTCTCATCGCATAATATTTGGAAGGTACAACTCTCAAATTATGTACTGTTATCCTTTATAATGGTCCTGGGTACCCCAAAGCAAGTTACAATGTTCCTCTAAATGAACTGCTACTTAGTGAAATAATCGTTGCTGACCAAAAAATACTTGCAATTTCCTAGCGGATTAAGTAGCGGTCCTATGATATTCATCCCCCACTATGCAAATGGCCACGGGCTTGTTAGAGGTCATAGGTCGTTGGCCAGCTGATGAAGCTTCGGGGAGAATTTTTGGAACTTTTCACGCTTCCGAGCATACGTCCTTGCATTTTCTACATGTATGACCACTAGTAGCGTTCTTTGATTGCTCCGAATGCCAGTGACCTTACTCATGGGCGACTTCCATAAATCCCTTTGTGAAGTTCGTAGATGACTTGGTCGATGTCTTTCGAGTGTATGCATTGGAGCTAGGGCTTAGTGAAAGACCTCCTGTAGAGGTTTCCTCCAGGTCTTAAGTAGAAGAGGGCAACATTCACCCTGACTTGATGAGGCTTTTTTGTAGGCAGATTGTAGACACCCCATTCAATTACCCCCTGACTCTCCTTAGGTCCCTAGTACCTCCCTTCATAACTGTAAACCCTGGTCACGTCCCAAGTACTGACCTGAAAGCCATCAGGCACTCCTCGGCTCAGTTTGACCCAAAAGTCAAACTCTTCATCTCAACAGAGACTGAATGAATCTTCGAAGGTCAGTGAATACCCTTTCCAACGGTTCGCCCCATGTGCGATTCCGACTTACCATGACGACGAACGGTCCGTTTGTGTCCGAAACCTGACCCAGAGGCCACCGGGCGCTCCCGAGCTCTGTTTGACCTAAGTTAACTCTTCAGATCAATCGAGGCTAAATGAATCTTCAAAGTTCCCTGAATACCCTTTCCAATGGTCCGCCCCGTGAACGATTCCGACTTTCCATGCGGACGAACGATCCGTTTAACTCCGGGAGGCCACCGAGCGCTTCCCGGGCCCGATTGACCAAATTCAACTCTTCAAAATGGGTCAAACTCTTTGGAATGTTAAAGTACATCTCCTAACCTTTCCAACGGTATGCCCCGTGCGCAATTCGGATTTACCATGCGGACGAACGATCCGTTTGCGTCCGAGTAATTCTCCGTCCAATGGACCGACAAACGCTTCCGAGCCATATTTGACCCAAAGTTAACTCTCGAACCCGGGAGCGGAAGGGACTTTAGAAGGTATCTGAATTACCTTTCCAACGGTATGCTCCGTACGCGATTCTGACCAACGGTTTGCCCTCGGCAGCCGATTTTCTGAAAAAGCGTAAAACGCACTGCCAATTGGCAGGTTCCAGACCCTGCCTATCGGCACCTACCTGCCGATAGGCAGGAAGGGGTCTATGCCAATCGGCACTGAACTGAGCCTATAAAAGGATATCTTCGCCTCATTTGCAAGAGGATCCCAGATCTGATAAAAATCCCTCTCAACGAATCCCAGAAACCTCTCTCGAAGGCAGCTTGATTTCAACTTCCAAATCCTCCTTTTACTCCCACTTTTCATCATCCTTTTCATAAAATTTGGTGAATTAACCACTCTCCATCATCATTCAAAGTGCAAGGGCTGATCTCCGACATTCAAGATCAAGCTCAAGATCTTCAAGAAGGTCCAACTTTCTCAAACTCTCTCCTAAATTATCTTAAATTCCCAATAACTTGTTTTCTTACTTAGCACTTTTATTATCTCATCTCACACATCCTAATATACTTTTTATTTAGTATTATTTCACATCTCTTATTTTCATATAAATAAAACCCAAAAAACAAGAAAACGAGGGTTTGCTCATAAATTCCAAATAGGGATTCTCACACTTTTTCCACACTCTTCTTACAACTAAAATACTTTTTTCTACACACACACACACACACACACTCACAAATAAGAGATTCCCCATTTGGATTTATGGGATAAACCCCACCCCTCGTTTTGTATGCGAACTACGTGGACTTTGATGCCTCTATAGTCTACGTAGGCATCTCGGGGTAAAACCCGAGACTCAGGTCCTTTTTCTCACTTTTTACCTTATCTTCTATCTTCTTTTTTAATCCATTTTCCTTATATGCTATATACTTGCTCTATGTGACGTTTTACTCCACATGCGTTATCGTTCCATTATAACGATCAACGTAGGGGTAATCGCGTATATCTTATTTTTCTAATATTATTCTTAATATCTTCCTACGGATGACTCGCTTTATCTTTTCCATGATACAAGTCGAGGATTCCTACCTCCATTCTATATATATACACATGCACACATATCACGGGGGGAAACATAAGGGAAAATAACAAATATTCATGAGAGACCGAAAGGGCGGAATGGGTGCCTAACACCTTTCCATTTCGTAACTAAGCCTCCGAACCCTTCTCAAATCATTTTGGTTTCGCACGCACCAGTATGTCTTTGGATGCCATCCTTCGGGGTGGCTTCCCCTTTTTCTTTTGTCTGTTTTGAGTAAAATAGACTGGCGACTCTGAATCTCTCTACATTTTTCACACCACAAACGACGCCGGTCGAAGCGCTCCCGAGAGGGATGCACGGGACCCGAAGGATCCTTTCCTCCACACGCCCGCCCACGGGGATCAGGATCGGGGATGGCCACAGTGGCGACTCTTCTGGGGATTATTGTGTGTTTGCTTGTGGGCTTGACTCTATTTACATGGATGCTATATTTGTTTATGTTTCCCCCATATTAGCCTATCCCCCTTTCTCACATGTATCCCATGCTTACGCTTATGTTCACACACTTGTAGAAAATTCTCCATGACTTCGCACCACGTGCACCTAGGATCACATGTATATCCCCATGTTGCACGCATCACCCATCCATACTTGGTGTAACTTTTGGGGTACTTGTACTTTGTTCCCTGTTTGGCATAATCAAGAAAGGCATTCTCTTCATAAGATGCTAATAAGAGAATCATGCATGATTCACACGATATCACCAAAGAGCATTGCTATTTACCAAATTTTACCCAGTAACTGGAGGGTCACTTCGTGATGGGCGCTGGTCCGGCAGGTCACAGTTAGCCTAAGCGATATGACTCTCACTTTCCATTGGCCAAGTACCTTCGACATATATCGAACGGTTCCCCCGCATAGTACCGCTTGACCGAAGTCATAACGGGAGGTATATCGCAGGGAATTCAATCACGTACGCCGCGTATATCGAATTCGCTCTCACACGTACCGTCCCCACGAGGTATATGGTGAGGCAATTCACGTACACTCAGGTATATCAAATGTCTTGTTCACATGTACCGATTGCCCGCAAGAGCAAGACGTATATCGTGGAAGTCACGCCAAAGGAGGGAACCCATGCCGATTCACCCAACAAACTGCATACCCGCATATAGGTGTCAAACCTAGGACACGCACTTTAGATTGCCGATTTCAACTCGAAACTCTGCCGAAATTTCGGGTCTGCCTGCCGCCCAATTTTCGCGCAGTTTTTAAAACGGGACCCTGTCCGCGAGCCTGGTTACAAGTCCAAACGTAGCTTTGCATATATTAAGACCCCCACTTTTCCAAGCTCGGGTCCCATCCGGAATTGCATTTAGGAGAATTAAATACAAGTGAGAACATAATAATCATGCTGAGTTCCGTCTCCAAAAATATTTCTCCCTTCTTTATTAAAAAAAAATCCAAAAACATTTCTCCCTTCTTTATTAAAAATCCAAAAACATTTTTCCCTTCTTTATCAAAATCCAAAAATTGTTTCTTCCCCTTTTTCTCAAAAATAAATCTTATCCTACACCTTCTCAGGTCGATTGCAAGCCCTTGGCCTGGCTCCCTATTGGCTTCGGTCTTCAGTCAAATCACCCCGGAGTTTCATCCGCTCCTCTACTACTTCTTCCGAGTCCGAAATCTGTCCATCTTCCATGGAGAATGCAGATCAAGCACCAGTCATACAACCGGATCTGCCGACAGTCCTAGCTCAGCTCGTGGCCAAGATTGACAACCTCCAAGATGAGGTCTGAGAAATGCAACGAAACCAAGTTCCTATTCCTCAAGATCCCGAGGCCCTGTTCCCTCGTGCTATGGGTCCACCAGAGCCTATCTGGGTCCCAAAAGAATATCAGCACGCTCCATGTGCCCCTCCTGCCAATGGGCCGCCGCCTGCTCAGCTTCCAATGCCAAACATTGCCCAGCCTATGGCTAACCTGCATGTGGTCGTTGATCCAAAGGAGGAGGAGTTGAATAAAGTCAAAGAGGATCTCAAGATGCTCACCAAGAAGTTTGACCAAGTCAGTATCTCTTGGAATTACATAGACTACACCCACATGTCTCCTTATCCTAAAGTGAGGTTACCCGAGAAGTTCAAGATGCCAAATATCAAGAAGTTCGGGGGGAGTGGTCCCCCAATTGTTCATCTTCGCAGTTATCATCGTTCCATGACACTACTAGGGGCTTCTGAAGAGGTGATGGCCCAATTGTTTCAGTAAACTTTGAAGGATAGTGCCCTCCGATAGTTTTTATCTCTTAAGGAATTCAGAATCCGTAGCTGGGAGGATGTAGCCCAATAATTCATGTCGCAGTACAAATACAACGAAGAGCTTCAGGTCACCCGTCGTGATTTAGAGCTGCTCAAATAGAATCCTGGGGAATCAGTCAGTAACTTCATAACTCGGTGGAGGGAGCGAGCAGTTGCCATGACTAATCGGCCATCCGAGGAAGAACAGGTCAACATAGTGAAAAATAACTTCTTGCCCCATGTTCGAGCGACTATGGGAGGACAATACTATCCCCACTTCAGAGCTCTCAAAGAGGCTGGAGTCAAAATCGAGGAAAGCCTCGTTAAAGCGGAAATTGAACCAAAGAAGGTGTCCGAACAGTTCACCCCTAGAAAGTATGACAAGCCTGCCAATGCTACAGTCTCAACCATCAACAACATCTGTCAACCAACCACATCATGGGCACCAGAAAGCCACCATGCTCCCGTCCGAAGGGAATACACTGAGCTTCATGCTCCCCTCTCCAAAGTTTACCAAGCCCTGTTAAGCCGAAACCTCATTAAGCCCTTGGATCCACGTCCATTGCCAAATCCACTCCCAAGAAACTTCAAGACCGACGCTCATTGCGCCTTCCACCAAACTGCTGGCCATACCACCGACTAGTTCTTTCACCTCTGAAACGTAATCCAAGATCTCATTGACCGGGGTACCATCGCCCCACCAGCCAATCCTAAGTCAAACACTACGCACAACCCACTCCCAAATCACACCAATGCCATCTTCTTGGAAGAAAACCCGAATTTCGATCCATCAACCCAAATCACACCCCTATACCCTCCTAAACCTCTTCAAATTTGCCCATATTTCCTCCTACACCCTACTAGTCCCGCTGATCGGGCACTGTCACTCCTTACAAGAGCATGCATCACTGTTCGTACCCATTCTGAAAATGGAGGTATGGAATTGTCAGAGGTGTTAAACCAACTCCTGGAATTCGGGCTGAAATTTCCCTCACAGATGGTCATCGATTTCCAGAAATTCAGCACGTTGTTCTTGGAGGCACGAAAATGGGCCCAAGATTCAGACAAGTGGGTGGTACAACCGACGAAGTTAGCCTAGATGATGTTGTCCAGACTATGAGAAAATTATTCAGGCAAACCAACAACATTTGCAGTATCACCGAGTTACTTGACATTTCGAAGCTACAAGGGCGCTTGGTCCCTTCAATCACACATATCCCCACAGAATGGGAGAACTTGTATGAAGAAGCCGTTGAAGTTGTGGAATGCATCGACTTTACAGGGAAAGACAAAATTGTTGCCACCAGATGGGGGGAAAGATTCGAAGATTCAAGCGAAGAACAAGCTTCAGGAAGAGTTGGCCCAGTAGTCGACATATATGGGATGATCTCATTTGAAGAACTCCTCGGAGAAATAGATAGGGCGGCAGAGCAACCTGAGATTGACGAGGAAATAAGATTTAAGTTTTTCCCTTCTTCAGTAAATCACATGACCAGATCTGGGAGACATTACCAAGTTCCAAGCTCGCTACCAGCAAATAACAAGGGGAAGGGAGTTGAAAGCCTTCATATGCCAGAGATGACCATTGAGGAGAGCAAGATCCTTGATCAACTGAAGAAAACTCAAGCTAACATCACTCTATGGGGGCTTTTCATGTCTTCCCAGCTACACAGAAATGCTTTAATCAAATTACTCACTGGACCTATAGTTCCTTCCTCTACCACACTAGAAGAAGGGGTAAATCCCCATAATTGGGTCGAATCATAATCATGCACTCAACATCTCCGTCGAAGTTATGGGAAGGGTCGTGCCACTCTCTCTTCTCCATAATGGATTCGCCTTGAATATTTACCCATTGAGAACCTTCAAATGTTTAGGCCTGAAAGAAAGCGACCTCACTCCAACCTCCGCCGTTGTGCGTGCCTACGATAATACCCGTCGAGAGGTGATGGGATCCATAAAACTTCTAATAGGGGTTGGACCTATAAACCCTGACGTTGAATTCCATGTCATAGACATCCCATCTTGTTTCAACCTGTTGCTCAGACGCCCCTGGCTCCACAAGATCAAGGGTGTGTCTGCCTCACTCCATCAGAAATTGAAGTTCTTCGCCGACGGGCGAGTCATCACCAGTTTGGGCGATGAGGAAAATATCGAGGGTGCAAACACCAGCAGTCCAATTCTCGAAATACAGCACGGGTCAAATGATATGCTCCTATCAGGATTCCGAGTCGAGCCATCCCTACTCCCAGCAGGGGACGGTTTCAAAGAAAGGGTTTGTCCAGAATATGACCCTCATGATAATGTCAATGTGATTCAGATGTTCAGAAACATGCACTTCATGCCCGGACTGGGGCTAGGGCAAAGGCAGTAAGGGATACTTGATCCCATCGAACTGAAGAAAGCTTTCCCTCCTTGCGGCTTAAGGTATCAACCATCAGAACAAGAGCTCAGAATGATTCGCCAGACTCGATCAAAGAGAGGGTTAGACTGCGTCCGAACTATCTCAGGAGATTCCTTAAATGGACGATTCATCAAAGAAGGCGAGGATTTCCCCTTTTGCAATTTTCCAGAACCATGGTATGACCACACAGACAAGAAGATGAAGCCTGGAATGGAGATCTTTTTCCAAGATAGCTACCCATGGGCTGAAAGTTTCCCACACCGCGTACAACCGCTCATTAAAAATATCAAAGATACTGAGGAAAGTGATTTCGAAGATTCCTTCAACTTACAGATACTGGGGTTGGCACTCTGCATGGTTCATTCAGGCACTACATCAATGGACCCATCCCGTATGATTAAAGCTGCTGATACACCTCTCCTCAACTAGCATGATGTGCCAGTTCTACCTCTTGAAATCTCCCCTAACCCCAATGTTTACCCTGTTTCTTCTTCTGTTGTCTATCCTTGCTCAAATGTAATCGAGACCTCTTTTAATGAGGTTCTCAATGCTGTTTTTCCTCTCAATGAAATAAACGAAGATTTTGAGTATCTTGTTGTGCCTTACATTAATTGTTTAGATTCTAATCGAACTTTTGATGATGATGATTTTGCAAGTGAACAATTCTTAACTGATCTAAATAAGGTTAATAATAAATAACATAACCGCGTTCAATTTAATGAAGAAGAGACTGTTGTTATTAATCTCAGTTCTAGTAGCCAACTGCGCGAGATTAGGATAGGGGCCACCCTTGACGAGCATGAGCATGCACAACTCGAAGAATTGCTGAAGGAGTTCGTGGATGTCTTCGCATGGTCGTATGATGATATGCCTAGTATCGATCCTAAAATTGCACGACACGAGATCCCCACTCTCCCAGATTACAAGACGATTAAATAAAAATTGATAAAACTATGCACCGAATGGTCGCTCAAAATCAAGGAAGAGGTAGTCAAACAGATGAACGTGGGTTTCATTCGAGTGATCGAATATCCCACATAGCTAGCCAACATTTTACCTATACCGAAATCAGGAGGAAAGGTTCGAATGTGTGTGGATTACCGAGATTTAAGCAAAGCCTCTCCGAAGGATGATTATCCGCTACCCAATATCGACATGATCGTGGACAACACAGCCAGTCATGCTCTCAAGTCATTCGTCGACGGGTTCTCCGGATACAACCAAATCAAGATGCACCTAGACCACCAAGAGAAAACCGCATTCATCACCCCATGGGGGACCTTTTACTACACCGTTATGCCATTCGGTCTCAAAAATGTTGGGGCTACGTACCAAAGGGCTTCCACAACCATCCTGCATGATCTGATTCACTGGAAGGTCGAAGTTTACGTGGATGATATGATTATCAAGTCCAAAACTAGATAATGTCATATTCCCTCTCTCCGAAAGTTCTTCGAACGACTGCGATAGTATCAGATGCGACTTAATCCACAGAAGTGCGTCTTCGGCGTTACAAAGAGAAAACTCTTGGGATTCATGGTCAGTAAAAAGGGGATAAAAGCAGATCCTGCAAAGCTGAAGGCCATACTTGAGATTCCACCACCCCGAACAGAGAAAGAAGTCCAAGGTTTTCTTGGGAAATTATAATATATCAGCCGGTTCATCAGCCAGCTAACCTCCATCTGTGAACCAATCTTCAAGCTCCTCCGAAAGGATTCAACCAAGGTTTGGAAAGAGGCCTGCCAAGAAGCTTTTGATCGAATCAAATAATATCTGACCCAACCTCCAGTTCTCATGCCACCACAGCCTGGTCTCCCTTTGCTCCTATACCTAACCATAACCGACAATGCAGCTGGGGCTTTGCTAGCCCAATACCTTGAAGACTGCAGAAAATAAAGAGCCATCTATTATGCCAGTCGCAAATTAGCTGGGTACGAGGTCAACTACACTGCTTTAGAAAAGGCATGTGTCGCACTTGTCTGGGTCACCCAAAAGTTGCAACACTACATGCTCGCCTTCCCCATCAAACTTGTATCCCGAATTAATCCCATCAAATACCTGCTTGAGAAACCCGCCTTATCCAACCGAATGGTCCGATGGTTGATGCTCCTAACTGAGTTCGATATCGTGTACGTCACACAGAAAGCGGTTAAAGGAAGAGCCATCTCTGACTACCTCGCTGACTACCCTGTAGAAGAAACAGATGTCTGGATCTCCGAATTCCCTGATGAAAATGTCCTCTGCATCACTCAAGACCGCCTTCGATGGAAAATGCTCTTCGATGGCACTGCCAACAAAAAGGGATATGGCATTGGGATACTTATAGTTGCCCCAGATGACTCCCACACTCCCATCGCCATAAAATTGGATTTCCCTTGCACCAACAACATGACAGAATACGAGGCATGCACAGTGGGCCTCAAGGTCGCTCTCAAGAAAGGTATTCAATACCTTGATGTCTACGGGGATTCTTCCCTCATCATCGGTTAAGTGCTTAGAAAGTGGAAAGTCAAGGACGAAAAGCTCCAACCCTTTCATGCCAAATTAGAAGAGTTAGCCTCCGAATTTCGAGATATCACCTTCCATTACCTACCCCGAGCAAAGAATAACCTAGCCGATGCTCTTGCCACTTTAGCCTCCATGGTCGACATGCTCGAGGGAATAACAATGACCCCCTTCCTAGTTCAAAAGCAAAACAAACCCACCCATTGCTACCATATTAAGCTTGTCTCCACCGAAGACCCCGAACTAGCCGATTGCTGGTACTATGATATTTGGTGCCTCCTCAAACATGGTAGGTATCCCGAGGGTTCCAACAAGATGGACCGAATAATCCTCTGAAGACTGGACGCCCAGTACATCATCTGTCATAAAGCTCTACTTAAGAGGAATTTCGATGGAACTCATCTACACTGTATCGCAGGGGCTGAGATTGAGAAAACAATGCAAAAAATCCACAGCGGGGAGTGCGGACCCCACATGAATGGTCACATGCTCGACAGGGATACTACTGGACCACCATGACCCAGGATTGCACTGCCTATGTCCGGAGATGCCTCAAATGCCAACAATTCTCCAATCTTCAACACTTGCCTCCGCGAGAATTATATAACATGACCTCTCCCTGGCCGTTCTTCATCTGGGGTATCGACATCATAGGGAAAGTTACACCAAAGGCTTTAAACGGACATGAGTTCATCCTAGTCGCCATCGATTACTTCACCAAATGGGTCGAAGCTGAGTCATACCTAGTGTTGAACGCCAAGAAAGTGGCCAAATTCATCAAGAAGAATATCATCTACCGATATGGGGTCCCGCATGAGCTAGTGTTAGATAACGGGTTACACTTCGAGGAAGAAGTCATAGAAGTTGTCAACGAGTACGGGATTCAGAGACACAAATCTTCTCCCTACCGACCTCAGACCAATGGTGCTGTTGAAGCCGCCAATAAGAACCTCAAATCCATCATTCGCAAGATTATCGAAAGCTGTAGGGATTGGGCCGACCGGATCCTATACGCCCTCGGGGGCTATCGAACCTCAATCCGAACCTCTACTGGGGCTACCCCTTACTCCCTGGTCTACGGCATGGAAGCTAACCTCCTTGTGCATCTGGAAATACCCTCGCTACGCGTCATGCTCGAAAGCAAGGTTAGTGAAGAAAACTGGTGCCAAAGCTGTCTTGATGAGCTAGCCCTTATAGATGAAAGAAGATTAAAAGCTCTTTATCACATACAGGAGTACCATCGCCGAATAACGCGATCATTCAATAAGAGAGTCAAGGACCGCGGTGTCCGTGAGGGGGATTTATCCCTCAAAGAGATAATCGAACCCATCTGGGACCCCATAGGGAAATTCAAGCCCAATTGGAGCGGCCCCTACATTGTGAAGAAAATCTTATCCGGCGGTGCCGCCATACTCACTGACCTGGATGGGGAAGAGATGGCTCATCCAGTCAATCCAGACCGTCTCAAGAAATTCTACCCCTAGTCTGAAATCTCGGCGCGCTACGACTCTTCTCATCCCCCTTCTATTCTATAAAAAAAATAAAATAAATAAAAATAAAAAAAAACTCTTCATTTCCCTCTACCCAGAACTACGTGGGCCTGATCCTCTACAAAAACTATTTTAAAACTTTTCATAAAACCCCAGAGGTACGTAGGCAGCTTATACTCCTCACATGAGTGCGGCCCTTTTCTTTTTCACAAAATACTATTCTTTTCTTACCTCCGAGAACGGCGGTTCATTCTAAAATTATTTGAATAAAAGGATTATGTATGCCTTAGCGATCAGTATAGATAATTCAAAATACAAAACTCATCGAAAGGCACAGCTGGATGATCAGAAACTTGTTTATTTCATTAATAAAAAATTACAGTACAGAATACATAAGAAAAAGGAACGGATAACTCCCTTCCTCGCCACCATAAAAAGCCAAATAAAATCCCCACATACATTCCTTATTACATAAATAAACTCCCCAGGAGTCCTACCCACAGCTACCCGAAGAGCCGGCACCCTCATCATCTACATCCTGAGGACCCCAAGTTTCCCCTGCCTGAATAGAATGCCGCAAACATTCCATGGATCGATGAGCCTTAACCATCTTCGAAAAGACCACAACACCCCCTTCCATGGAGTCAGATAAAATAAACCATCTTTGACCAGTCTCTACTGCCAACATCTTGCTGACTACTTTCCTCCACAACCACCTCATATAATCTTTGGGGACATAGTAAACCTTCCCGACAGACTGAGAGGGACGGGTCGACGGACGCCGATTTTCCCACAGAGACCCAAGCAACAGATGAAGGTGCTCAGTCAAATCTTCTACTGGAAAGAAATTTGAGTTCCGAGGGGGCACGACCTGTGCCAAGCCAAATTGGCGCAGAAGCCGCCAAGGGAAATAAAAAGAGGTCTGGCTAAGACCAACCATCCGCACATATGAATACTCTCCTAGCTCCAGAATAGACTACAACTTTGCCCACCAAGGCACTGACTAATACAGCCCACGAGCCCCATAATCCACAAACTAATTCTCCCAGTTCTCAACATACAGGCCAACGCGGGTGAAGTAGCGCGAAAAAAAGTTGGGTACGGCCGACAAAGGATATTCTGGAGGAGTCGACAAGCGGAATCTTTCAGACAACAGCATCACAGGGCTACCCCTTAAAAAGTTAGAACGACCTTCTCTCCAGGCATCCAGGACATTCAGAGTCTTCGCCAATATCACCACCGCAGGATTGTGACGGTATGACATCCATGAAGTAATGGTTGCAAGTTGAGGGTCCACTTGCACCTCCCCAGTCACTAATAGCAATTTTGAAACCAGGCCCAGAACCATGGCTCCATCATAGCCGGCATCACCTACTTCCCGCAAATGCACGGACTGTAGCACCGCCGGGAGGGAGATCATTCCTTCAGCAACCAATGACCTGGCCGTCGAAGGCGAGATATGAAGAAGCCCGGCCAACAAATCCCTAGGGGAGCGAGAAAATTCGGGCAAAGCCGCAGCAACACTGGGATTCACACCCAGTATGGAAGAAAATTCCTTGTAGGTAGGACAAATTTCTTCCAACCCAAAGCGGAATACATGGTCTTCGGGGTACCAAAATTGTACTGCCGCTATCAGCATATTCCACTCAAAAGGTCGATTGCGCCACAAGGAGACTCGACGCATGTTGAAGGCATCATAGTCGACATTATAAGAGCACATAGATTCCAAGGCTTCGAGGTAATTGACAAACTCAATGCTACCAGGGAGATCCACCTTGCAAGACTAAAAGATAATGGGTAGGCAGATGAGGATGCAAAGGTGTGATGAGAACACTCCACCCTTCTCCCTTTTTTATACTTAAAAATCCTCACAAGGGACATAATCCCTGCAGAAATTGAAAGGAATCCTACCCCACAAGGTACCAAGGGCTGAAGAGGGTACCAATCAAAGCCTTCAAATGATAGGACTGGACTAAACTGCCAATAGGCAGGTCAGGGTGCTTGCCAATCGATAATCCCCCATTTTTGGAAATTTCCTCTTTTGTCAAATCAGAAAACTCAATGAAAATAAATTGATATTCTCAAAAGAATTTCAAGAATCCTATTTTCTCCTTATAGGATTCCCCTTTTTAAAAAAAATCTTTCCTTTGAAAATTCCAAAAATACTACTGTTTTACGGTCTCGGTAGCAAATTAAAAAGTGCATGTGCATGCATTCATTCATCATTAAATAAGAGATAGTCAAAAAACTCCATTGCATTGCATATATCTGTTTTCTGTGTTACATCATTTTGTAAGAAATAGAAAGAAAAGCCAAAAATAATGGGACTCAGCCCGAACCCACATTTCATTCCCTCTCTCTCTCTCTCAAGAGCTTCCACCCCCTTGATGCGCTCTCTTCCCCTACGACGAGACTACGTACCACCACTACCCGAGCCCGAGTCCTCTTCGGACGAGGCATACGGAACCAGGCAAGAAGGAACGGGAACTGCGTCCCGAATATGGGAAGTCACCAAAGATATCCAATCTCTAATATTCCTGAGCCAAGTGGTCGACACGCGGACTTGCTGCAAGGAAGGACAAAATCAGTATCAAAACAGGAATGACCAAAACAGAAAAGAAAGGGAGGAACAAAAAGGTATATCGCAGGTCGAAGGACCTCCTCTGTCAAACCCAAATCCTTCGGATCCATCGCATGAGGACGGTGCAGCATAGGCACCATCCCTCCATCAGCCCGTCGAATGTTGTATGAAGGAGTGTGCAGCCGTACAAAAGGGATCTTCGAGGTCGACGTCACCGCAGGTGCCGACGGAACACCACCACTGTGGGAAGACCCCACCGCCCGACTCGAACTTGCCGGAGGGAAGGGCAATGCATCATATATGCTGGGCGCCATCAACCAGATCATCACAAAATCCATATAGTCATACGGCACGGATAATGTGAGGTACTTAGATTAGTTGCTTTCATTGACAAGGTGAAGTACTTAGATTAGTTGGCCAATGTAGTTATGGTCAAGAAGAATAATAATAAGTGGATAATGTGTGTAGACTTTATAGATTTGAACAAAGCATACCCAAAGGATCACTTTCCTTTACCACGAATTAGTCAGCTTGTTGATGCCACTACGGGGCATAAATTACTAAGTTTCAAGGATGCTTATTCTGGTTATAACCAGATCAAGATGAAGCCTAAAGACAGGGACATCACTTCTTTCATTACTCCCCGAGGAACTTACTGTTATAATGTCATGCCATTTGGTTTCAAAAATGCAGGTGCTACTTACCAGAGGTTGGTGAACAAAGTTTTTGAGGAGAAAATAGGCAAAAATATGGAAGTATACGTGGATGATATGCTAACGAAGAGCAAGAAACCATCCGATCATATTGACGACCTCAACTAAACTTTTGACCAGCTTGAAAAACACCAGATGAGATTGAACCCGACCAAGGGCGTGTTTGGAGTACAAGAGGGGGTGTTCCTCGAGTATATAGTAAATTAGAGGGGAATTGAAGCAAACCCTAATAAGATCAATGCACTGATTGAGATGCAATCTCCCACTTGCAAGAATGAGGTACAAAGGCTAACTGGGCGAGTAGCAGCGCTGAACAAATTTATGTCCCGAGCTACAGACATGTGCCTACCATTCTTTAAAGTGCTCAGAAATAGTTTTGAATGGAATGGCGAGTGCGAAAAATCTTTTCTGGAGTTGAAAAAGTATTTGGGGTCACCCCCACTACTCTCCCGACCAATTCTGAGGGAAGGATTGTATTTGTACTTAGTTGTTCCTGAGTCAGTTGTAGGTTCTGCCTTGATACGAGAAGAGAATGGAGTTTAAAATTTTGTCTACTACACCAGTAAAGCTTTTCGAGGAACGAAATTCAGGTATCCACGCCTGGAGAAATTAGCACTGGCGTTGATTAAGGCTTACGGACTAATGAAGCCCTACTTTCAAGCCCATACGATTGTGGTGTTCATCGATATGCCTCTTAGGCAAGCCTTGCACAAATCGGAGAAGTCTGGCAGATTAATATATTGGGCAGTAGAACTGGGAGAGTATGATATTATTTATAAACCAAGGTCTTCTTTGAAAGGACAAGTTATAGCAGATTTCATAGCAAAATTCACCTACCCCGAGGTACCCAAGCAGTAGGATGTGCAAGCAAAGCAAGTGTTAGGAGAAGATAATCCAACTAGGACTGTTGGCGAATAAATCCTCGAGCAATGTGCATCGGAGGAAAAATCGAAAGAAACTACTATCGGCCTACCAGATTCCTCCTCCAGAGCACAAAAGATGTCCAAAAAGTATAAGGAAGCAAAGAGGAAAATATTCCATCATGGGAGTCTGACAAACCAAACGTTTGACAACAATCTCCGAATATGGAACCTGTACGTTGATGGGTCATCTTGAGCAACCGGTAGTGGAACAAGTATAATACTTAACACTCCTGATACGATAGATATTGAATATGCTTTAAGATTCCAGTTTCATGCCTCAAATAACGAAGCGGAGTATGAAGATTGTGGGCTTAAGTTTAGCCCAATCACTAAATGCCAAGCAAGTTGTGGCACATAGTGATTCTTAGTTGGTGGTAAATTATATGGAGCTAAAAGAGAATTGATGACCAGATACATATCCAAAGCATTGGAGGTAATAGAGAAATTGTAGATTGTTCGGATGGGCAAAATTCTAAGGTTAGAAAATGCCCGAGCGGATGCACTTGCTCGGTTAGCTTTAGCAAGGAGAATTGAGCTTCGAAGAACTATTCCCATCGAGATTCTAGAAAACAGGAGTATAGATGAAGATCTGATGATTAATTTTATCACAGTAGATATGGTGCCATCTTGGATGGATCCTATCAGAGCTTATATTGAATAAGGAACGCTGCCAGCAGATACAATTGAGGCTAAAAAACTGAAGTACAAAGCAGCAAGATATGTGCTGGATAAAGGGGTGTTATACAGGAGAGGATTGCCAGTTAATTTGTAGCATTGTGTTCATCCATTAAGAGGTTCCAGATCTAATTTAGGAGGTACATAAAGGATCTTGTGGAGCTCACATAGCAGGAAGGACACTACTGCAGCGGATTAGTATGCAGGGATACTATTGACCCATTATGCGAGAAGATTGTGCAGCCTTTTCTAGAAAATGAGACAAGTGCCAAAGGTATTCCAAAATTCGCAAGACTCCAAAGGCCACCCTAACCCCCAATCACTTCACCCTCGCCATTTGCAATATGGGGTACAGACTTGGTCAGGCCATTGACGACCAGCCGAGGAAGATTCAAGTACTTGGTTATTGCTGTGGATTACTTCACAAAATGGGTTGAAGTAGAACCTTTGATAGACATGCCATGTGATAAGGTCTACCAATTCATTTGGAAGAATATTATATACAAATATGGATTGCCCTATGCCTTTATCATCGACCACGGCACATAGTTTGAACATGAAGAATTTGTTGCTTACTGTGCTCAGTCCAACATCCAGAAGATACACTCTGTTTCGGGTCATCCTCAGAGCAATGGGAAAACTGAAGTTACGAATATAACTCTGCTTAATGGGCTGGAAAGAAGACTTGATGATGCCAAGGGAAACTAGATCAATGAGTTGCACTCTATTTTGTGGGCATACCAAACAACTCCAAGGACTGCGGCTGGAAAATCTCCATATATGGTAGCATTTGGGACTGAGGCAGTGATACTTGCTAAATTGGGCCTCCCATCCCATAGTGTGTTGAATTTCAACTCTCTTGTAAATGATCTAATGTGAAGACTGGATTTAGATATGCTGGAAGAAGTGCGTGAAGATGCTGCTTTAAGAAACGCAGCTTACCAACAACGAACAGCCTGTTTTTACAACAAACGAATGAAGCCGACCAACTTGAAGGAAGGAGATTATGTGCTAAAGAAGGTAATCCAAAAGAATAACAAACTTAAGGTCAATTGGCATGTGCCATACCGTATTTCAGCAGTTATCCGACCTGAAACCTATAAAATTGAGTCTTTGGAGAGAAAAGAGTTCAAGAATCCATGGCATTCCGAGCACCTTAGGAAGTATTACCAATGATATAATCAACTTGTACTCATTTCAATATCAATTTTCAGTATCAATAAAATGATGATTCCTTCCATTTCTATTTTTAGGGAGTATTAGTGCTATGCAATACTATATACTTGATCGGCGAAGGTTGAAAGTTTCCAGAAAAACTTCAAAAACTTCAAAAGTTGATCGATCCTTCGCAAATAACAAATATACTATTGGTCGCTCCCCAGAATAGGTCCTTCGCAACAACAACCACATAATTAATTAGTTATGTTCGAAAATTGGTCGGCATAAGGAAAAAGTTACTTGGCATACGTAAAACTTGATCGGCAGCAGATAAAAACCCAAGTAAAGCAGGATATTAAGTCCTCAAGAAGCTTGGTCAATGAAGACAAAGATAAAATAAGATTTTATCTCCAATAAAGTTAAGGATAAAATAATATCTTTATCCAATGGGAAAAGGGAAGGAAGAACATTATGAAGATTCCTAAAAAAGGCATGTAGACACATATTCCACATACGCTTGGTCACACCACGGGTAACTAATGCAGATTACCTACAAATTTAGGTGCATTAGTAGAACCTGTGGAGACACGTAGGTAACTAGTGCCAAACTTGTATTTTAATATAAATGTACTAGTAGAACCTATGAGCTCATTTGTAATTGATGCTAAACTTAGGCAAAAGTTTAAGTGTGTCAATAGAACTAATGAAAAAGAAAAGAAGACATTCATATCAAGAAGCCAGCCACATTCAAAAATTAACAAGATAAGTTGATCAAATATATTTCATTCATTTAATAATAATTACATGATTTTGTTCCTAACAGAATTACATGAATGAAAATTATTCTAAGGGACGTTTACCCTCAGCTTTAGAAACTGGTTCCATGCCTGCTGGAGGATTATCTAAGGTGTAAGGTGAATTTATAAAGTTGAAGTCCTGGAGAATTCTTCTATTACTTCTGCTTGGTCGATCTAACATATGAGGAGGACGAATAATATCTAGCTCGTCGTGACGGCTATAGTCCCCTAAATACTTTGAAATCAGGCACTGAGGAATCGTGTTGATAGGAATCCAATCAACATCCAATTTGAAAGGATGATCTTCACAGTTCAACAAACCAGGATCGTACCATTTCTAAAGAATGTTGTTCTAATCCACCTTCAACACTGTCAAACAATTGACTAGCCCCACTTATAGCCTTCATTCTGAGCTTGCTTGAACTGCTCTTTAAAATGACCCAGAGCTTCATTGTATCCCTCCATCCAGATATCCCTAGGTTGTTTGTGGAATTGCAAGGTTAGCCTCTCAACCTAGTGGTGCAACCTTTTTAACACTCCATCCTAGGTTTGTAATTATGTCGACTGAGTAGAATATTTCTTGGTCTAAGTTTGAATCCTCTAGGACATCTCAGCAATGGCCAAATTTTTTGCCTTCAACAGAGAAGCTTGATTAACAAGAGTATACTGCGTCCTAGCCTCATTTGTAATAGCTCGGCCATGTTTAGTTTTTGCTCGGGAAGGGGAAGCATATTTAGTCTTCTTCAATGCCTCCACTTATTCCCTCAATCTGGCATTTTCAATTTTCAGGATAGAAGCCCCTTCATCAGTGGCAGCAGCAGTGGAAGAAGAAGTCTTCAGTGCATTCAATTCATACCTCAGATTATTGTTCTCTTCCTCTAGTAGCATGGCAATTGATCTAGATTCCTCCACTTCATGATTAAGTAAAAATTATTATCTCCTGAAGTGAGAAGCGTGTTTCTCCAGTTTCTGCTCAAAGCCCCAGTCTTCACTTAGAGCCTTGTACTTTTGCTCGTAGTCAGCATACAAAAGAGCCTTGAACTCCTTGTGATCTTCTTGCAGCTCTTCAATTATTTCATAATAATCCACATTATTGGCCACTGTCGGATTAATGAGACACTTTAAATAAAGATAGGCTTATCTGGCTTGATCAGAAACACCTTCCCCGAGAAACTTGGTTAATTCTTCCTCAGTCAAAGTCAAGTGACCAGCCTTGAAGAGATCATTGCATCTCTGAAGCAGCTCGATGTCAATTGAGGAGAATTAATCCCATTTATCCATGAACTAAAAAGAGCAAAGAAAATTTCTAATCAACAATAAATGTAGAATGTAAAACGTAAGAAGAAGGCAGATGCGAAGAAAGGTTCATTTTCATTGATAAAATGATAGTTACAAATACATCAGCATAAAATGAAAAGAAAAAGTACAACAGAAAAGAAAAGAAAACTTGCTTGACAAACTGGTCTACGCCTTCTTTATGTCTGAAGTAAACCCAGAGGGGTTAAAAGCAGAAGCAGACAGAGTAACTTGGTCACCAGCAGGAGGGATAGAAGTGTGACAACCCGAATATAATTATGATAAATCACGTTTAAATCATGATTAGATTATGTGATATGAATAATATGTTATTAGTATATATATAATGTTAAGTAATTATGTTTAGTTTAATCCTACCTTCATAAAGCATGAAGTATCGAATTAGTTACAACTGTAAGTTTTCGGTAGGAATGTTCATGTTGGAGGCTAGTTTTGACCTTTATGACATAACAATGAACTTGAGGTGTAAACTAGATATTTGTAGATATATGAGTTAGGTTTATAACAAAACAAACGGTTCATCGAACGGACATCCGAGTGGGAAGATATTGTCCTTTTACGAACAGGGGGTAAAGTAGTCATTTAGCCTTAAATGATATTTTGTTTTATGTAATGCCACATATTATATTTTGATTGGACCGAGAGGGGGTGGCCTTATGCCGACTTAAAACCCTTTAATTAAGCTCTTCCTTCAGCATATTTCATCCATGGAAGAGTTTTAACCTAAGGAAAGAGAGTTTTGAAGTTTAGGAAGAAAGTGTGAGGAGAAATTGAAGAACAATTCATAGAAAAATTACGTAAAAGCCCCTAAGGTATTTCCATCCATAAATCTTGTTTATTTTTTTGTATTACTTATTTAAATGATTGAAATAATCATTTTTTTACTGAATTTCCATGTCTTGATGTGTTCTTATGGATAGATGCAAGTTTAAGCAAACTTGAATGTCTAAACCCTTGAAATTGTTTTGTTTAGGAACATTGTTTATTTAAACTTCCATATATTTTTATATACTTACTGGAATTGATTTATTCCAATTGGAGATTAACCTGGACTCACATATGTATGACATATCCGAAAATCAGGGGAAAATACCAAGAAATGAGTCTTTGGTGAGAGTTTGAAGTTCGGGTATGAAATCTGCCCTAAGGGTGAAAGTATGCCTACCATGTGTTCGATGTTTAGCTTGACATAGCAAATGAACTTTGAAAATTATGAAATTTTAATCTTGTATTGTTCAATATGTTTACTAATGTTGGGTTGAATATCATATAAATTTATGATTTAGAAAAATTATGGAAATTCCTGGAAGTTGAATGAACGATAAAAGAGCCTATAGGGTAGATTTGCTATGTGGTAAAGAAATGGGCATATCTTGCTCTAGGAGACTTGAAACGATGTACCGTCTTTTGTATTGGCATACTAATAAGACAAGGATTGAATTACCAAGAATAAATGAATTTATATTTGGTCTATTATTTGGATATGTTAAATATATTAACATGGATTTGGATGGAACTTCACTTGTGATGAATGATTTGAATGGAATCATGTGATGCTTATGGATTGAATTATGGTTAAATCATTCTTTGGATTATTGATATTCTTATGATGATACTAATATTGTAAGAATGATAGGAAGGGAAGAAGAGTTGATTGAACAAGTACCGGATAAAGGCAAGGGAAAAGCCAGTTAAACTATCAAGGTGAGTGTACTTATGATTTGTTTCATATATAAATATGAATATAGCTCTAAGAGCAGGATTTATTTGAGTACTTCGGTATTCAGGATTTGTTTGGATATTAAAATATCCAGGATTTGTTCGGGTCTCATGATCCAGTATTGGTTTGAATACTTCGGTATTCAGGATTTGTTTGGATATTAAAATATCTAGGATTTGTTTGGATCTTATGATCCATGATTTGTTATTGCCAATGGGCAGAATTATTTGGATCTTATGATCTATGATTTGTTATTGCCAATGGGAAGAATTATTTGGATCTTATGATCTATGATTTGTTATTGCCAATGGGCAGAATTATTTGGATCTTATGATCCATGATTTGTTATTACCAATGGGCAGGATTGTTCGGATTTTATATCCACATATTCGATATAGAATTGTTATTCTGTTGCAGGGAAGGAGTACCCCACTAAGCTTCATGCTTACGGTTTATATTTTAATAATTTCAGGTTCGTACGCTGCCAGCTAGGATACCATATGACCGGTAACTTTGAGAGTTGCACCGTTGGAGAGAGCTGGGATTTAAAAATGGGGATTTTATCGTTATTACACTAAAGATTTTAATATACCCACACGTTGTATATATTGATTTAGTATGGATTGAGTTGATCATAGTTAATCACAGTATTGTATGTCCACTTAATTATGACTCTAATGTTGACTTCGTTATGGCACAAAAACAATATTATGTTCATTATGCAGAAAAATATTGATAAATGAATGAAATTTTCAATGGGCTCGAGATTATGATCCAATTATTCTAATAACAAATGATTAGTATGGATATTAGGTTTGGGGTGTGACAAGAAGAGTCAACTGAAGCAGTCTGGAGTTGGTCGACAGAGCCCAAAGTGAGGGTAGATTCATCTGACCCTGAACCATCCTCAATCTCCTCATCCATATGAGGAGGAGACCCAAGATCATGTCTAAGAAATAACTCAAAATCTTAGGGAGTACCGACGTCTATAAGTGCTGTCAACCAGCCACTCTTAAAGTATTTCTTCTTAGCAAACTCAATTTGCATAGAGGCGGCTCCAATAACTTTGTCTCAACCCCTGTTGAATGTTGATTCCTTGGCCTTCAACCTTCTGGCTTTCTTAGCACCCAACTTCTTCTATAGCTCAGAAACCTGCACTCGAGGAGCTGCAGTATCATCCTCAGTAGTCTTTATTTTGTTCTCCCATTTCTTTTGCTCATTAGCCAGTGCTTATTGGGAGACAAGAACAGACTTTTTCTGCTCTTCAAATGCCTCCTCAACTTCATTTGAAAAAGAACACAGAGGATCATCCTTCTCTGGCATATTGTTGAAGTTGAAAAAATAATTATAGTAAGTTAGTACAAGAAATAACAAAGAGATGAATAAAAAGAAGGATAAATGATAATATTTACCAGTGCAAGGCTTTGAGCAGCCCTTTAAGAATTCTTGACCAGGGCATTACAGAAGCATCACCCCTGTGGTCTGGCAGTGTACCAAACTTTATTAATTGTCTATACAAACCAGGGCCAATGGCCACTAGTGAGCCAGAATCTGATAAGTCCACCGACTCTTGTTGGTCGATGCCAACTGAAGATCCTTCAGCTAGCTTGGAAGGAAGCCCTATCTTCAAGCGTTTGAGCTGAGCTTTATTAATTTCCTTAGTTGGGGGATTCTCCCTCACTTTTTCTTTATTCTTAACCCCATCGGTAGTCTGCTTGGAGGAGCCAGTAACAGCAATGTCACCCAAAATATTAGGGAATTTTCTCTTTCCCATGGCAGTGGCAAGAGGTAGGTCTGAATCGATGGAGGAAGAGGGGGAAGCAGCAAGTTCACCACAGATGCAGTGGTAGATGAAGTAGAATTGGGGTATTGATCAAGGTTAATCAAGGGGGAAGGAACAACAGCAGTTGGGCGAGCAATAAAGGAAGTTATTGTATTTCTATACTCCAACAGATATGAAGCCAACCTAGTGTGCTCCTCCCCTATTTTTTTATGAATGCCCCAAATGAACTTTAACTCCCTGATATTAACGTCACTCTCCTGGGACACTTCCTCTTCCAATCAACTGCAGCCAAAATCAACATATAAAGTTCAGTATCAACAATTAGTATAATGTGCAAAAGGAGATAGATAAAATGATTGCAACATATCCCATTGCCATATTATGGGCATCTGGGCCCCTAGTATCAGCATTCCCACTCATGGGAGCATATTGCCAATTTTTGACAATTACCCCATGATCGAAGTCTTTATTGGAGTCAGGGAGTTTAACAACTAAAGCCCTATTCATAACCCTAGTCTTTAAATAGTAAGTAGTATCACTTATGACCCAATTATAACAAAACATGATTTCTAGGGTTCCTATATGGGTCCCATGGAGTTAATTTATTCTATAAATCCCATTAACCACTCTTCAAGTGTTGGGGGCTACTCGAGCAGAGACTACATTAAAATACAGGAAAAATTCAAGATAAAATGGATTTGGGGGAAAAGTGAACCCACACTCAGTTATAAAAATGGAAGGGAGCCAGTAACCCTCGGATAAAGAAAAAAGATCAGTAGGAGGACTGTGACGCTCTAACTCCACCCACGAAGGGATGTTCCATTCATTCCTAAATTCCTCTAGAGAAGTTACAGAATAAACCATATTCGAAAATGAAGAAAAGGAAAAGATAGAAGATTCTTACAAGAATTTAAGGATTCAGCAAGAACTAAAGAACAGGGGAAATGATCACACAGAGAGCTCAAAGAGATAGTAGCAGAAAATCATAAAGTTTGAGGTATAAGACAATCACGATTTTTTCCGCCTTTTATAGATTGCCTCAAAAACTGGTGAAGGTAATGATTAAAGGAAGCGTCGATTGAACTGTTGGCGGCTAAAGCCAAAAAAGACACATTTGCTCAAAAATGATTCGTTAAAACATTAGATAATTAGAAAAATACCATCTAGATTATGTGCAACAAGTTAAACTAATAATTTTACAAGTATGGGAAGTCGGTAGTCGACCAAGCATCAGAACTATTGCCCGAGCAACTTTAAGAGCTAAATGTTCCATACTCTTACAAAAACCTGAAGCATGAAACATTGGGGTTGTTGTTGATACCAAAAATTATCTTATTACGTGGACCAATAAAAAATGAACATATATTACCCATCATGGCATTAGTCCTAGTAAAAAAAAGCATAATTCCCCGACCAAATCCAGGAATGTCGACCAACATATTAAGAAGCCCGACCAACAGCAGGAAAATTGAGCAACCTAACCAATAAAGCGTCAACAGTTGTATACATTATGAATGTTGTACTGATGTAAATGCTTAATTTATAAAGGCATTCCATCCTTTGATATTACAACTTTTGTACTCCCTCACAAGCTATAAATACATTATAATCCCTACTACCAAGGGACATGAGACAACTGAATGAGAGCAAGGCAATACACAACAGTAGACGTAGGCTTTTCCCTTTAGCCGAACGACTTTAAAAATCTTTTGTGTCTCTCTTATTTAATTATTTATCTGTGATCAAATAATTAGATATAGTCTAGTTTTTTGCATCAAAACTGCCATTCTTTCATCCTTGGCATTGTAGTTTCGGTGACTTGGTTCGACGCTAGTTTCGAATCACAATACATTGCGTTGCCCACAGTAAATGTCCATTGCACAGTTCGATAATAAGTGCTTCATACTCGGCCTCATTGTTTAAGTATTTAAAGCCTATCATGATCCCCTGCTGGATCAATGCCCCTTCTGGGGTCATAAGGACGATTCCTACTCATGCCCTTGAAGTTTAAGGTGTCATCCACATACAATGTCCATCTCTCGGAGTGGTTCTACTTGTGATCTCTTGATTGCTTTGCTACATGTTGTTCGGTAGGGGCTTCTCCTATAAACTCTTCTATGAAGTCAGCCAATATCTGCCCCTTGATTACTGTCATTAGTTAAAAATGGATATCGAATCTCCCAAGGTTTAATGACCATTTTGGCATGCATCCAGAAAAGGGTCGGCTTTGCGAAGGACAATTTTAAAGAGGATTGAGGTGATAACAGTGATGGAGTGGGCCTCAAAATAGTGTTTGAGCTTTCGGGAGGCTATCACCAGTGTGTAACCCAACTTCTCCAGCGGTAAGTAATGTTGCTCGCCGTTCAGGAGCATTTTTCTAGCATAGTAAATGGGGAATTTTTTGCCTTTTTATCGCAGATCAGGTACAAGTTAATCGCGTGGCCTGAGACTGCATGGTAGAGGCAAAAAGGGTCATCTCGATCGGGGATCTCCAGCAATAGAGGTTTGCTTAGGTAGGACTTGATTTCTTTGAGAGCCCTTGAGCATTCGTCATTCCAAGTGAGGCCTTACTCTTTCTTGAGCAACTGTAAGAAAGGTCAGCAACTCTCAGATGACTTTGAAATAAAGTGGTTAAGTGTCGCAAGCATCCCAGTAAGATTTTGGATCTTGCACGGCATCTTCAGTGGCTATATATTGTCGATATCCTCAATTTGATCAGGATTTACCTTAATTCCCCTTATCCTAACTAGAAAACCAAGAAATTTTCCTAACTGGACCCCGAATGAGCATTTGCGCGCATTAAGCTTCATTTGATAGTGCTTGGGTATTTCAAAGGTGTTGGCCAGGTCTTTGAGATGGTTGTTCTTACTTTTTCTTTTGATGAGCATATCGTCGATCTATACTTCCATTGTTCCTGTAAGTGCATATGAACACGCCCAACAAGGATGGTCACAAACAAAAAATCTATTTTTCGTATTTTTTACATTTTAATTCCCAAACACACAAATTCAATTTTAAACAAATTTTGATCTTTGACTAAATTAGGTGTGAAGGAAAATATGTGTTCCAAAATATAATGATTTAAACCGCATATGCAAAGAACACCAATATTGAGAAAAAATCCCTTTTCAGGGCAAAACCTTTTAATCAGCACTTTAGAGAGTTTTACAAGACTATCGATTTACAGACTACTTGATACACCCACAAGTATAACGCGCAGTGTCTTTAAAACTTCTAAAGAATATGGCTCACTCCAGAGTAATCCACAAGTAGCAATCTACCCTCGATATCCACCAATCGGCTTCTGCCTTCTTCAGCCGTGATTCCTCGGATCACAAGTTCGGTCATAGATATCCTCTCCACAAGGTGTATGCAGGATTAAAAACTTATAGGGTTTCAAAACGATTCACAAAAAATATTTGGGGATGTTGATTTGTGAATTAAAAGTGCTTTGGAATACACAAAAGGTGAAAACTTTTGCAACAGATATACAGAAAATGTTTGGCAAAAGTCTTACAAAGGTTGGAGTCAAAATAGGTATTTATAGACCTAACACAAAATTCGAGGTGGCGAATTCATTCGAGCGAAAATAGAAGTCGATCGAATTAGAATGTCATCTTGTTAGAACGAAATTCAAAGGTCGTTCAAACAAGATAGAAATATCATTAGAACCAACTTCTACGTGATTCGAACGAATTGAAACAGTATGCTCTCATTAGTAGTTCCTTCAACGAAAAGATCTAATGACATATCAAATGAAAATCTCATTTCGTTTGAACGAGATTCAGATCTCGTTTGAACGAAGTAAAAAAAATATTTTTAAATTAAAAAAAAAACTAGCCTCGTTTTTTATAAAATCCCAAATAAAATAATGAATAATTTTAAACTCCTAAAAGCTTTATACCTTTTTTGAGATGTAGGGAACTCTTCAATCTTGTAGACATTGGAGTTTGATTCGACGTGTCGGTACGTGTCGATTTTAATGGGATACGCCAAATATGCCGAAGTGCAAATAAATACAAATAAAAATCATAATCCAAAATATTTGCGCTTACAAATCTACCCCTTTGGCTATTCCGGTACAAAACTAATTGAAATCCAAATTACAAAAATTACCCCTCTATGACAAAAAATCCTAATACCCTTCCCAAACCCTAGAAATGGAAGAGTATGGAGAAACTTTGTCTTCAATCTCATCTTGATCTTCCCTTGGGTAACATTGTTTTCATGCGGTGAAATATGTTCTTCGTTTGGATACTCACACACATGAAACAAACAAAATATCCGTGATGCATAGAGATTGAAAATAAAACTCCGTCATAAAACAAAATCCTTTATAATTTGTTCTCCCCTTTTTTATCTGTGATAGACAAAGGAGTAAAGACTAAATATGAAGTATAAAGCATCACATATAAGAAGATATCATCACAAAGAGATAAAAACAACGCACATGTAATGATAATCTCAAAGGCAAAATCCACCAACTATTTTTTGAATTTTTTTTTCAAAAAGTGTAAATATTACAAATACAACACAACAACTCAAGCACAAATAATCCAAACTATGATCAAGTATGTGACAACCATGGACTAAATGTAAATTGCAAAGAGTCAAAACACGATACCATATATAATATATGCAAAATATATCAATAAAAATTCGGCAAACATATATATATATAAATGACCATAAAACTTGACACAATACACATAAGCTTTACACACTAACATATCATCGATGTGTCTAAACATGTAGGATGGAATGAATGGGCGTGAACTACATATAACTAAATTATGACCCAAACACTCACATATGTTCAATAAGTTCTAATTGATTGCAAAACTTTATCAAACTAAGATGTAGCCTCAAGTGATATGACAAATTGAACTTAGCAAACAAACAAGCACAATGCACACAAGCCTAAAATATTGATGATTCTACAAATCAATAGTGTCAAGACAAAAAAAACATAATTAGGATTAATTATGCAAACCCATTGATCTTCAACTAAACACCCTCAAAAGATAGACATATATCATATTTTTCTTTTCTCAATTCTTTTGAAGTTATTTCTTTTTAAAAGATCAAACAAACTAAACTATGATATCCCTTTTTGGCAATTTTTTCTATTTTTACTTCCTTTAATTTTTTCATTGGGATCTTGCCAACGGTGGCTTTCCTGCAAAGGAGATTTGCTCCTTTCGTAGCCATTTCCCGTGCACACTCAAATTCTTAATTAAATTAAATAACGCTCGCTGGCAACGGTTCTTACATGCATAAATCCCCCATAGTCACAAAATATGTATATGACAAGATTAATAGGAAAATGTCTCACAAAACTCAAATATACATGTGAAGTTAACATTCAAAAAGGTCGTGCATGTGTGTGCGGAGGCATATATAAAGTCGAATTCATTAAGAAAATCAAGTTCGAAACAACTCCATGCACACATGATTAAGAACAATCTAAGCATCTAAAATCATAACCAAATGTCCTAGCCACATGGAAAGTACGGAGTGAATTGGATTCAAACAAACCAATATATCACACCAAATGTGTAAAACTAAAATACACAAAAACCAAAAATCTTTTTGTATTTTTCAAAAACAGTTTATCAAAATAAAATCTTTTTTTATTTCTCTAATATGACTCAATAAAAAGAAAAAGAAAATACAAAAGATACACATGTCATAACACTAGCAAACATGTATCATAAAGCACAACTAGAGTATGAAAAAAATTCATGCAAGCAATCACCCATAAGATATAGCAATTGAAGAGTAGTGTGCAAGCATGTGAGAATCAAGCAGTCAAACGCTTAGCTCCTCTAAAAAAGATTTACTAGCCTAAATATATGTATACTTAATGCGTCGGGTTTTGGGAACCAAAAGGACACCAGACTTCAACTTCCTAGGACCTCTTCCAAGATCATAACAAAAGGCCCTAAGGTGACCTTTCCTACCATAATTCGAACATGTGTAAATGCAAAGAATGTTACTTATGGGTTGACTTTTTCTAACCTCCTTGGATCTGGTTGACCATATAACTTAAATAATGGTATTGGCCTTAGCAACAGAAGCATTAGAATTAGGGAAGCAAGTACCATCACTACCAACACTACTCGGGTCTCTTAAATCATCTTTTAACTTCAAAATTTTATACTCAAGCAAAGATCTAGACTATTCAAGTTTTAGGGACTCCTTCTTTAAATTTTCAATCATTCCAATAAGGTTATCTCGCTCCTTCTCAATACAAACAAATTTGCCCCTAAGTGTCTTCTCAAATGCCCTTAAATCATTAATGAATTTATCATTATCCTCAATGGCACACACACCAACCCTAAAAAAATTTGAGTCCTCTAATTCCTTTTCTAAAACCCAGACTCTATCCTCACTCTCTTTCTGGGACATTTATAAGTTTTTAAAATCATGGTCCATGTACACAAGCTTCTCACAAAATAAATCTCTTTAAGTTTGAACAATTTGTAAAAGTTCCATTGTTGATTTAAAATGAGAATTCTCTTTTTTAAGAAATTTAATTCTTTTTTGCAAACTTCAATTTCAAATGAGACAAATTTTCATCACGGTTATAAAGCTCATTAAACTCCTCTCTAATATCAAAGTCGTCATTAATAAACAAATCAGATAACTTATCATAATTGGAATCTATCGAGAGAGAAACAATCCCAAGAGAGAAGAAACCACCCTAAACAACACTAAACATGGATCTACACACGATAAATTAATGCAACCCACCCTGATACCACTTTATCAGCACGTATGAACACGCCCGACAAAGATGGTCAGTGATAAAAATTATATTTTTGTATTTTTACCAATTTAATTACCAAACACACAAATCCAGTTTTAAACAAATTTTGATCTTTGATTAAATTAGGTGTGAAGACAAATATGTGTTTTAAATATAATGATTTAAACTACGTATGCAAATAACACCAATATTGAGGAAAAATTCCTTTTCAAGACAAACCCTTTTAATCAGCACTTTAGAGAGTTTTACAAGACTGTCGGCTTACAGTCTACTTGATACACCCACAAGTATAACGCGCAATGTCTTCAAGACTTCTAAAGAATATGGTTCAGTCCAGAGTTGTCCACAGGTAGCAATCTACCCTTAATATCCACCAATCTATCTTCTGCCTTCTTCAGACGTGATCCCTCGAGTCACAAGTTCAGCCATAGATATACCTCTCGATAAGGTGTATGTAGGATACAAAACTTATAGGGTTTCAAAACGATTCACAAAAACTATTTGGGTATGTTGATTTGTGAATCAAAAGTGTTTTGGAAAACACAAAAGGAGAAATTTTGAAACAAATATGCAGAAAATGTTTTGTTAAAAGTCTAACAAAAATTAGAGTCAAAACAAGTATTTATAGACCGGACACAAAATTCGCGGCAGTAAATTCGTTCGAACGAGAATGTCATCTCATTAGAACAAAATCCAAAGGTCGTTCGAACGAGATAGCAATCTCGTTAGAATTGGCTTCTAACGAATTAGAACAGTATGCCCTCATTAGTAGTTCGTTCAAAGAAAATATCTAACGACATATCAAACGAAAAGCTCATTTCGTTCGAACGAGATTCTGATCTCGTTTGGACAATGTAAAAAAAATATTTTTAAATTAAAAAAAAATCTAGCCTCGGTTTTTATAAAAAATAATATCCCATATAAAATTATGAATAATTTTAAACTCCAAACAGTTTTATACCTTTTTCAGATTCAATCTTATAGATATTGGAGTTCGGTTCAAAATGTCAGTGCGTATCGTTTGTAACGGGATATGCCAAATATGTCAAAGTGCAAATAAATACAAATAAAAAGCCTCGGATAAAATATTTATGCTTATAGTATCCCCCATTTGGTGCCTGAACATCTTCGTGACTAATCGCTTATATGTGGCTCCTGCAGTCTTAAGGCTGAAAGGCTTGACCTTATAACAATACAGGTCCAATGGTGTTATGAGCAAAGTCTTGTCTTGATCGGGGACGAACAAAGGAATATGATGATATCTTGAGTAAGCGTCTAGAAAACTCATTCGTTCATGGGCTGCAGTAGCATCGACCAGTTGGTCTATCTTTGATAGGGGAAACTGTCCTTGTGGAAAATCCTATTGATATTGGTAAAGTCAATGTATACTCTCCAGCTACCGTTGATCTTATGAACTACCACTGGATTTGGGATCCACTTCAGGAATTAAACTTCTCTGATGGACCTTGCCTCCAGAAGTTTCCTTACCTCCTTTTCCACTGCATTTGCCTTTTATGGAGCTATTTGACGAGCCTTTTATATAATCGACTTAAATGTCGAATCTTTGTGGAGACGGTGATGGGTGACCGCGGGATCAATCCTCGATATATCATATGGATCGCAATGCAAAAACATCTAGGATCCACTTTATAAAGGCAATTAACTCCCTTCTTTCGTGGTCGATTAGCGTTGTACTGATTAGGAACTTCCTTTCTGGTCGATTCTCATAAAAAATAACCTCCTCCAATTTTTTGATGACCCTATTAGTGGGGTGGATCCTGGTCTCCTATACCACTGGTCGACCATACCGTAGTTGTTATTTTGAGGGAGTAG
Source organism: Sambucus nigra (assembly GCA_949130495.1). NCBI lineage: Eukaryota > Viridiplantae > Streptophyta > Magnoliopsida > Dipsacales > Adoxaceae > Sambucus > Sambucus nigra. The sequence continues at coordinate 638,364,776 of OX422215.1, forward strand.
TCCCATCTAGGGGCATCTTCAAAAGAACCTTTTTATCTTTATTCTTCTCCTGCGTGGGTCTAATGGCGACGATATAGCATTTTTTTAGTAATAGCTTGGTTGCCTTTAATCTTCATTATACCTCGATTTGTGATGCACTTGAGCTTTTGGTGGTAAGTGGAGGGGATTACTTTCATGGCATGAAGCCATCCCCTACTAAAGATGGCGTGGTTGGGTTAATTAATATCTACCAACAAAAACTCAATGAGCTTTGAAACATTCCTTGCCCTCACTGGCAGGACCACCTTTCCCAATAGCATGGTCATATTTCCTACGAAGTCGACAAACGGGACTTTTGCTTCCTTCAAATTCAATATCTTGATCTTGAGCTAGTGGAAGAGTTCCAGGTACATTACCTCTGAGGAACTCCCTTGGTCCACCAGTAACTTGTCCTCATCCTATTTTACAATCCTGAGAGTGATTACAAGCGCGTCATAGTGTGGGGTTCTCATGCTGACCAAATCGTCCTCCGTAAACACAACATTCTTGGTGTAATCGACATCATCTTATTGCCTATTCTTGCCATCTTGGCTCATGGCGGGATCTATTTAGAAGGCCTCCATCATGGCTAGACCTTCTTAAGTTCCATTTGAACTGCATTTCCATGGATCTGCTTGAGGTTAGATGTCCTATGAGTTATCGCAAACTCATGTCCAGCCTTATCATCCAGGACGTTGTCTAGTTTTTAGTCACAATTGGCGATGACCTGATCAGACTTCTTATTTATGTACTTATTCCAATGCCCCGCCTAGGCTAACTCCTTTAAGTGAGATTTCAGAGCCTTATAGTTTTTTGTCTTGTGACTATTTTTCTTATGGAACGCACAGCGGAGCGTGTTGTTCCTCTTGGTCAGATCACCTCCCATCTTCTTTGGACACTTGATGAACTAATGATCTTTAATCTTCCCTAGGATTTTATAAATTGGTTCCTTGAAAATCATTTTGATGGCTTGGAATGCGTTAGACGAATCCGCTTTGCCCCCATTTTTGGCACCATTTTGCTTCTTGTTCCCCTTCTTGGCATTGTTTACCTTATCACTCCTTTTATTTTCTTTGACGTGACTAGTCTCTGGTTGGCTGGCATGGACCATGTCCTCAACTTTTGTGTACTTATCAATACGCGACATAAGATCGTCAATGGTATCAGCCTCCTTTTGGGTGAGAGATTAGTGCATCTAGAGGTAGGGGTAAACTGATTTTAAAAATGCCACATCAACCTGCTCCGTGTAGTCTTCCACTTTATTTAATACTTCCCAATAACATTTGGGGTACTCGCATAGAGTCTCTTGTGACTTTTTCCTCATTGTGAGCAACGAGTCCATCCTCTTCGAATGAGAGCGGTGAAAGCTTCAACGAGGGCTTTGAGTCTCTTAATCGATCTGTGGGTAAGCCTCTCAAACCACTTTTAAGTGATGTCACCCAAGTTGGAAGGAAAGATGCGACACATCATAGAATCATTGTAACTCTATAAGGTCATGGTATGCCTATATTACCGGACATGATTTATGGGATCAGTTTTGCCATCGTAGATTTTGAATCTAGGCATTGTAAACTTATTCAGGGGTTCCTCCTCCTCAATAGTCCTTAACAGAGGAGATTTCATCTGGATGATTAAAGCTCTTCTTGATAGCTCTTTTATAGATTTAGCTCCCTAATGAGCGGGGTGTTGGTTCATTTCCCTCCGGATAAAACTCATTATGTCATCCTTGTAGCTCTCATTATCCAAGTAGTTCCCCCTGGGTGACTTCTATGTTTTGAATGCTCTTGATTGTGCTTGTAGCTCCTTCCCCGGCTGCGAGTTTTGCTCTCTCGAGGGTTGGGGGTCCGACCACGACGTTTCTGGTTTTCCTGGCGGATTTCTCTCTCCATTTGGCGAGAATTATCCTCAATCTGGAGGCGAGTTACCTCCTCTTGTTGTTGAAGCCTCTCTTCGTGTATATCGACCAATCGTGAGATATGGATTGATTTAGGTTGTCTTTAGTCCTCTTCGAAGAGCTTTTGCTCTGGACGAAACCTTGGATTCCCATCTTGACAAATTTCAAATCTGACCCTAACTGGAGTTAGGTCAGCTCGCTAGTCACTAGGTTGGGGTGCACTATTTAGGTGGTGAGAAATCGTAGCTATTCTTTTGTAAGGATTGCTTTCGTAGAAAAGCAATCAATTCCCACAGACGACGTCAATTGTGAGTGCAATTAATCACCATTAATTAGGCTTAGAAAGCAATTAAAGAAAGAACATGCAAAATGTCTCACAACACACAAATATACATGGTTCAACAACGTGCCTACATTCACGTAGAGGTCTTTGAGTTTTTATTATGTCTCTCAAAGTTTGAAAACTACATCCCCTTTGCCCCTAGGGTGTGGACTGTCTTTATAGTTGTGTAAAAATACAGTGGTTGAATTGATCAAGGAACTCCCTTCGCTTACTATTGACTCATGTGGTGATTCCCTGAATATCTCATTCGAGATTTTGGGTAACTGATCTAAGCCTATTTAGATGATAACAACTTCGTAATTATCCATGTGATAAATGCATGTGCTGATCCTTTTTGTTAACAGATTAGGTCGGTACTCTACCAAGCGTTATTGGGCTTGCTCAGGTAGGCCGAAGTTGGGTTCAGTTTGGTTTGGTCCCCATAATACCGATTTGGAGTTTACCAAGAAGGTGAGCTTGAAATGGGTTTATTGAATAAGAGGAATGTGGAATTTGAAATTTTTTAAATGGGTTTATTGAAGAATAATGTGCATTTTTTAAATGGGTTTGTCGAAGAAGAACGTGGGTTTTTGGAAATATTTTTTTTTTCTTCAGTTTTTTTTATAAGTTTTTTTAAATTATTCAAACTTTTCAAATATTTTTTCTAGTATTTCCAAATTCTTTATAAGGTTTTCCTTCAATATTCAAACATTTAAACATTTTTTCTATTATTTTCAATTTTTAAAAAGTTATTTTCAATTTTACTCAAACTTTTAAATGTTGTTTCTATTATTTTTAGATTTTATTATGTTTTATTCAATTTATCTTTATTATTTTCAAACTTTTTGTAAGTTTTGTCAATATTATTCAAACTTTTTAATAGTTTTTTTCTCTTACTTTCAGACTTTTTATAAGTTTTTTTAACATTATTCAAACTTGTGAATTATTTTTCTATTATTTCCAAAAATATTTATAAGTTTTTTAAATATTATTCAAACCTTTTAATATTTTTTCTATTTTTACAAAAATCAATATTTCCAGATAATTAAATGCTTTTTTATAATTTCTATTTTGTTTATTTCTAGAGTTTAATTTTTTCCTATAATTTTCAATTTTTTAATATGTTTAAGATATTATATTTGATTGGACAAAATCACCCTCACGTGGACCAATATTTTGTCCAAAAAACTAACAATTAGTGTTGAGGGATTATTTGAGAGTTTTTTAGAAGTTAGGAGGTTAAATTAAAAAAAATACAAATTTCGATGGTAAGATAATAAGAAAAGTAAAATTAAAGAAGAATAAGTGTAATTAACTATAATGTTCTTGACTTGGTCACCAATTTTTAGGTACCAAACCCTACTACCAAGAACCGATAAAGAATTAAAATTAGGGTGGTGATATTCCCACCCCAAAATAATCTCATTAACACCATTTACTTTAAAACACCACAAAATTAAATTTAGATTTCATTAACACACAAAAAAAAAACAATTTCAAACTCAATTATGTAAACCCAAATTAAAAAAAATTTCATTTTTCATCCCTTTCTCTCTCCACTCTTTTCTCTCTACTACCACCAAACCCTAACTCCAAAAACAAACCTTAACTCCATAACTCCAAAACCAAACCCTAACACCAAAACCCACTAACATAAGCAGGTATGTATTTTAAATTTATATACTTGTGTATTTATACATGTCTAATCTATATACTTGTATGTTTATACTTGTCTAATATATATACTTGTGTATTTATACATGTCTAATCCATAACTCCAAAACCAAACCCTATTTTTTGTCGAAAATGAACCTTAAGTTCTTTTAAAACTAGAATCATCACGGTCTCCCGTCACCGTAGGTGGTGACTTTTCACGGTCTAGTTAAGACGTAGAACTCATATTCACGATTTCAATAGACCAACAAAGTTGCCATATCAACGGCCTAAGTTGGCCTTGATTATTCAACAAGTCACGATTTCGAGTGGTCGTGTTTTTCAACAATTCACGATTTGGAGTGGCCGTGGTTTTCAACAAGTCACGGTTTGGAATGGACATGGTTTTTTACCGAGTTTAATTTATTAATTTCAAACAATTATTCTCATTTGAAATTCTTATTCCCATTTTTTTTGCAGATCCATTAAATGGGGAGAGTTGGTTAACCACCTGTGACTGCATCGGTGATTAGGTGCTAGGTAACGAGGTTAGCTAGGAATACTCGCTCAATATCTAAACGTTCATCTATAATCGAATTTGTTTAAATTAATTTTTTTTACACTATCGTGTCAATTATTAGTAATCTAAAATTCCCTTTATAATACTATCTTGTCAAATATTGATAAAATTATTTATTAATTTTGCTTGTCCTCTCGATGACTTTGCTCACTTAGCTTCATTTCGAACCCAATACTATGTTGAGTGAGATGCTTCGAAAAATGAATCTAGGAGTTGGGGTAGGGCCATAATATAGAGGAATGCAACTGTGCAGTAGAGACAAATTTTCTATTGCACAACTTCATTCCTCTATATTGTGGACCTACCCCCACTGCTAGATTCATTTTTTGAAGCATCTCACTCAACACAGTATCGGGCCCGAAATGCAGCTAAGTGAGCAAAATCACCCCAAGGACAAGCAAAATTAATAAATAATGTTTTAGTTTATTTCATCTTGTGTACTTGTGAGGGAGAGCGGATCACTTTTATTTACATTTTCTCATTTGTACCTGTTTATATAGTTTGGTTAGATTCTCTTTATTGATGTATGGATATTTGGTTTTTCCCTCTATGGTTAGTGATATCACTCTCCTGTTTCTTCAATTGTTGCATATATGGATCTTGGATTGTGTTGCATATTTTGCTATTGTATTTATTCCTCCTATCCTCTTCTCTAACCATGCAGGCTACTTCTATCCCTTTGTCGTTTCTGGAAAAAAAGGGGGAGAAACATTGATAGGGGGAGTTCTTATTTAGGGGGAGTTAATTTTAATATAACATATGTCATACTCATGATTAATTAACTTACTTTATATTCTCTTGATTAGTTAACTCCTGATTTATGTTCTCTATTTTCATGTGTGTAGGATATATCGCTTACTTATCTGCAGCTCATTGTCAGTCGTGTACATAAGTCTGTCTTTTTATTTGGGTTTTTGGGACGGGCTTTAGAATCGGCTTGACGGATAGCTTAGCAAATTCAGTCCTTTTGTTTATTTTTTTAATTTCGTTTTGTCCCGGAATAGCCTAAGGGGGAGATTTGTAAGGACAAATTTCCAATCGATTCATTTGTAGTATTGGTTACATTCTATTGGACAAAACGCTTTTGGATCACATCAAGTCCATCATCTTACATTCTTGGAGAATTGGGCATTCAAAGTTCATGCTACATCAAAACTCATTCCAATTCCATTTTCTTAAAAAGCTATATGACCAAAAATCTTTTTTAAGTGTTGGAGTAATTTTAATTTACTTAAAATATTTAGGAAATTTTTTTGAAATTAATTTTAAATCTTTTTTAGAGAAAAAGAAATTTTCGTTCGAAGTTTTTCCCAGGTCGTTCGAACGACATGGGTCTAACGAACCAGTTCAATGTTCTCTGGAAACTTATTAGAAGTATCGTTAAAAATGTCGTTCGAACGAGGAAATGTCGTTCGAACGAATTCGTTCTAACGAGATTTATAATGACTTCCTTTATTTATGCACTGGACTATCGTTAGAAATCTCGTTCGAACCAGGTCGTTCGAACAAACTCGTTCTAACGAGATTCGTCAGTTTTGAAAAAAAATTAACTTCTTTTATGCAGTTATTTTAAATAACTGCCCTTGTCCACTTCTTTTTCAATTTTCATAATATGGACGAAAATCAGTTTTTCAACGTGGACTTTTGCACATTTTGAGAGAACAACTCTTGTCTACCTTTTGATGAAAAACTATCCAACACAAATTTGATTTTTTATTGAACCAAAACCCCATGCTTTCAACCTGAATCTCATCATGGACATATGCGGTGGTTTTTCTGCATCCTAGTTAATTGGAGACGGTTCTTTGGCCTTCGGTGGATACCGATACACGAGCAGTGTTGTGCAACGCGTTGGAGCATCGCGTGATACAAACAGAGGTATTGGAGACGGCATCAGCGAGTCTTTTTTAGTCAAGTCTGTAAGTATTTTGAGTCCCTTTGCAAAACCATATTTGTAGTGAATTTTTCTAGGCCCAACCGTCCTAGGTTTTTCCCATTTGGGTTTTCCTCATACATCGGCGCGTTGTGGTTGTGATTTCTTATCTATATCATTTAATCACCTAGATGTATGTGTAGGGTAAAAAGGATAAAATTTGGCTAATTTTATATCTCTTAATCAAGTTAACAATCTCATCACTTTAATTGTTAATTGTTAATTGTTTATGCTAACCTTCAAATTTGCAAAGGAAATTAAAATTAGAATATTTCTCTACTTGGAATTTTTTTTATAGTGTAGTGTGTGTATTATACGAAATAACCTCAGTTCATATAACCTTACAACTTCAGTATTTGAAGAATGATAAAACTTGAGTGATGGCTAAATGATGTAAAAAGACTACTAAGAATTGCACGTGGAGAATTCATGCTTCATTATCTACAATAAATAGATACTTTTGAATAATGAGCATACATGTAGAGGTGTCTTTCATAGTCCATTGGCCAAAATGATAGCCCCCAAGTTGGTTTCAACATTGGTAGCCGATGATATTATAGGTGAACCACTATTGAGACCAATTGTTGTAGTTAGAGATATAAAGAAGAATTACGGCCTCGATATATCCTATCAACATGCATGGCGTGCAAAAGAGATGGATGTTGTTGATGTACATAGTGGTGAAAAGGTTTCTTATGAATTAATGAATAAATATCAGGAACTTCTATTGCAGTATAATCTTGGGTCACATTGCATCCTTGACGTGGAACTTGAGAGTAAAAAATTAAAGAAAATATTTGTAATATTTAGAGGATGTATTTATGGATTTCAATACTGCATACCTGTTTTATTTATTGATAGTGCCTTTTTGAAGAGTCGTTACCGTGGAATAATATTATCAGCAACTGCAATGAATGGAAACAATGGTAAATTAATTCTAAATATTTTATTTTGTGTATTGCATTCACATTTTGTTTGTTCCATTGCAGATCATCAAAATACAAGCATAAAAATGTAAAGTACTTTTGAATGTATTTTTTTAGTTCACGTGTACTTTACATTTTTATTCGTGTACATTGATGATACATGTTGTTATGTTAAATACAAACCAAAGTACATGAATAAAAATGTAAAGTACACGTGAACTTGTTATGTTGAATACAAACCAAAGTACACGCATAAAAATGTAAAGTACACGTGAATGTTCCTATTAATTTCACGTGCACTTTTCATTTTTATGAGTGTACTTTGATGATATGTGTTGTTAGTTAGCAATGAAGCCAAGTACACGCAAAAATGTAAAGTTCCTTTGAATGTCTTTGTTTAGTTCACCTGTACTTTATATTTTTATGAGTGTACTTTGATGATCAGCGTTGTTATTTGAAACCAATTCAAAGTACAAGTAAAAGATTGTAAAGTAAATGTGCATGTCTTTGTATCTTGATCACATGTACTATACATTTTTATGTTTTGTCTTGTTATTTACAAACAATGCAAAGTAACCACATAATATATTTCCTATGAGTTTTAAGTTCTGCTCCAACAGCATCAATTTACGATGTGTTCTACATGGATATGTTATTTATTTTAATTTTGATATATTTTCATATTTCAGGCCTTTTTCCTGTTGCATTTGTTGTTGTTGATTTTGAAACGGAAGATAACTGTATGTGATTTCTTTTCAATTTGCATAATGCAGTAGTTGATCAATATCGAAACATAACATTTATATCTGATCGAAACAATGGATTAATTGAAGCTGTTTCGAGGGTCTTCCCCGATGTCTGCACATTCCTATTATATACATCATTTACAAGGGAATATAAAGAAGAAAATTTGTGGGAATTGTGGTGGATTTCGAAAGAAAATTGTTAAAGATTTTATGTATTATGCTTATGTTGTCTTAGTAGATGAATTTCACAAGAATATTGAAACATTAAAAAAGGAAGGAGGAACTGGTGTTGCTGATTTCATTGATAATTTGCCTCTAGAGAATTGGTCATGTGCATATTTCTCCGGTAAACGTTATGGTGGCATGGCATCTGGTGTTGCGGAGTCATTCAATTCATGGATTTTGGAGGGAAGGCATTTACTAATAATGAATATGCTCGATAAATTGAGAGTGAAGATTATGAATTTCAATGCAAACAAAATTGTTGAGTCTCACTCTTGGACAAATGAGCTATGTCCTTTTTTCAAAAGTTACTGAATGAAAATTGGAATAAAATCTGACATTGGACTATTAGTCGCTCAAGTCAGCATGTATTTGAAGTTCATTCAAAAGTGCGAGCGACGATTGACTTACAAGAAAGAACTTGTTCTCGTAAGAGTTGACATATAAGATGTTTTCCATGTTCTCATGTTGTTTCTGTTATACGGAGGATAAGGACCAGTATTTATGAGTATATTGAGGAGTACTATAAGGTATATTTCTACTAAAAATCATACTCGATACCTATAGTTCCTCTTCCTGATTTGATTTCCTTAAATATTCTTATACCTGAAAATTTATCTGTCCTTCCACCAATGACAAAGAGACCAACAGGCAGGCCAAGAAATAAGAGAATAAAGTCTTCTGGTGAGATCACAATGAGGAAGTTACTTGCTCTAGGTGTAGTGAAATTGGTGATTAAAGGTCTACATGTAAAGAACTGAGAACGTGTGTGCTCGCGTTCAAATGATCAAATTATATATAAAACCCTTTTAATCCAAACAAACCCTAAACATGCAGCAGTATGTGATTGAATAAATTGATAATCTACTCAAGAACATTCAAACACATGCAATTAAGGAAAAATCCCCCTCAGGGGCAAAACCATTTATTTTCACTATAATTTGTAAGAGAACGGCTTACAATCGGATTACAATGAAAATACAAGTTGACTAAGAATTACCCTCGGGTATCGGATTCTGTAGTCGCGGCTGGAATTATCCCTTTCCAGTAGGGCTGCAATGAAGAAGAAGAACAGTCTCCTACACAAGGGTTGAACAAACCAAAGTTGTGTTCTTGGGTTGCAAAAGGATTCACAAAGGTTTGACAATGATGTGTGAATCAAAACATGAGTCTTGGGACTCAAAAATATGAAGACTAGATGTATTTGGACTCTCAAATTCGTCTCCTAAAGTCTTACAAAACAACTCCCCCGAAGTTGGTATTTATAGAAAAAAATATGAAGAGTCCCACATTCTTAAAACTCTAAAATTCTATCCAGCGTACAAAAAAAACAACATTCTTTAAGGAATTTTCTCTATCTTCAAAAGGTCATAACTCCTTCACCGTAGCTCGGATTGAGGTGCCGTTTTTTCCAGTATCTTCGTTGCGGAGAGCTCTTCAACTTTCTAGTTGACCAGACCTCCGAACTATGGATGTGAAATTATGAAAATGCCCTTGAACTCTCCTATTGTGCCTTTTTTTTCACTGTTTTGACTTCCCTTGCGTACCACTTGCATTAAGTCCCTAAAATCTTGGAACGTGAAGTCATTGAGGTAGATGTGGGACATATTAGTGGAGATAATACTTGCTTGATTCCCGAAATTCGGATAGAGGCCGTCATGTGAGATCGTGAGGAGACGTCCCAAATGTAGCGGCGTACGACATAAATAAATGAAACATTTCGGACATGTGAAAAATGTCCTTACAAATCTCCCCCTATGTCTATGCCGGTACATACATAAAAAATCCGAATTATCAAATATGAAATTGCCTATACAAATCTACCCTCCCATGAACCCAAAACTGGAAAAGGTACAAATGAATAGTCTTCATCGTTTGTTCTTTAATTCTTCAGGAATCTCAAAACTTTTCTCATCAGGGTGTGCAACATATAGATCTGCAATCTTCATACCTACACACATGAGACAAAACAAATACCACGTGACATATCGAGTTTGAAATGAGATAACATGGATATCAATATATGATAAAAATATAAGCAACATCTCAAAAACTCCCCCAGAATTCAAACTCCCCCATAATATGATAATTCTTTCTCCCCCTTTTTATGATGTCCCCAAATGGACAAATTAGAGAAATAAATCAAATAAGCAAGTGCGGGGTGTCACTAGGATAAAAACACACCATGAATAAACAGAAAGCAACCAAGTCAATGATAGCGTAAATGAAGTGGTGTGATCAAATTCGATAGGAAAATCAATGCATACAAACATGACATATGTGCACGATGAATATTGGATATTCCTAGAGAATGAACTCAAATGCTTCCTTTGGTGTAAAAGAGTGACAATATAAGATATTGACTCAATCAAATCAACAAATTAAAGCTCAAAATGATTTTCACACCAATAACGTCCAAAATGATTTTATGCTTTTTCAGGACTTTCAAGGAAGTGCAAACCCGTTTAGATTCTCCAACCAAACTCCCTCAGATATTGTATTGAATAGAGGCATTCTAAATTCTCAAACTTTGGAGAATTGATGGTGAAACCTAAGTGGCCCATATTTGGCATGAATTGCTTTTTATTGCCTTTAAATTTTTTCGGGCTCTTTTAACCTCTTTGGACCTCGGATATTAAAATTCCTCCATTTTTTAGGTCCTTTTTAACGGTGGCTTTTGCGCAAAGGATAGATGATTACCTTTCGCAGCCCCACCCCGTTATACAAAAACACACAGTCTCACCAAAACGGTTTTTACATGCATTCCAATCTTGTCAAGTTTTATCGCATATTGTACATTGTATAGACATGATTGAGATGAAAACACGCAAGCCAACATGAGATAGACAAGTGCAATAATCTAATATAGCCGTGCATGTGTGCAATAAAGGATATAGGAGTCAAACATGTAGGAAGATATCACTAATTACATCTCAAAGACTCCAATCAATGTAAAGCACATGGATGAAATGATGTAGCCTCTAAAATCTCTATCAAACAGTCACATGGATAAATGGAATGAAGTTGTGACTTGGCTATCTTACATGCTCATCCATAAAAGAAGTAAAATACAAAAATCTTTTTGGATTTTTTCAAAAATTTGGAAAAAAAAGAAATAAAATCTTTTTGTGCTTTTCTCAAAATTTTTCTTAAAGGAAAATCTTTTTGTATTTTTTTTAAAAGAAATATAAAAAGCAAAAGGAATAAAGCAAAGCTGTACAACAAAGTAATGGTACATATAAAACAGACTATCAATAGGAAGCATATGATATGAACATGAAGAAGCATCCTATTCTAGACATAGACCAACCCCTCAGTCAACTGTGCAAATCCCTAAAGATTTCCTAAGATTCTCAAATCTAAGGGCATCTAAAGGTTTCGTGAAAATATCGGCTAACTGACGGTCGGTAGGAACAAAACTCATGGATACGACTTTCTCTTCAACTAACTGACGAATAAAGTGCTCACGTATCCTGATATGTTTTGTGCGCGAATGCTGAACTGGATTGCGGGATATGTGTATCATGCTCGTGTTATCACAGGAAATGGTCATGGTGTCCTGTGATATCCCATAATCCTCCAGCATTTGCTTCATCCACAAGAGTTGTGTGCAACAACTCCCGGCGGCTATGTACTCAGCCTCCGCAGTGGACAAAGAGATGGAATTTTGCTTCTTGCTCAGCCAGGAGACAAGAGCAGAACCAAAATAGAAACACCCACCAGAAGTGCTCCTACATCCATCTACATCCCCAGCCCAATCGGCATCCGAGTAGGCGGACAGACGGTCATCGGTATCAAAGGAATACCAAATCCCGTATGAGAGAGTCCCACTTACGTATTTAATAATACGTTTTAGAGCAAGTAAATGTGACTCTTTTGGGGATGCCTGATAACGCGCACAGACTCCAACACTAAAGGCGATGTCGGGACGACTGGCAGTCAAGTAGAGGAGACTACCTATCATACTCCGATATAAGGTTTGCTCTACGTCCTTGCCTGAAGTGTCCTTACTAAGCTTGGTAGTGGTACTCATAGGTGTACGTGCATGCTTAGCGGAGTCTAAACCAAATTTCTTCACTAGGTCTCTAGCATACTTGGATTGGGAGATGAACATCCCATCCTCTAGCTGACGAACCTGGAGACCAAGGAAGAATGTAAGCTCACCAACCATGCTCATCTCAAACTCACTTTTCATCTCCTCCTCAAAGTGGTGAGCATGCTGGGAGCATGTGGATCCAAAGACTACGTCGTCCACATAGACCTGGGCAACCAAAATAGCACCGTCATCTCTCCTGACAAACAACGCCATATCTACTCCCCCTCTCTTGAAGCCACGAGCTAAGAGATAAGAAGTAAGCCTCTCGTACCAAGCACGGGGTGCTTGCTTCAAACCATACAAGGCTTTCCTCAGATAGTAGACGTGCTCAGGGTGCTGAGGGTCTTCAAACCCTTTTGGTTGTTCCACATAAACCTCCTCCTGTAGAATGCCATTCAAAAAGGCACTCTTGACATCCATCTGATACACCTTGAAGCGCAGATGACATGCGATGGCGAGCAGAAGACGGACGGACTCAAGCCTCGCAACAGGAGCAAATGTCTCCCCAAAGTCTACACCCTCTATCTGTGTGTAGCCTTGAGCGACCAACCTAGCCTTATTTCGGATTATGGTACCATTTTCATCCATTTTGTTCTTAAAAATCCACCGGGTACCTATCACATTAATCTCACTAGGTCGGGGGACAAATTCCCAGACATCATTCTTTTTAAACTGAAGCAACTCATCCTGCATAGCAGATATCCAGTGTTCATCCTTGAGTGCTTCTTTATGGTTCCTGAGCTCGACTTTGGACGTGTAGCAAAGATGGCTAACAACGTTCTCTAGCTGAGCACGAGTCTTGACCCCTAGAGTGGGATCACAAATAATGGCAGAAGGGTCATGACTCTTGCGAACCCAAGCAGGTGTGTCCCCTAACACAGGAGTAGGGTCCACAGAGTGTGAGAGAGGAACAGGTAAATCAATGTCAGAACAATCCTCATCCTCACACTGAAGGTTAGGATCAATAACCGTCGGAGGTTCGTCATCTTTCACGGTGACGTTTATTGATTCCATAATCTTAGAGCTCTTCAGGTTAAAAACTTGGTACGCTCTGCTATTCGATGAATATCCTATAAATATTCCCTCGTCGCTTCGGGAGTCGAAGTTTCCTAATTGCTCTCTATCCCGTAGGATGAAGCATTTACTCCCAAAGACACGGAAATATGCCAGGTTGGGCTTCTTGCCAGTCCACAACTCATAAGGAGTGTGAAGTGTGTGTGGACGCAGATACACCCTACTCACCGTGTGGCATGCAGTAGACACTGCCTCTGCCCAAAATCTCCTAGAAACTTTACGACCTAGAAGCATAGATCTAGCCATCTCTTGGATCGTTCTATTCTTTCTCTCAACAATCCCATTTTGCTGAGGAGTTCTCACAGCAGAAAACTCATGTTTGATCCCAAGGCTATCACAGTACAAATCAACCTTTACTTCCTTGAATTAAGTGCCGTTGTCACTACGTATTCTGTTAATAGTGACACCGTGTTGATTTTGCAGGACACGGCACTTAGTCGTTAAGAAATCTACAGCATAGGATTTCTCTCTCAGAAAACCTACAATGGAGTATTTGGAGAAATCATCTACCATCACGAGGATGTACCTCTTACCACCTAGACTCTCAGTACGAGTGGGACCCATAAGATCCATGTGAATCAACTCCAGAACACGAGAGGTGGTAATGGAATGTAACTTCCTATGAGGACTACGAATTTGTTTTCCCAACTGACAGGGTCCATAAACGGTCGAAGTTGACTTTCCAAGAGATGGTAAGCCACGTACTAGGTCCTTTTTAGATAAACGATTGAGATCTCTAACGTTCACATGACCTAGACGTTGGTGCCACAGATCCATAGGAGTGATCGTGGCGCTGTTGCAGATAAGTGAGGATGTGGGCTCAGTCCCATAGCAATTATCCTCGATCCTCACCCCTTGCATCAAAAGTTTACCGGCTTGATTGTAGACTTTACACGCGTCCCGGTCAAACTTTACTGCAAAGTTAGTGTCGCACAGCTGGCTAATGGTGAGAAGGTTTCCTTTCAAACCTTTGACGTACAAAACATTTTCTAGCTTAGGAAAACCAGGTAACTCGATAGTACCTCGTCCTATAATGCTAGACTTACTCCCATCTCCAAAGGTGACTCTGCCATCTTGATAATCCTCAAGAGTAGTAAAAAATGAGGCATCACCTGTCATGTGTCTGGAGCACCCACTATCAAAATACCATTGAGAGGTATTATGTGCTTTGAGAGCAACATGAACAACAAAAGCCTTTTTATCTTTCTTAGGTACCCAAGTCGAGGTGACCTTTTGTTTGCCTTTGTTGTTGTTGATTTTAGCTGGAATGTGAGAAGCATTCACTAACGGCAAAGACATCCGTCGGAATTCTTCCATTAAACTCTGAGTCGTGGTAGCTAAGAACTCAACTCGCTCTCTCAGACTAGAAAACTCATCAGTATGACGTGGTGGAGCAGTAGTACGTCATGTCCGACCCATGCTATAGCAAGTTTCCCTAAGGTGGCCTTTTCTTTTGCAATAAGTACAAAAGAGCACTGTCAAAGGCGGACCTCGGTTTGCTTTTCTAGGTCGAACTCTCCTTCGAGGTTTTTTACGGTGACCATAAGGAGTTGTAGTAAACTCAGGAACTGGTCCAGGTGCAATTTGGGATGTGGAGGCACCATCATATCCAATTCCTTGACGATCACCAAAACCTAAAGCGGGGCCGAGGAGCATCTTTCCTATCTTCCCAGATCTGTCCTCGATTTGTACCTTGACTTCCCGTGCTTTCTCAAGATCATGAGTCAGCTGGGCAACAAGGGCTTCAAGTTTCTTCCGAGTCTCCACGGAGGAATGGAGCTGACTCGTAAGACTAACCACTTGCTTGATCAAATCCCCTCTCTCTTTCTCTAGAGTACTCTCTCTCTCTCTAAATAAATTCTCATTCTCGACACAGGTAGATTCTCTCTCTCTCAGGGCGGTGCAGGTGGAGAACTCTCTTTCTCTCGCTTTCCTTAAATCTTCCTCTAGGCAAGTGATCTTAAGAACTAACGCTTTGTTACGCTTTTTAGTTTTAAAAGACTCAGAATATAACTCAGCGTAGGCGCGTTGTATATCACTCTCGCTCTCACTTGTATCATCCTCCCCCTCACTCACATCGATCTCACTGTCGAGGTGTCCCTGTGAAGCATCATCCTCATCGTCGTGAGGAGAACTAGGAGTGCTCACTTGGCTGGCCATGAATGCGGTGAAGTTACACTCATGCGGTGACTCATCTCCAGAATCCACCGTCTCGACCTCACTGTCGTCACTAAGGGTAGCATTAAGGACAGCTTTCCCTTTCTCTCTATTCAGACGATTGGCACACTCAAAAGCTCTATGACCCCTACCATCACACTCAAAACATCTCTCACTTTCTTTCAGAGAAGGATTTTTGGAAACTTTTTCATTTTTCTTTTCAAACTTATTTTTCTCAAATTTCTTTTTATCTTTAAAATTGCCATTTTTCTTAAATTTGAGAATCCTCTTGAATTTTTTTGCGAAAAGAGCCAAATCATCTAAGTCAAAATCGCACTCAGAATCTGACGTGTCAGTCTCTCTCTTTCTAGATGACTCTACCCTCTTTCTAGCTGACCCCTCACTCCTTCTCTCTTGGGCTTTAAGAGCAATTCCCTTATCTTTAGATTTAGAATTTTTAGGGAACATATCAATTTCATAAGTTTGCAAATCTCCTACAAGTTCTTCCAATTTTAGCGTATTTAAATTACCCATAGAATTTAGCACAGTGAATTTAGGGATAAAACGCATAGGCAAAGAACGAAGAATCTTTTTAACAACTCTAGCATTCGAAATATGTTCACCAAGATTAAAACTAGTATTCACAATGTCAGAAAGTCTAGCATAAAATTCATCAAAGCATTTAGAATCATGCATGGTGATTGTTTCAAATTGAGTTGTCAAGTTATGCAACTTAGACTCTTTCACAGCATTAGTTCCTTCATGGGTGAGTTGTAAAACATCCCATGCCTCTTTTGAGGTGGTACACGTCATTATGCGTTTGAACTCATCAGGTGTGATAGACCCAGAAATAGCACTTAGACCCTTAGAATTAAAAGATGACCATTTAATTTCTTCATCAGACCAAGAAATGTCAGGTTTCAAGTTGGTCACATTATCAACAGTCACGGTGGGAGGAGTCCACCCTCGTTCAACCAAAATCCAGACACGTTCATCAATGGCTTTTAAAGCCGACCTCATACGGGCTTTCCAATAAGCATAATTTGTCCCGTCAAAAATAGGCATTTTATAATATGACTTCTCCATTTGAACACGCACTTTTTCAAAAATCAATTTTTTCAGAAAATTGATATCTTAGAAAAAATTTGCGGAAAAAAAAAAAAAAAAAGGAATACGCGATAGATTAGCGTAACCTGCTCTGATACCAATTTGAGAACGTGTGTGCTCGCGTTCAAATGATCAAATTATATATAAAACCCTTTTAATCCAAACAAACCCTAAACATGCAGCAGTATGTGATTGAATAAATTGATAATCTACGCAAGAACATTCAAACACATGCAATTAAGGAAAAATCCCCCTCAGGGGCAAAACCATTTATTTTCACTATAATTTGTAAGAGAACGGCTTACAATCGGATTACAATGAAAATACAAGTTGACTAAGAATTACCCTCGGGTATCGGATTCTGTAGTCGCGGCTGGAATTATCCCTTTTCAGTAGGGCTGCAATGAAGAAGAAGAACAGTCTCCTCCACAAGGGTTGAACAAATCAAAGTTGTGTTCTTGGGTTGCAAAAGGATTCACAAAGGTTTGGCAATGATGTGTGAATCAAAACATGAGTCTTGGGACTCAAAAATATGAAGACTAGATGTATTTGGACTCTCAAATTCGTCTCCTAAAGTCTTGCAAAACAACTCCCCCGAAGTTGGTATTTATAGGAAAAAATATGAAGAGTCCCACATTCTTAAAACTCTAAAATTCTATCCAGCGTACAAAAAAAACAACATTCTTTAAGGAATTTTCTCTATCTTCAAAAGGTCATAACTCCTTCACCGTAGCTCGGATTGAGGTGCCGTTTTTTCCAGTATCTTCGTTGCGGCGAGATCTTCAACTTTCTAGTTGACCAGACCTCCGAACTATGGATGTGAAATTATGAAAATGCCCTTGAACTCTCCTATTGTGCCTTTTTTTCACTGTTTTGACTTCCCTTGCGTACCACTTGCATTAAGTCCCTAAAATCTTGGAACGTGAAGTCATTGAGGCAGATGTGGGACATATTAGTGGAGATAATACATGCTTGATTCCCGAAATTCGGATAGAGGCCGTCATGTGAGATCGTGAGGAGACGTGCCAAATGTAGCGGCGTACGACATAAATAAATGAAACATTTCGGACATGTGAAAAATGTCCTTACAAGAACCCATTTGATTACGTTTAAAATTGTTGAATTCATTCATTGTAACCATTTGATTGAATAAATTATTTAATAATACATTTCTTTTGAATAAATGAATGTAATTTTTGCCTTTAGTTTTTAGTCTCATTTTTAAGTTTGTTTTTTGTGTAGCAATTCAGCAAAGTACTCGTATTTTTCATAAAATAACCGTCATCATTTTTCCTAATGTTCACGTGTACTTTATTAAATTTGCGTGTGCTTTACATTTTTACACTCTAAATTTGCTTGTACTATATTATATTTGCATGTACTTTATTAATTTTATGGTTACTTTAATTCATTCATTGTTAATATTTGATTGAATAAAATTATTTTAAAACCCATTTAATTGAATAAAGGAATGTAATGTTATTTTTTATAGGATCAAATACCAAAATTTTCTTCAACATTTTTAATGCACATTTAGTCCACGCCTTTTACTTTGTTCCAAAAATTCCCTCAAACACACATTTACTAATATTTTCTTATTTTTAAAAGTATGCGCTAGCGGCATTCGTCCCCCACCATACCAACCTAACCGTACTTCATCTTTTTGAATGTATTTATGTTGTGTGTGTATTTGTGTAATAAAGTAAAGGGTTGTAGTAAATGTGTATTAAAAAATATTTGATGGTCTTTTTGATAAAATCCCCATTTTTTAATTTTTTTTTGTAACAGTTCAGCAAAGTACGTGCATTTTTCATAAAATACACGTGATCAGTTTTCCTAATGTTCATGTGTACTTTATTAAATTTGTGTGTACATTGTTATAAATATTGGTTATATCACGTGTAATTTTATTGTTTAGTATTCATTTCTGTATTATTTGTTTTGGAATGTGATCAACTCAAAGTACACGCATATCTTTATAAAGTACACGCACTTGTACTGACCAAAATCTTTTTCCAATTGCGTGTACTTTATGTATAATACGTGTACTTTTATAAAGTATGCGCGTTATACATAAAGTACACGCACTTAGAAAATGATTTTGATCAGTATAATGTGTGTGCACTTTATAAAAATATGCGTGTGCTTTGTGTATTTTATAACTTATAAAAAAATCACTTTTACGTTATGTATTATTGCATTACTTTAGATTTATATTATTCATTTTTAACATTATAATTTCTGTTATTAATTTTTTAAATGTTTTTCTTCTTTTATATCATGTTCCAATATTTAATGAACAAGTCACTCATATCCTCACATTCTTGCGTGTATTATGATCCGCGTCAGCGACATTATTATGGGAGTATTGTCACAATATGTTCCGCGCCAGGGGAAATATTCTTAATTTAGAAAATATTCATGCACTGCATATTTAATACATGTATATCAGTACAAAAATGTATTTAATGTATATTATAAAAATTTTCTCTCCATATATAATGTATTTCAGTACAAAAACGTACTTTACGTATGCATTTTATAAAAAAATATATTTAAATCATTTTCAATGTGTGTGTACTTTAATAAATAATGCTTGTACTTTGTTAAAGTACACGCATAAAACACAAAGTACACACATATTGAAAAGTTTTAAGGAATCTCAAGTGTTTAGTTGTATTTATTAAGATTTATTTGTATCCACACCCATGTGTTTAATTTTTTAGTATTTGTCCTATTATAACCAAGAGTTGGGACAAGTGTCATTCTTTGCAAAGAGGAAGATGAGAGCTTAACAAGTCATTCTTTGCAAAGAGGAATATAAGAGCTTAACAAATCTTAGACATGCATTAAAAGAAAAGATAATTTCATTCATTATAAAAAAATTACAACATAATTGAAAAAAAAGAAGAAAAATTACAACTGATCAAGGAAAAAAATAAGACCTATCAACTATAAAAAATATAATCTAGAAACTGAAGGAAATAGTCGAGGGGGTCCGAAAGAGCGTCGATAAAATTTGAGATCACCTGAAATCTATTCTCTAACAGCAAAAGGACCTCGGTGGTAAAATCCATGTCCTTCATAGAGTTTTCCAGAAGTATTTTCACCTCGTATGTATAGAAATTGACGAGGGGTTCGTCGGTTTTTGGCAGCTCCACATCCTCTTAAAATAAGTCGTACGGGATGGGTGGGAGTCCGGGGGAGCCTTCTTTAACATATTCGTTAAAAGATTCGATTACAAGAATGATTGAGGAAATTTCTTCCTCAATCATTCTTAATTATTCTCTATGACTCTACTGGAACAACCATTTTGACGTTTTTGTAAATAAAATTTAGAATGGAAAAGATTACGGTAAGGTTATGTTTTCATATAGAATTTTGATCCTAATAATTAGGGTAGGTGGTGGTTGTATTTATCAATGAAGTAAATAACTTTTAAACTTCCAAGGCTTCATTGAATTTGAAAAATGTTGACTAAATAAATAATGTAGTATATGGTGTACACATGTAATTTTTTGAAAGAATGTCGAGTAGGTTTAATTTTTTTATTTTTACGTGCACTTTTTAATATTTTGCGTGTACTTCAAGAATATTGGTTTAAAACAAGTAAAAAAGAAAAGTACATGCATAAAGTTACAGAGTACACGTGAAATACTGTAAGGTAGTACGTGTACTTTGTAATGTCATGCATGTACTTTAGTATTCCTTGTATGTTTTGATCCAAAATTGCAAAGTAAACGTAAATAACCACAAAGTACACGTGAAATTATTCTTAATTTTACGTGTAATTAGTAATTTTTCAAGTGTACTTTGGATTCTTTCTTTGTTATGGGCAATAATAACAAAGTACATGCATCATACTACAAAGTACACGTATTATATGCTTATACTTTACATGTTAGAATATATTTATTCCTAAGTATTGAATGGTCCGCGCCAACGGCACCTTTTTTTACTACAAATTATATTGAACTACATTGAATAAAAAATAAAAAATAAAAAAAATATACAAAAAAATTACAATCATTTTTGTTAACAAAAAATTAAAAAAAAACATTTACAATTATTTTTCCTCCTATTAAAAAGCTGCGAATAAAAATTCATTAGCTATATATGCTCTTTGTTGGAGCATTTCGTCGTCCTCAAATGATGTTTTGAGCGCATTTCTTTTGGCAATTTGTTCCATGAAGTATATACAGTGCACGCCATAGTCAACACTGAAATTAAAATAAAACAAATATATCGGTTAGCATAATGTGAATGAAATTTGTTGAAATGTGTTGTGATGAATTATTCGTGTATTTATTTAAGATTGTTTGATCTTACCCATTACTTTGTCTCGCGCATTCATTATCTTTGACTAATTCAAAATTGATATCATGGCTCAAGAGCCAGTCAATTGTTGTTTTTTCCTCGTTGAATAGTGCATCTTCAAATTCCTCCCCTTCGAAGTATCTTTTTATTGTACCTCTTTGACTTATTTGTGGTGCTTGCTCCTTCAATTCATACAACTTTTCTTTGAAAGTAAAAAACTATTAAGAGGAAAAACCATGAGTATATATAAAATAGAAAAGTGCATGTAATGTAAATAAGTTTAGGGCGTAACCATCAGATTGGCCTCGTTGTAGTATGATGAGGATTGATTGATACCCAACAGGCGGAGAGAGTCCATATGGACAACTTTATTTTCTTTTTTGTAGATAAATAACAATGTAAAATGTACTTGATTATCTCCTATTGAATGTCTCATGGGAGTGAATAGAATATCATAAATTTCAAAAAATTCCAAAATATATTTTTCTATTTGTTCTCCTGTATTTGTTTATCATTATTTCGAACGATTTCCTGTTAAAAGTAAAAGATTGATTAGTAAAAGCAGTATGATAATATATATTTGAAGGTGATGGACAAAATAGGTTTTATTTTCCTTACCCAAGCATATTAGTTAAAAGCGTGTGCACGTCAAAGCCCATTTTTCTTTATTTTTGTCTCCATTAAACGGGAGAAGCATTGAATTATCTGTTTCAAAGATTTAAAAAGGTAAGGATATAAAGATGCAAATTTAATGAATGTACTATATTTTGATTACATACATGGCTTGATATTTTTTTTCGCATTTCAACAATTCTTTAATATCGTCAGCGCAAACGAATGATGAGTCTTTAGTTCTATAGAGACAATATCTGAATTTCAAGACGGGAAATAATGTTAGAATAATAATAATTGAAATATATAATTAATCTATGATCATTAATCCAGATGCGTGTACTTTGTAAAATACACGCATAAAGTTCAATACAAAAATGCATGTACTTTATAAAATCAATCATTTGATTGAGAAACAAATGCATGTACTTTATGAAAACAATTATTTAATTGAGTAACAAATGTGTTACTTTATTGATGATGCGTGTACTTTATCATTTAATTGAGTAAAAAAAATAAACAATTAGAAGATTTACCATGTATCCTTCTCCTGTGTCAAATATTCTTTCAATTTATTTTGGGCTTCTTCTCTAAGGTGTTTTGTACATTGATAGATTTGAAGGTCTACTTCATGTGTTGCTATTGAATAAGTCTTACCTTTATTGTTCTGTCCTTTTTTTATTGCACAGTGGTAGTCTTTTTTATTTGCAGCTTTCTTTCTTTTGGCTGCAATTCAGCAGGAGCATGGTTCGAAGGATTTTTATTCCTATCTCCCTTTGACAAATCATGAATAGGATGTATATACATAATTTTCATCAATCTTTAGCTTCATGTCATCCCTTTATTGGATTCTCCCAATCATTGAGTTCTGAATTTTATTTATTTCTCCATCCTTTGTAGAAAGGGAGAACAACAAATGTTCTATCTTTTCATTGAGACTTTTAATTTTTATTTCATGTAGAAATCAAAACATAATTTTTAACTAATAAACATGCCATAAACCTCAATGAAAATAAACAAATGTCAAAAAATAAGAAGTCTTTGTGGATTTACTACATTGATAGTGCGTGTACTTTATCAAAAAAGGATGATCATCATTAGAAAATGTGTGTACTTTATGAAATATGCGTGTACTCTCAATTATTTGTCAAAGTATACCTAAGTACACGTAAATATTTCAAAGTACACATAAACGTAAAAATAATTTTACGTGTACTTTGGGGTGATATACGTGTACTTTATATTATGTTCAAATAACAACCAAGAAATCATAAAATCCACGCATAAAGTTACAAAGTACACGCAAATTTAAACCAAATATGGATAAATGATTACAAATATATTTGTAATATAAGAAAATTACTAGCTCATTGCGTTTCGAAATAGCTGCATCTTTATGTGTTAGGCTTCAGACTAATAATTATTAGTTTTTTGAAGCTTATGAGCTAAGATCCCCCGAGTTTCTGATGATTCTGTAGCAGAATTCAGACTAATTTTTGAATTTGAATTTTCAATATTGAGTTGGTTATTATCTTTCTCCAACTTTTTTATTCTATCACAGTCGTTCTTTGTCGACTCTTTAAGTTTATTTTTGAACTCATTATTTTAAGATATTTGTTGGGCCTTTTCCTCCTCTAACTTTTTAATTTGTTCGTTGAAGCTATCTTTCAACTCTTGAAGCTAAAATTTCAATAGACTATCGAAAATAGCCTTATCATGCTCCAACTTTATGTTACTCTTTTCAGCTCAAACCTTTGCTTCATTATTTTCTTCGAGTTGGGTATCTCTCTCCTCCAACATCAATTTCATCCCAGCATTCTCTTCAGTCAATTTTTTTACCTTTTCTTTCAACTTGACTAAATTAACTTTCTTCTTAGACTTTGCCACGACTTCATTTAATGAAGTATCCCAATTAGATTCCGATGAAGAACTTATAGCTCGTGTTGGTTTTATTTCTAGATCTGGTTGTGATATCCCCAAATCCCAATTGGGCATGTCATCATCTTTCACTTCTTTTTCCTTACTCTTTGAAACTTTCGTCTTCAAAGCAGCTTTATTGATCTTATCATCATTCATCCATTCCTTCAATTTTTCTAAGTTCCAACGAAGAAATCTCGGTTACTTGTCATCCTTCCCCTCGATGGGATTGATAAAGTTAAACTTCTCGCATAACCAATACTGTGAAAAATTAATATAAAAATTAAAATTTATACCATTTAAACCAATTAATATGAGTAACAATGTAAATATTGTTGAAGTACACGCATAATACATAAAGTACACACAAATTGAAAATGATATTTCATTTCAATGTGCGTGTACTTTTAAAAAAAATGTGTGTGTTCTAACAAAGTAAGTGCATATTTATAAAGTACACGCATATTGAGGATGAATTGTATTGATGCATTATGCATGTACTTTATATATTATGCATGTACTTTAATAAAGTACACGCATATTGAGGATGATTTCTATTGCTGTAAATTGTGTTTACTTTATAAAATATGCGTGTACTTTAACTAAGTACACGTATATTTCATAAAGTACATGCACATTGAAGATGATTTGTATAGCTGCAATGTGAATGCATTTTATGAAATATGCGTGTACTTTAACATTGAAATGTGCAGAATGACTTTTCTTTGCCAATAATGATATGGTGCATCTAGTGGTTGTGTTGGGCTTAGCTTCGACCGTTTTATTGAGAGAGTTGGTTAGAAATTTATGAACGGTAGAAGCCCAATCATATGTAACGATGTCATCAATATTGTCGATGTATCATGTCAAAAATTCTCCCATTGTGAATTTTGAGTTGGAGAAAAGAAACATCGTTATGAAATGGAGCGAAACAAGTTTTACAAAATCTTGCCTACCCTCGGTGGTATCAAGCTCAATCGAAGTGTTCATTTCCTTTATAATATCTGATTTTCCAATCTTTACGCTAGCATCAAAGTAGCAGGGTAAAAAGTCAGGTTTGGGGGCAGATTGATTCCTTTTCTTGTTCAGTTCAATTTCCTTTTGCCCCTTTATTATTGGGATCCCAAAAATTAGACTTATATCATTGGGGGTTATTGGGGAATCTCTAATCCTCTTAAAATAATTTCTCTTTACATTGTAGAGCGTGACAATGGTGAGAATGTTTTTATCACTCTTTTTATGATCACTCTCTTCTACTTATCCACTGTAGTAGGCTTTGAATAAGTTCCAGAAGGAGTCTTTTTAAGAAGCTCAATATCCTTCTCGTTGATTGTGTTACGAATATAAGGAAAATCAAGATAGAAGCTCAAGATATTCGACCAATATTGATCATCTTTATGAACCGCCCTTGTTGACTTCTTTGGACTCTTTTTATTTTATTTTCTTGGCCTCTTCGGACCACTCTTATCATCAATTTCCTTTTCGGGATTCTTTCCCTTCTGCTCCAAGATAAAGCCGTGAAATCCTTGTATTCACGGCCAAGGTAAACCGTTTATGAGGCTATCACGGCCAATGTATATCGTGATATACCATCTTCTCCGGTCACGGAAGACCGTGGGAAGCCATAACAATTATTTTTTCAATCTTTTTTTTATGCTTCTTTTTGTAATAACCCTCGCTCATGAGAAAGTATTTTATGTTTATTTACTAGATATGGTAAATTAGATATAAAATGTTGGGCTATGAATTGAGTATCCATTTAATGAAGAAAAGTAAATGTGTACTATGAGAATTCATATTTACCGTAATGATAGGTGAATATTGCCATGTTACGTTTTACACTATCATGAGAATTAAAATGATAATTTGGAGGCCGTAGTTAATTTCGGAACGTTCGGGATAGTCGAATATTGTGCCATATTGTATTTTAAGGTTTTGGGCATTTTTGACTGATTATGCCTTAAATATGCAGTTGCGTATTATTTTATCGCAATATTGATTAATTAAGTTGGGATTTTTTACTAAAGGCACGATTTATGTCTTAAGTAAGTCACTATTCACCTAATTGTATTTCCTAAACCTGGAGAGCTTAAGAGAGGAAGAGAAAGTGTAGAGAAGAAGAGGAGATTGAAGATTTGAGTGGGATTCTTGCTCCCACACCAAGAAAATCTGGATTTTCTGCATTGAGGCAAGTTTCTACTTGCTAAT
Organism: Sambucus nigra; assembly: GCA_949130495.1. Classification (NCBI taxonomy): domain Eukaryota; kingdom Viridiplantae; phylum Streptophyta; class Magnoliopsida; order Dipsacales; family Adoxaceae; genus Sambucus; species Sambucus nigra. The sequence goes on from OX422215.1 coordinate 638,390,558, forward strand.
TGTGGTTTAAGATATATGATTTGTTATGATAATGATGTATTGATCAATGGTTTAGCTATTTTAGGGTTTTCTTTATATATTTGTGGGTTTTGATCCATTTAAAAGTGATTGGGATGATTGATGAGGTTTAAGGTGGTCACTAGTAGTATTGATGATCTATTGGTGATGATAAATGAGCTTGGTTTGAAGAGATTTGGGTTGGGAGTATATTTGGAGTCCAAGACTCCATAACCAAAACTTGGCAAAATCGCAGGCCCGAATCGATTCGACCCACTAGGCGAATCGATTCGCTTAGGTCCAGTGTCAAGGTCTAGGCGAACCGAATCGATTCGGCCTGGTCCGAATCGATTCGGCAGTTATGCAGAAACCCAAACTTTCTGATTGAATCGATTCGGTTTTCATCCGAATCGATTCGGCAGTTATGCAGAATCCCATATTTCCTGACCGAATCGATTCGGAAACCCTGCACTTTTTCAAATTTTTTCTTTTTCAATTTTAAACCCTTTTCTTTAGGATTAGTGATTAGGGGCCTTCTTAAATGAAGTAAATATAGGGTCTTAGAGTATTAGTTGAGTTTAGTCGACTCCCTAGACTCGAAGGGGTTCATCTAGGGTTCGTTTCAAGGGGGAATTTAAAGTAATGTTCAGGCATTACTTTTTCGTGTAGTTTTACATGAAGTTAGGAAATCTTCAAGATAATTTTGGAGACTTTAGGATTATTGCGAACTAGGTTTTCTTGATGGATTATCATAAAGTCCAAAAAGGGACATTAGGGAGAAATAACTTGGGAATTTAAATATTCTTCGAGGTTATTAGAATGAGGTGAAGTACACAACCATAATGCATTTGATAAAATGTAAAATGGATAAAGTAAATGATAATTTACTAAATCATGTAATGGAAATTAATAAAATGGATGATACACACCTCTCTAAATACCATCTTAAGGGAAGTCCGTGCGTGAGGTGAAGCCCCCTGGCTAATGAATGCAGGGTGGATATAGTCCTAGGCCATATGAACGCTTGTTTTATATTTTCTGCGATGGGTAGGAGATTCTGGGTGTGGTCTTGACTACCCCGCAGGCATATGGCCACTTCCCGACGTTTCGATAGGATCCCAGGTTGTCTTACGATAGGCCCTGGAAGATGATGGTTATTTAGGGGCGCACACAGTGGGGAAACCCGGACGGGCGGTCTTAGAATCGTTATATATATATATTTATAACTATTATATTATCGAGTTGGGCTCGATGGAACATGAATGCCATAAAGTGCAAAGTATATGCCACAAAGAGCATACTATTGAGATAAGTGCCATAAAGAGCACATGATAATAATTGTATTCCTGATAAGGAATGGAAAGGGATAAAATGAAAATGATGAAAGATGAAAAAGGCTTATGATTACTTATATTCCCTTGTATAATTGAATTTCACTTTAGTAATCATTCAACTGTCTTAGTTCTTTATATGATGTTACCATGCTAGAATATCATCTATATCATCCATGCTTAATTATTTCATCATTTTCATACTTATCATTTATCTGGTGATCACATAAAACCGGCCTCTGCCCGGTTCTTCTTTCTTGTTGTGTTTGTATATATTATATCCGCACAGGTGTTCCACCGCAAGGTCCCCTGTAATGACCTTTCCTTTTCAGAGTCTTTAGAGGAGCCGTGATATTTTGCGGGTATCACGGGATATTTTGTGTAGACGCCTCCATTATTGTTTTCTAGTTATGATCAGTCTGTATTCGGGCGTGTGGCCCAAATTGTTGTAATTGTATAATGAATGTATTCTGTATTTTATGGAACTTATTGTACAATGTATAAATTTTATTGGACGATGTTACATTCAGTCCTTTCCTTATTAACCTTGGTTTTATATATATGCTTGTGGGAGTTTCCACCCTCTTTTCTATGATGGGTTGTTGAAAATGTTTTCTTTAAATTATAAAATTTTAATTTTTGATAACCCGTTTTCTGGAATATTATGTGGTTATCCCGTATACTCTTTATGTTGTTGTGATGCTGAGAATGATATCTATCCATGATTCCTATTTTTATCGGGGTATCGGGCTGGCCACCCCTTATTTCGGATAGTTGGTTGTCACAGATGGTATCAGAGCATCAGGTTCTAGAGTCTTTAGGATCTATGCGGACTTGTCACGTTCTACCGTAGCGTTCTTTGACATAGAGCTTAATGTTAGGATTGTTTTGTTGCTTATGTATGCGATCTTCTGCTAGATAAATTGTATTATATAACATTATAACTCTATCTTCTCTTTATCTCAGATGTCGCCTAAGAAAGGACGTCCCGCTAGACGTAATAGGGTTGTAGAGGATGAGGTTGGTCCCCCGCCGCCGCCACCGGGGATTATCAGTGCCGCGGATGTGGCAAATATAGTGGCCTAAACTGTTAATGCAGCGATGACTGCAGTGGTACAACAAATGCCACAAGTTCAACCGAGGGGTCAAGAGGCACAAGTTCCTACGGGACCTTCCCCGTGGGAAAGAGTTAGAGAGTCCTTCCTGAAGGGCCATCCCCCAGAATTCGATGGAGGTTCGGACGTTAAAGGGCAAACCAGTGGAAGAAGGACATGCAGCGCCATCTTAGGATGGTGGAATGTAGTGAGGAGAGGAAGCGATTCCTCGTTACCTTCAAGCTTGTTGGAGCGGCCTTACATTGGTGGGAGTCAATGACTACGCCCGAACAAAGGGATACAATGTCGATCACCGATTTCTGGGCTTTGTTTGATGGAAAGTATTTCCCTCTCGCAGTTCAAAGGGAGATACAGAGGAAGCTTCAAGATCTAGTTCAGGGGGAGAGATCCGTGGCAGAGTACGAAGAGGAGTTCACCCGGCTAGCCAGTTTTGTGCCAGATGAAGTGACTCCAGAAGCGAAAAGAATCTCCAAATTTGTAGGAGGTTTACATTGGCGAATAAAACAATATTTGCTTGGAAACCCGGCTTTACTAACCTTCGGGGATGTGATGAATGTTGCCCTACTTCACTGTCAAGAGCATAGATTATTTGTGCAAAATAATAAGAAGGCTGCAGCGATAGGGCAGGTGGTTAAACCGAGAGGTAATGGGATCGGAGGGGGAACATCTTCTTCGTCCCAATCCTTGGGGAACAAGAAGAGAGAGAGAGATCCCCAGCAAGGGGATTTGTCTAAGCGCCAACGTTTTGGTGGGTTTAATGCGGGTGGCAATAATAATAGACCGGGTCAAGGTGGACAGCAACAGCAGGGAGGCAGAGGTGGAAATGGAGGTAGAGGCCAGCAGGGCCGAGGTGCAGGACAGTTCAGAAATAATCAAGGTAGGAACCAGGAGAATGCTGCTAACGAATGTTTTCAGTGCGGGGAGTTGGGCCATTATAAGAGGTCGTGTCCTCAGTTGGTTGGAGGGCATCTTCCTAGGGCTCCACAACAGCCGTATGTACAGTTTTCGCCCCAGGCGCCTAATTCGATTGCTCCTCCTCAGTAGGGGCAACTACAGTATGGACGGGTCTACCATATTCAGGAGGCTATGCTTCCTCCAACCCCTCCGGCACCGCCAGCGATTGAGGGTAAGTTTCTCATCCAAGGGTATATGGGTCGAGTACTATTTGATACGGGAGCTACACACTCTTTCATTTCTAGGAGTTTTGCTCAAACTACAGATTTGATAAAGTCTGTCGTGAGTACTTTCACTAGTGTGGAATCCTCCATGGGTGATGGTTCATTGATTTTCTTTGTTTGTAAAAGCATAGGGATTAATCTTGGTAATTTGTGCTTTGAGGCCGATTTACTCGTCCTTGACATGGTCGGGTATGATGTTATATTGGGTATGGATTGGCTAGTGAAATACCGTGCGATAGTAAATTGTTACGGGAAAAGTATAGTTTTTGCGGTTCCGGGATAAGAAATGTTCTTGGTTGTTATGCCTTGTATGGAAGGGAGTACGAGCGCTTATTTATATTGTATTTCGGAGAATGCATCTCAGGATGTAGTGGTTCCCCTAAATTCTCTTCCGATTGTTAGAGATTTTGAAGATGTTTACCGGGAAATACTGGGATTGCCTCCAAGTCGGGAGATAGAGTTTGTGATTGATTTAATGCCGGGGACTCGACCAATTGTGAAAGCTCCTTATCGTATGGCTCCTGTGGAGATGGGGGAGATGAGAGATCAAATCCAACAGCTATTAGAGCAGGGATTTATTAGGCGTAGTACGTTGCCATGGGGTTCTCCGGTATTGTTTGTGAAGAAAATAGATGGTTCTCTCCGGTTATGTGTCGACTATAGGGAGTTGAATAAAGTCACCATCCGGAATAAATACCCTTTACCTCGCATTGATGATTTGTTTGACCAACTTAGGGGAGCGTCTTACTTCTTCAAAATCGATTTGAGGACTGGGTATCATCAATTGAGGATACGGGAGCAGGATGTATCCAAGACTGCATTTTTGACCCGATACGGATCCTATGAATTCTTGGTTATGCCTTTTGGACTAACCAATGCTCCCGTTGTATTTATGGATCTTATGAACAGGGTATTTCAGGATTTCCTTGACCAATTTGTTATTGTATTCATCGATGACATCTTAGTCTATTCTCAGACAGAGTCTGACCATGCTACTCACTTACGACTGGTCCTGCAGAGATTGAGGGATCACCAATTATACGCAAAGTTTAAGAAGTGTGGCTTTTGGTTGAAGGAAGTTCAATTTCTGGGTCATGTGGTGTCATCCCAGGGTATGTCGGTGGATCCTAGCATGGTGATTGCGGTGAGAGAGTGGGGTCAGCCCACGACACCTACGAAGGTTCGTAGTTTTCTGGGCTTGGCGGGTTATTACCGTCGATTTATTAAGGGATTTTCTAAAATCGCTGGTCCTTTGACAAATTTGACCCGAAAAGGAGTGAGATTTATTTGGGACAGTTCATGCCAGGCTGGATTTGATGAGCTTAAAGATAGATTAACTTTGGCTCCAGTCCTTGCATTGCCACAATCGGGATTGGAATATCTAGTCTTCACCGATGCATCCCTTCAAGGGTTAGGAGGTGTTCGTCAGCAAGAAAGGCGAGCTATTGCTTATGCCTCTCGTAAGCTAAAGCCTCACGAAAGAAATTATCCGGTGCATGATTTAGAGTTCGTCGCAGTTGTCTTTGCTTTGAAGATATGGAGGCATTATCTCTTGGGGGAAAATTTTAGTCTTTTCATAGACCATAAATCACTGCAATATTTATTTTCACAAAAGGATTTGAATATGCGTCAGCGTCGTTGGTTAGAGTTCGTGAAGGATTACTAATTTGATATCCATTATCATCCTGGAAAGGTGAACGTAGTAGCGGATGCCTTGAGTAGGAAGCCCGGGGGAGACTTAGCTGAAGTATGGAAAGCTAAGTGGAAGGAGCTCGGTCAGGAGGATGTGGTAGCGAGAGCATTCATATCCGTGATGACCGTTACTCCTACAATTGTGGTAAGAATTGTAGAAGCTCGGGGAAGAGAGAAGGGTTGTCAATATCACATACATCGACTGTTGTCCGAGGGAGCGGAGTCTTACTCGATTGGTTCTGAGGGTGGACTACGCTTCCATGGAAGACTTATTATTTCGGAAGAAGGGGACTTGAGACGAGCGGTGATGGCGGAATCTCACGGGTCAAAATTTATGGTACATCCGGGTGGGGACAAGATGTACCAAGATATGTGCCATCAGTATTGGTGGGCCGGTATGAAGAGGGATATCTCAGAGTTTGTATCCCAATGCACTACTTGTCAGTTGGTTAAGATCGACCATCAGCAGTCGACAGGTTTGTTGCAATCGTTGGAGATTCCAGTATGGAAATGGGAAAGCATTTCGATGGACTTAGTTACGGGCTTACCTAGATTGCAGAGGGGTTATGATTCGATTTGGGTGATTGTCGATCGATTGACAAAGTCGGCACACTTTTTGCCCGTACGTACGAATTATGATACCGCTCCCTATGCCCAATTATTTATCGAGGAGATCGTTAGACTTCATGGGGTACCTTTAAATATTATTTCCGACCGAGATAAAATATTTGTGTCCCACTTTTGGCGAAGTTTCCAAGAGGCATTGGGGACCGAATTGAAGTTAAGCTCTTCCTATCATCCTCAAACAGATGGCCAAACTGAAAGGGTAAATCAGATGTTGGAGGATACGCTCCGAATGTGCATGCTTGATTTCAAGGGCGGTTGGAAACAATACCTCCCATTGGTTGAGTTTTCTTACAACAACTCATACCAATTTACTATTGGAATGGCGCCTTATGAAGCTCTTTATGGTCGTCCATGTAGGTTGCCCGCTTGTTGGTTAGAAGTGGGTGATAACAAATTACTTGGACCTGAAATGATCCAAGACACTTCTTCAAAGATTGAACTCATTAGAAATCGCATTCAGATAGCCCAAGACCGTCAAAAGAGCTATGCCGATGCGGGTAGGAGACACGTGGAGTTGGAGGTTGGAGACCAAGTTTTGGTGCGAGTGTCACCAATGAAGGGCATTAAGCGTTTCGGGAAGAAAGGGAAGCTTGCACCGCATTTTATTGGACCTTTCCCAGTTATTACAAAAGTTGGTCCCGTGGCGTATCAACTTGCTTTGTCGGAGCCTTTACAACAAATCCACGATGTTTTCCACATCTCCTCTTTGAAGAAGTATAGAAGATGTGAAGGTGCCCTTTGGCACATTCCTTTTGAAGATATTGACTTGCAACCCTATGTTTCGTATGAAGAACAACCGGTTGCTATTCTTGAGTTTGGGGAGCGCAAGTTGAGGTCCCGCGTGGTGCCCTTGGTAAGAGTCCAATAGAGTCATCACAATGCTAAGGAATCAACGTGGGAGCGTCAAGATGACATGCGGTAGAGATATCCACACCTCTTCTTATAAGGTACGTTTGAATTTTGGGGACAAAATTCCCTCATAAGGGGGGGAGTATGTAATAACCCTCGCTCATGAGAAATTATTTTATGTTTATTTACTAGATATGGTAAATTAGATATAAAATGTTGGGCTATGAATTGAGTATCCATTTAATAAAGAAAAGTAAATGTGTACTATGAGAATTCATATTTACCGTAATGATAGGTGAATATTGCCATGTTACGTTTTATACTATCATGAGAATTAAAATGATAATTTGGAGGCCGTAGTTGATTCCGGAACGTTCGGGATAGTCGAATATTGTGCCATATTGTATTTTAAGGTTTTGGGCATTTTTGACTGATTATGCCTTAAATATGCAGTTGCGTATTATTTTATCGCAATATTGATTAATTAAGTTGGGATTTTTTACTAAAGGCACGATTTATGTCTTAAGTAAGTCACTATTCACCTAATTGTATTTCCTAAACCTAGAGAGCTTGAGAGAGGAAGATAAAGTGTAGAGAAGAAGAGGAGATTGAAGATTTGAGTGGGATTCTTGCTCCCACACCAAGAAAATCTGCATTTTCTGCATTGAGGCAAGTTTCTACTTGCTAATTATGGTTTAAGATAAATGATTTGTTATGATAATGATGTATTGATCAATGGTTTAGCTATTTTAGGGTTTTCTTTATATATTTGTGGGTTTTGATCCATTTAAAATGATTGGGATGATTGATGAGGTTTAAGGTGGTCACTAGTAGTATTGATGATCTATTGGTGATGATAAATGAGCTTGGTTTGAGGAGATTTGGGTTGGGAGTATATGTGGAGTCCAAGACTCCATAGCCAAAACTTGGCAAAATTGCAGGCTCGAATCGATTCGGCCCTCAGGGGGAATCGATTCGCTTAGGTCCAGTGTTCAGGTCTAGGCAAACCGAATCGATTCGGCCTGGTCCGAATCGATTCGGAAGTTATGCAGAAACCTAAACTTTCTGACCGAACCGATTCGGTTTTCATCCGAATCGATTCGGCAGTTATGCAGAATCCTATATTTCCTGACCGAATCGATTCGAAAACCCTGCACTTTTTCAAATTTTTTTCTTTTTCAATTTTAAACCCTTTTCTTTAGGATTAGTGATTAGGGACCTTCTTAAATGAAGTAAATATAGGGTCTTAGAGTATTAATTGAGTTTGGTCGACTCCCTAGACTCGAAGGGGTTCATCTAGGGTTCGTTTCAAGGGGGAATTTAAAGTAATGTTCAGGCATTACTTTTTCGTGTAGTTTTACATAAAGTTAGGAAATCTTCAAGATAATTTTGGAGACTTTAGGAGTTATTGCGAACTAGGTTTTCTTGATGGATTATCATAAAGTCCAAAAAGGGACATTCGGGAGAAATAACTTGGGAATTTAAATATTCTTCGAGGTTATTAGAATGAGGTGAAGTACACAACCATAATGCATTTGATAAAATGTAAAATGGATAAAGCAAATGATAATTTACTAAATCATGTAATGGAAATTAATAAAATGGATGATACACACCTCTCTAAATACCATCTTAAGGGAAGTCCGTTCGTGAGGTGAAGCCCCCTGGCTAATGAATGCAGGGTGGGTATAGTCCTAGGCCATATGAGCGCTTGTTTTATATTTTCTGCGATGGGTAGGAGATTCTGGGTGTGGTCTTGACTACCCCGCAGGCATATGGCCGCTTCCCGACGTTTCGATAGGATCCCAGGTTGTCTTATGATAGGCCCTGGAAGATGATGGTTATTTAGGGGCGCGCACAGTGGGGAAACCCGAACGGGCGGTCTTAGAATCGTTATATATATATATATTTATAACTATTCTATTATCGAGTTGGACTTGATGGAACATGAATGCCATAAAGTGCAAAGTATATGCCATAAAGAGCATACTATTGAGATAAGTGCCATAAAGAGCACATGATAATAATTGTATTCCTGATAAGGAATGGAAAGGGATAAAATGAGAATGATGAAAGATGAAAAAGGCTTATGATTACTTATTTTCCCTTGTATAATTGAATTTCACTTTAGTAATCATTCAACTGTCTTAGTTCTTTATATGATGTTACCATGCTAGAATATCATCTATATCATCCATGCTTAATTATTTCATCATTTTCATACTTATCATTTATCTGGTGATCACATAAAACCGGCCTCTGCCCGGTTCTTCTTTCTTGTTGTGTTTGTATATATTATATCCGCACAGGTGTTCCACCGCAAGGTCGCCCGTAATGACCTTTCCTTTTCAGAGTCTTTCGAGGAGCCGTGATATTTTGCGGGTATCATGGGATATTTTGTGTAGATGCCTCCATTATTGTTTTCTAGTTATGATCAGTCTGTATTCGGGCGTGTGGTCCAAATTGTTGTAATTGTATAATGAATGTATTATGTATTTTATGGAACTTATTGTACATTGTATAAATTTTATTGGACGATGTTACATTCGGTCCTTTCCTTATTAACCTTGGTTTTATATATATGCTTGTGGGAGTTTCCACCCTCTTTTCTATGATGGGTTGTTGAAAATGTTTTCTTTAAATTATAAAATTTTAATTTTTGATAACCCATTTTCTGGAATATTGTGTGGTTATCCCGTATACTCTTTATGTTGTTGTGATGATGAGAATGATATCTATCCATGATTCCTGTTTTTATCGGGGTATCGGGCTGGCCACCCCTTATTTCGGATAGCGGGTTGTCACACTTTTCTTACATTTCTTGGTGTGTTATGATTAAATACAATGTGTGTAAATGTGTAGTACTTCAAGTGAGTCCAATGTGGGAGTGCAATCTAAACTTTGAGCATCCTTTGTGTCTTTGGATTTTTTATCATCCATGGTCATTCTTGTTATTCTTAAGCTGTAAAAAAATGCAGAAAACAAGCATACAAACTTTTCCAAACACAATGTATAGGATAGAAACAAGGTTGGATTGAACTACAGAAGGTTGGGTTTTGAGGGTTTTAGCCGTGGATGAGGGTTACACAGTTTGGGGTTTTGAATTTTTGGGTATGTGAAAGGACAATTTGGGTATGTTAAATTTGTGGTATTTGATGGTAGAAAAAGTGATTTTTTTTTTGTGATGCTAATGAGATTATTTTGGGGTGTTCACCACCCTTAAAATTATAGGGGCTTTTACGGTTTAGTCCATGGACTAAAAAATAGGGCCCAATAAATTTTAAACGATTAGGTCCAACATATAAATATCCCGAAATGAAAACAGAATTCCATTTTTCAGAAATCAAAGCGCGAAATCGAAACGCAAAAACCCTAACCCTAACCCTACTGTCTCTTCGATCAAAACACCAAAACGATTTTCATCCTCAATCAAAATTTGGTCAACGGTCACATATAACCTTAACCATACAAACAAACTTCACAAAAGTTAAAGGGATCAAACCCTAATCGTGGAAGTTCTAATAACTATTTCACATTCTCAATCAAATTCTTCCAAACACCACTAACAAGTATGGATACATTCTTATATTTATGTTCTTGAGTTTTATACTTAAGATTATACCATTCACTATGTATATGTTGTGTTCTTAGTATTTTATTTATGATATCACCTTTTTGTGCTTATGTATTTTGTGTTCTCATATGTATAAATTTGTAGACATTACACATGGACTGATGAAATCACATTCTTCTTCTTCATGATATGAAAAAATACATTTGTTGCCCTGATTTTAAATGCAAAACACACTTTTTGCATGATTGGAATAATGTACACGTACAAGCCCTATTTTATTACGTTTACTCTGTGAATTTTACGTGTACTTTCAAAAAGTACACGCAAAGTCAATAGAGTACACGCACATTGAAATTGAATTTTTTATACAATATGAGTGTACTTTTTTGTTTTATACGTGTACTCTATTTAAAATATATTTCATATCCAGATTTAATCAATCATATGTGATTTTAGGTGGTCTTCTTGCCATGTTTTATTGTGTGTACTCTGTGAAATAAAATATGCCATGATGTAAATCCATACGGGCTATTAAGATAAAGAACATTGATTCAACATCCAAACGTCGTCAGGCAAGGAACTGCAAGTATTGTGATGCAAGTATGAAAGATATTTATCCCTCTATCTGTAAAGTAATTGGAGCTCGCAGTGAATGACAGATCCAACTTTGGGATTGCCTAATAGAGAACTTCTCAGTGTCTTACATGTGGGTCCAAAGATATTAGAGAATGTGATGGTTATTTTGGGGTATTTAGATTTTTGTGCAATGTATATGTATTTTATAACAAAAGTTGTATAGATTTAAAATAAATAATCCCATGATGTATTTGTATATCTCCTATATTAATTGTGGTCCGCGCCAGCGGCATTTATTTATGGTTGGATGTATTTTATGATATTAGTTGTTGTATTTTAAAGCGCTAATTATTGCATGTACTTTGGGATTTTTGCGTGTACTTTGGGATTTTTGTGTGTACTTTGACTTTTTGACTCTAATTCAATCCCAAAGTACATGATAAAATCCCAAAGTATGGGATTTTTACGTGTACTTTGGGATTTTTGCGCGTACTTTTGCTTTTTTGCTTCTAGTTTTTTTAAGTACAAGCAAAAATCACAAAGTACACGCACATTGAAATTGGATTTGTTCAATCCAATATGCCTGTACATTTATGTATTATGAGTGTACTTTTTTATATTGTTGTGTTATTTTTTAGGAATCATACCATCAAGCATGTTCAACTACAAAATTGTTGCTTGAACCTTTGAAGATCTTAACAATACAAAACCTTTCACATTGACAGTTAAAACTACTAATGATGACGAAATTCGTTTCTCCTTCGCATCAATGATAGAGCTATAAGGTTACTTGGTTTCTACAACTACTATAAAGGCATTAAGTGCACTTTTGATGTGCAACAACTTCAAGTAACTGAATCAAAAGTGAAGGATTTAGCTAAATGAATTGAGCAGTATTGCTTAAGAGGTTTTGAAAATGTTGGCGCTTTTAGCATGGATCTATTGTATCACTTCTTTTCTAAATATGTTAGGAAGAGAGAATCTTGGTTTTTGACTTGTCGGACAACCTCTATTAGGTATTACCATGAAATGGACGATATATATTACCACCTTTAACATGTATTTTGTTGAGACTTGTATGAATTGTTAATGAGGATATTGCATATACTTTTGTTAAATACGCTTGTATTTAATTATTTTCGTCTATGTTTTATTCTACTTCGCATGTATTTTATTTTTTGTACATGTAAATTATCATTATAGGTTACTAATTTAAATTTTGTTTATAGATCAATAGAATGGGGATGAAGATGAAGGCAAGAAAAAGAAAGGAAAAAAAGAGCAATTTTGAAGAAAGTTCTTCATCCAGTTCTAGTTCAAGTTCTAGTGTTGCATTCGAATCTACACGTGCTGCAAAGAAGAATGACCAGTATTGATCAAATTTTGTTAGCTTTCTTCATAATTATGGTAAGATTAAAGAGAAAATAAACGATAGGCATATTGAACTGCTTAAGAAGACTCCATTCTAGGAGCTTTTCAATGCCTACTACAGTGGGAAAGTAGTAGAAGCGGACCACAAGAAGACTGATAAAAATATTTTATCAATTATCAAGTTGTATAACAAGGAAACCAAAAAATTTCCATATGAAGAGTATTATTGAAATAAGGCCAATAGATATAAGTGCAATATTTGGCATAATGATTGAGGGGAAAAAATCAATAGAACTAAAAAAGAGACAAACTATGTCTCAAAAAACTAGATTACTTGCACGATACTTAAAAAAAATAGGAAAGTCGGAAACATTTGAGGGTTTGAAGAAATTGGTCGAGTTGGACATAGATGAAGGCATTGCCGATTTTGTAAAACTTGTTTGTCTCCATTTCTTGACCATGTTGTTTTTCTCCAACTCAACTTCACACTAGCATAATTTCTTTTTAAATACATCAACAGTATTGATGAAATGAATAGCTATGATTGGACATCTGTTGTGCATGAGCTTCTCATAAATTCACTTGACAAAAAAGCAAGTTCAAAACTTAGCACAGTAATTGGATGTGTCATTTCCCTGCTGGTGAGCAAAACAACATCCTGATATTTATAAATATACAAACCAATAATCACGTGTACTTTGTAAAACTCACGTGTACTATTATAGTACACGTGATTTTTACAAAGTACACGTGATATTGATAAAAAAAAATATGAACCTCAGTAGTATTACATTTACCATGGTTGTAATATGTCTTTGTTACTTTCAATGTACCACTGATATTTAAACCAATTCACGCGTGTACTTTATAAATATCACGTGTATTTTAAAAATACACGTGATATTTACACGTGTATTTTGAAATACACTTGTTTTTCCCAAAGTACACGCGTACTATGTTTTGTAAACATAATAGGGGATCTTTAGTTTAAAGTCCTAAGTTTTTAATTTTTTTTGGATCCACTCCCGTGTCATTTTATAATTAGTTGGAGGTCTTGCTTTTTAAAATTATCGGTGTCGTTTTACTAATCACATAGACATTTTACTAAAAATGGAGAGACATATTAACTATTTTGGGACTTAGAACACAAGATAAAATGACATATGATTAAAAATTAACAAATTAAAAAAAATAGGACCATCGACTAAATATCTAATATAACAAGTGTACTTTACAAAGTACACGTGAGCTTATATTTACAAAGTACACGTGAACCTATATTTACAAAGTACACGTGTACTTTGTAAAAATCACGTGTACTTTCAAAATACACTTGTTCTATTCACAAAGTACACGTGTAACTTCGCGTGTACTTTGTAAATATCATGTGTACTTTCAATTATGAATAACTAGGTAATACAATTATTAATATTATTTTATTTTTTGCATGATCATAGTATTGGACATGTGAGAAATTTGACATTATTCCTCCGGTTGAAAATTTTAAAGAGAAGACGCCAAAATTCCTTAGGTGGAAATTGTCTTCTTTGAAAGATTTGTTTGCAGTGAATGACATCTCATCGGAAAATTTGAAGGACGCTACAAATAAACCAGCTTGCAAGGACAGTTCTGTAGAAAGGGAATGTCAGTTTGAATGGCCTAGTTACTCTTTGAACATTTCTACAGGAAGTCCTATATATGCTGATTCATCGTCAGAAAAAGTTGCTGAACAATTTAATGACAATGAATTTTCACTAGGTTGGAATATTCCCCTTAAAAACATTATGAGTCCAAAGAAAAAGAAGTGTAATGATTAACCAAAGGGAATTGTTAAACCTACAGATGCTGAAAAGTCTGAGAAGGTTAATTTGGAGGAACAAATAGCTAGTTTGAAAAGGGAATTGTTGGAAAAAAAATAACCAACTATCTAAAGCAACTGAAGACCTTGACTGTGCACTAAACAAGGTGACCTCTTTGAAGGTGGAGGGTGCCAACCTTGCCATTATGAATGTACAGTTGCAGGTAGATAGTAATTCACTTTTGGAAGCACAAGAGGAAATAAAGAAGTTGAGGGTGGAGAATTCCAACCTTTTGAAAGAAAAGGAGTTACTAAATAAGTTGGAGGTGGAAAATTCCCAACTTTCATTGTTAAACAATTATTTGAAAGAAAAGTTGGATCAAGTCATAATAAATGACTGAGATAGAATTAAACAACTGGATGAGTTATTTAAAAAGCAGGTTGAAACATCCAGAATTTTGGAACAAAAATATGCATATCTATCTGACAGTAATGAAAATTTCAAAAATAAGTTTGAAGACGTAGTCCAAAAATTGAGAGATGAAGACGTAACAATGGGGACATTGTTGCTGGATCTTCAGTAGTCAGAATTGAAAAGAGCTGAATGGTAATTTTGATTAATTTTCAAATAGAAAACATCATTATTCTATAGAGTACAAGCCGTAATTTTATAAAATACAGTTGTATTTTACAAAGTACAGGCATATCACCCCAAAGTACACATGGAATTATTTTTATATTTACTTGTATTTTGAAAATTTTCACATGTACTTGGGTATTCTTAGCAAATAATGGAGTGTACACGCATTTGACATAAAGTGCACGCATAGTTTGATAAAGTACACGCATATTTTGTTTATTATCATTGAGGTTTATGGCATGTTTAATATTTAAACATGATGTTTTCTTTTCACCAGGAAACAGAAAATAATAATCTCAAGAAAAAGAAAGAAGAATTGTCATCCTCCATATCTAAAAAGGATGAAGAAATAAATTCAATTCAGAACTCAATGATTTTGAGAATTCAAGAAAGAGTTGACAGGAAGCCAAAGATTGATAAAGATTTTGTATATTCACATCCTATTGATGATTTGTCAAAAGGAGATGGGAATAAAATCCTTCAACTGATACTCCCGTTGAATTACAGCCGAAGGAAAGAAATACACAAGCAATAAGGCTTCTACTGTGACAACAAAAAGAAAAAAAGGGCAAAATAATAAAGGTCAGAATAAAAAGGGTAGAATAAATGCAACGCATGAAGAGGACCTGAAAATCTACAAGTGTTCAAAACACCTTAAAGAAAAATCCCAAAATAAATTGAAAGAATATTTTATGGAGGAGACGAATACAGGGTAAATCTTCTAATTGTTTATTTTTGTATTCAACTTTATGCTTGTTCTTTATAAAGTACACATGTACTTTATAAAGTATATGCATATTTTTATGAAGTAGACACATTTTTGCATCTAACTTTATGCGTGTACTTTATAAAGTACAACATATTTTATAAAGTACACACATTTTTGTATCTAACTTTATGCGTGTACTTTATTAAGTACAAGCATTTCATAAAGTACACGCTTATTTTTATGAAGTACACGAATTTTTGTAATGAACTTTATGCGTGTACTTTATAAAGTACATACATAAAGATAAAATACACACATATTATTTAATGATCATAGATTATATACATGTTTCAATTATTCTTGTAACATTGTTTTATGTATTGAAATTCAGCAATTATCTCTTTACAATGGAAGACGCATTTGTTTGCGCTGACGATATTAAAGGATTGCTGAAAGGCGAAGAAATATCGAACCAGATAATTCAATGCTTCTCCTGTTTAATGGAGACAAAAATGAAGAAAAATGGGCTTCGACCGACGCATGCTTTTAACTTATATGCTTGGGTAAGGAAAATAAAACTTAAAGTATTTTCCATTGTGGGTACCTCGATTTGTCACCTTGGCCCAGACGAGTATCCCAATAGGATACGGACAAAAATTCGAAAGCCTCGCGCCTCAACTAATTTAGTTACGGCCCAATCAATTCCTAAAATCTCGTAAGGAGATATTCTAGGGGTTATGGATTGACGTGGGGGAGTCCAACACCCCCACTCCCCGAAGATTAACATGTATATAATAAACCCCAGCCCGGGGCAAAGGGCATGCATTATTTCTCCTGTAAAACACTCTCCGGAGTATAGAGAACTAATATTGAGAGCACTACCGTGGACGTAGGCATTCTTGCTGAACCATGTAAAATTTGTGTTGTGTGATTGTCGTTCCTTATTCTTTTTATTTATTCTGGTGATTGTCTTTTCTTATTAATTTGTGTTGAACTTATTTGTCACCACAATTGGCACCGTCTGTGGGAAACATTTGTCTTCCTTTAAGAAAGCCATCACCAATAAAGAATTTGGAATGTCTGGTCACAGCAGCAATGCCCTCAAGCAGGGGATATTCAAGAGCAGCCTGCCTCCCGCAGGGTCAGATCTGAAGTTCGACGTTCAAATCCTAGGGCTCGCCCAGAACGGAAAGCCTCAGAAGAAAGTCAAGGACCAGCAAGGTCCACACAGATCTCCAGGTTGATCGATGCCTATGAGGCCAGGCTCCAAGAGTAAGGGGAGGCCACTCGCAAGCAAGAGGCTAAGAATGCTCGCCTTAAAAGGAGATTAGAGAAGATGGAGAAAGAACTCCATCGTAGCACCAGGCAACGTCATTATCGCACTCCTAGCCCTCGGGCGAGCATGTCTCGTAGCCGAGGAAGGAGCCCCAGATGTGGATCTCAGAGATTCGAGGAACACAGGTCGGATGATGGCTCGCTCGAGCAACAAACAACCAGCTCGCCGTCATAGGAGTCCAGCTCGAAGAAATGATGACATACGAAATTTGGTCCGAAGAGAAATGGACCAGCACCCATCACATCGGGGTGCTAGATCAACCAGAGAGCTAGGCAGGAGAGCTCTTAGGACCAAGATTAAATCCCCCTTCTTGAGGGAGATAGAAGAAGAAGAAGCCCCTAAGAAGTTCGCAATTCCTAGATTCAAGATCTACGACGAAAAAACTGACCCTATCGATCATGTTAGGCAGTAAAGGCAGGCCATGACTCTCTGGAACCACCGAGACGCACTAATGTGTCGAATATTTCCTTTGAGCTTGCACTATGTGGCCAAGAAGTGGTTCGAGAGACTCCGTTATAGATCCATCAGGAGCTTTGAGTCCCTGGTAGAGCTCTTCACGGCTCTCTTCATTACTAGCAACTCCTATCCGAAGAGGATGGATGCCTTGTTGACAATGAAGAAAATGCCCCAAGAGAGCCTCCGAGACTACGCAAAAAGGTAATGGGAGTTGTTCAACGAGGTCGAGGACTGCTCAAAGCAGGTAGCTGTAGCATCTTTTAAGATTGGCCTACCCAGCTCTTGCCTCTTGCACCAATCCCTCACGAAGAAGGAGGCCACAACCATTGATGACCTAATGGCTCGCATAGATAAGCATGCCAAAGTTGAGGATGTGACCCGCCTCAGTGCAGGGGAGAATGGTAGAGCTAAACTCGCTGCCAAGGGCAATGACAAGGCTGAGAACCAGAAGAAAGGGAGAAAGAATGGGGACAAGGGTGTCTCCAAAAACGGGAACAAGAATGATGTTTCAAAAGCATTTCAGACAGTAAACACTGTCTTCAAAGAACCAATTTATAAGATCCTAGCGAAGATCAAGGACGAACCATTCGTTAAGTGGCCCAAGAAGATGGGAGGAGATCCTCGAAGAGAAATCATGCGCTGAGATATGCTTTTCATAAGGAGGGAGGGCACAAAACTGAGCACTATAAAGCTCTCAAGTCTCACCTTGAAGAGTTGGCCCAGACTGGGCACCTGAACGAGTTTGTGGAGAAGAAGGCAGAGAAGGTCGCGGCCAACGAAGATACAAGGATCGACAACGTGCTCAAGGAGGATGTTGGCCATGAGTTCGCAGTGATTCATAGGGCATCCGATCTGAAGCATATTCAAGGGAATTCAGCCCGGATGGAAGTAAAAAAGCTTACGACAGTAATGTAAGCTTTTTAAATCGATCCAGTAAAAATATAGACAGGAAAGCATCGACGAGCAGATGACATCGACTACAGTAAACACATCATGTTCACGGATGAAGACTTAGTGGGAGTAAGAACCCCACATCATGACACGTTGGTTATTACACTCAGGATAGCAAATTATGACGTCGACAAGTTGCTCGTCGACCAGGGAAGCTCATCCGAGGTAACGTATCTTGACCTATTCAGGAAACTAAAGTTAAGCATTATCGACTTGAAGGAAGCCACTATCCCCTTAGTTGGCTTCGCTGGAAAAGTAACTATCCCTTTGGGAAAGATCGTACTGCCAGTGAGGGAAGGAAGTGTCTCTAAGATGATCGAGTTTCTGGTAGTCGACATTAACTCGCACTACCAAGCTATCCTCGACAGAGGATGGCTACATGCGATGAAGGTCGTTCCCTCGACCTACCACCAGAAACTCAAGTACGTGACTGAGCGATGAGTTATGGAGATCCACAGAGATCAAGCGATGGAAACAAGGTGCTTCATAGCAGCTATCCACCCAAAACCAGAGAAGAAGGTCGAGAAGGTCAAAGAGAAGGTTGAGGAACAAGAAGGTTTGATAACTTCAAAATAGTAACTAAATTATAAGAGACCCAGAGTGGAGGAGACCAGGCTCCTCCCCTCTGAATGGGTCGTTGAAAACCTAGAAGAGGTCGCAGCCGGTGGTAGCGAAAAAGACAGGATGTTCTTGATTGGGACCTCTCTCACAGATTGAGAGAAGAAAGAATTGACGGTACTATTGAGGAACAATCTGGATGTCTTCGCGTGGGAACCTTACGAGCTGCCCGGAATTGACCCCAGTGTGGTTTGTCATCGATTGTACGTCGACCTGACTTTTAGTCCTATCTGCAGAAGGCACGGTGAACTACACCCGAGAAGGCCAAAGCTGTAGAGAAAGAAGTGGAGATGCTACTGGATGCAAGATCCATACGGGAAGTTCAATTCCCTAAACGACTGTCCAACCCAGTAGTGGTTCCAAAGAGCAATAGGAAATGAAGAGTTTGTATTGACTTCACTGACCTTAACAGGGCGTGCCCTAAGGACAGTTTCCCTCTCCCGAAGATCGACCAGCTGGTGGATGCCACTGCAGCTCATGAAAGAATGAGTTTCCTGGACGCTTACTTGGGGTACCACCAGATTCCTCTGTACGCACCAGACCAAGACAAGACAACGTTCATCACCACCGTCGAATTATATTGTTATAAAGTAATGCCCTTTGGTCTCAAAAATGCAGGAGCAACCTACTAGAGGCTGGTCACCAAGATGTTTAAAGACCAAATGGGAGATACAATGGAAGTCTACATCGACTATATGATCATTAAGAACAGGCACAAAGAAGACCACCTCTCAGACCTATCAAGGACCTTCAAAATCCTCAGGACATACCGAATGAAGCTCAATGTGAGCAAGTGTTCCTTCAGTGTCCAGTCAGGAAAATTTCTCGGGTACTTAGTTAGTGAGAGAGGCATTGAAGCCAACCCGGACCAGATTGATGCAATCAATAAGGTACAGCCTCCCCGTACGATAAGAGATTTACAAAACCTCACAGGCATGCTCGCCGCCTTCAATCGATTCATCTCGAAGTCATTCGAAAAGTGCCATCCATTCTTCCAGCTATTGAAGAAAAGCAAAACAATGGAGTGGAACCAAGATTGCTCGAAAGTATTAAAGGAGCTCAAAGCTTATCTCAACACACCACCCTTGCTCGTAATACCTCAAGAGAATGATTCCCTATACCTATACCTTGCAGTTTCCATCCACGCTGTCAGTCTGCACTGGTATGCAAAAGAAAGGGAATCCAGCACCCAGTCTACTACACGAGCAAGACCCTATTGGACGCCGAGCTACGATACCTACCATTGGAGAAGCTCACCTTTGCACTAGTTGTAGCCTAGAGGAAATTAAAGCACTACTTTGAATCTCACTCTATCATCATCCTTACATCACACCCACTTAAAGCAGTCCTGCGGAAAGCGGATCTGTCCGGCGGACTGTCAAAGTGGTCGGTCGAGCACGGGCGATTTGACATCCAATTTCAACCAAAGAATGCAATCAAGGGGCAGGTCCTCGCTGAATTTATCGTGGAATTTATAGGAGAACATCCTTGTGACCAACTTCTATCTGTGGGTCAAAGGGAAGATCACTCGGCACAAGGCGTTTGGCGACTGTTTGTTGATGGAGCCTCCAACTCCAAGGGGGCAGGAGTAGGCATTGTGCTCGTTACCCCAGAAGATATAATCCTCGAGCAAGGAATTAGGCTTGGATTTAATGCCTCCAACAATGAAGTAGAGTACGAAGCATTGATAGCGGGCCTATAGAAGGCACAGGCATTGGGGGCAAAGCAACTCGAGGTGTTTGGCAACTCGCAACTGGTCTCCAATAAGATGTGGGGACTTCAACTCGAGGGATGGGAGAATGAAAACCTACCTCGCCTTAGCAAAGAAATTAATGTCCAACTTCGAGCAAGTCAGTGTCCAGAAGTTTCCTAGAGGACAAAACAGTCATGCTGACGCCCTAGCATATTTGAGCTCAGCGATCAACTCTGACTTAAAAAGAATAATTCCTATCGATTTCCTCTCCCAGCTGAGCATCAACCAGAGCGACGAGCTGCCAGACATAGGCCATGTTCTCCAGATTGAACCAGCACCCAGTTGGATGGACCCCCTGAGGGACTATTTGAAAGATGGTGCCCTACCAGACGATAAGAAGGCCGCTCATCAGTTAAGAGTCAAAGCTGACCACTTTTACTTATCTCCTGAGGGCACACTGTATAAAAGATCTTTCACAGGACCTTACCTCCACAACCTCCCTAGTTGAACCCCTATCATTTGTACCAGCTCGCGGACCAGCATTTGAGGAGGAACCCCGCTAAACTTGAGGGGCAAGGCTCAGCGCATGCTCTCTAAGTCGTAACACTTCCCTCTTTAGAGCTTCATTCTCTTGTTGCAGAATTTCTCCGACTTGATTGATCTCAGAGTCATCCAGAAGTTTAGCTCTCAGTGCATCCACTTCCTTTTGAACGGAAGCGCTAACCATTTCCATCTCCTGAAGTCTATCCTTCAGTTTGGCAATAAGCTCGGACTGATTTTTAAAGCTCTGGTTCCTCGACCTAAGGGACTTGCAAATCCTTACAAAGGCTTGGCAAATTTAGTTACTAGCATTAGGGCCAAGAATCCTTCTTAGTTGAGAAGTAGCAAGTATATACTCATCAACATCAATCAGCTACAGACCATATGAGCATTAAAGAAGAAATCAGTATAAAGAAGGGAACAAAACTTCATTTCATTAATAAAAGATTCCAAGTACATCAGCAGAAAGAAAAAAAGGGAAAGAACAAGCAAAGCAAAAACACAAAGAGTTCCATAGAGCAGGCTAGCTGGCAACCTCAGTTTGCTCCGAGGTCGTTGGTTATTTTCCCTTATCTGTAGGAGCAGGAACACCTCCCTCAGATGGAGCGATTACTGTCCCTTGGTCATAAGGAGCACCAGCAGGGACGGTCTGGACAGCAGGAACACCTTCATCGATGGCAGGAGCAGGTGCATCATCCACAATAGGCTTTGGGCCAGAATCATGATCATCAAATAGTGGGGAGTTGATATTCACCTCGGCATCCAAGAGAGCCTTGTTCCAACCCTTCTTAAAGTTCAGACGACTGATATAGCCAATCTGAACATCAGCATCCTCATACGCAGTGGCCCATCTAGCGTTGTACGAGCTTTTCTTAAGGGTGGTTGCCTCGGATTCCACCTTAGTCACTTTATTCGTAAGCACCTTATTCTCCTTTAGCACAGCCAACTTGCTCGTGTAGACCAAGTCATAGAACTGCCTCAACTCATCGAGATCCTTGGTCGCCGCCTCCTTCACTCGTTTGGCTTCAGATAGGGCGAGATTGGAGGACTTCTAGGCTTCATTGGCAGTCTTCAAGCTGGCCTCCAACTCAGCATTCTTCTTCTCCAGGTCGACATTCCTCTTCACCAGCTCGTCGCGGGTACGGTAGAGGACGGCGAAGTCGATCACAAACTGCAAGGAAAATAAATATTAGTGAAAAGAATATATTGAACATAATATTACAAAAAATAGAGAAGTAAGAGCAGACTTACCAAGGCTAGCCTCTGACTTGCCTTCAGAGCTAACTGGTCAGTCCCCATCGCTTTCTGATGATCAGTCGATAAAATTGCTCTTTCGAGCAGCGCAGGAGCCAACTGAGGGGAGAGGGCGATAGAGGCCCCCTCGGGCAAGGCGAATACGGGCACCAGAGCTTGCCTCGCCTTCGTACTCACCTCCTCTCTTCTCCTCTCTTATTCGCTCTCTTTTCTCTCCATTTTAACTCTCTTCCTCTCCTCTACCTTCTTCTTCTCCTCTTCTTTCTTTCTCTCCCTCTCTCTCACCAGCTCCTCCTCCCTCTTCCTCTTCTCCTACTCATGAGCAGCAGACTGAGAACCAGTTGTAACCTCTCCACTGCCAGATTTCTACTTCTTCAACCGACGAGAAAGGAGCACATCATTATCATCATCATCATCATCATCACGGATCAGATTCTTCCTAGGAGGAACCATGTCTTCCTCTCTGGAACTACTCGATTCACTCGAAGACTCTTGAGCCTCTGAAACTTCTTCCGAGCTGGAAGATCCTTCACTACCAGAGCTCTCCTCACTAGAACTACCTTCAGCACCTCCCCTGTCACCACCCTCGCTCTCCTCACCAGAGCTACTTTCTTCCTCGTCCAATTGGATGGGATCGGTGGCAACCTCTTCGGTGATGTCTAACTTGGGAATGCTGTCCACAGGACGTGTAATAAAGTTGGACCCAACGTTATTGTATTTCATAAGGAAGGCCGCTGATCCAGGATGTTCACCGTCAGCCAAGAGTTCCCTAATTTTCCAAGCTTTGACCAACTCAGCAGCTCGAACCTCGTTGAGAGCAGGTTCCAAGTCCTTTATCCTCACTGAAAAGAAAGAGAGAAAAATATAAAAAGAACTATACACAACCAAAGGATCGATGAGCAGAACAAAGACTAAGCCTACCTATGTACTCCTACCCATAAAAGGGGACCACAAATCTGCCAGACCTTGACCCCTCAGTTTTTGGAGAGAACTGCCAATTTCTAGCAATAAAACCCTCATGCTAGTAATCCTCGTGGTAATCAGGTAGATTTACTACCAATACCCTATCAGGACTCCTGGACTTAAGGTACAGAAGACCAGAGCTTGTTCGCGAAAAAGAATAACAAAAATAGATCTCAACAAGCCCTAAATTGGTACCATAGAGCTGATTTATTCTATGTACACCACTAAAAATTTTCCAGACATTAGGCGAGCACTGTACAGGGACTATATTGAAGTAACCAAAAAAGTGCAAAAATAAATTGCTTGGGGGAAAAGTAAGACCCCCTTGGGACAATAAGAGAACATGAATTTAGTGACCATCCTCAACTTCTCTAACATTATGAGGAACAGGGGCACACTCGATGTCTACCCAATTTGGAATGTTATAAAACTTTCTAAATTCAAATATCGATCTATTGCCTATTTTCGTCATTGAAAAATAAAAGCCCTAGTAGCAGATGTGAAGAAATTCCAACAGAAAAAGTAAAGAGAAGAAGTAAGAAGAACTTATGAAGTAGAGACTTAGCTTGGGACGATGCGAAGTCACAAGCAAGGACGATGAGAAGATTGAAATTGGAAGACGAGACCTGGGAATGAGAGAGCAACAACGGAAGCTTGGAGAAAATTAGAGAGTGAGAAGAAATTTGAAGCGACAACAGGAAAACACCTCTCCAGAGATGTTTTAAATGTTTCTAATTATAGCGCATAGGCAACGAGGCAGTTTGCCACCTAAATCAGTTCAGAAAAGACACTTCGATCTTGAAGACTGTTGCACAATTTACAAAAACACCATTATAACAAATCATTTAAAATTATTGAGCCCAAATTGTGGCTCAACAACTTTAGGGGTAATTGTGGGTACCTCAATTTGTCACCTTGGCCCAGACGAGTAGCCCAATAGGATACGACCCAAAGTCCGGAAGCCTCGCTCCTCAACTAATTCAGTTACGGCCTAGCCAATTCCTAAAATCTCGTAAGGAGATATTCTAGGAGTTATGGATTAACGTGGGGGATTCTAACACCCCCACTCCCCGAAGATTAACATGTATATAACAAACCCCCAGCCCGGGGAAAAGGGAATTCATTATTTCGCCTGTAAAACACTCCCCGGAGTATAGAGAAATAATATTGAGAGCACCACCGTGGACGTAGGCATTCTTGCTGAACCACGTAAATTTTGTGTTGTGTGATTGTCATTCCTTATTCTTTTTATTTATTCTGGTGATTGCCTTTTCTTGTTAATTTGTGCTGAACTTATTTGTCACCACACCCATCATTTTAAAATATATATTATCATACTTATCTTACTAACAAATCTATTACTTTTGATATAAATCTGTTCGAATTAATGATCATCAAATGAAGAGAGAACGGATAGAAAAACACATTTTAGAATTTTTTGAAATTTCTGATATTCTATTCATTCCCATGAGACATGCAATCAAAGATAAGGAAGGACATTTTTCATTGTTAGTTATCTACAGAGAAAAAAATAAAGTTGTCCATATGGACTCTCTCCGCCCGTTGGAAATCAATCAATCCTCATTATGCTACAATGATGCCAATAAAATGGTTATGCCCTAAACTTATTTACATTACATGCACTTTTGTATTTTATATATACTCATGATTTTTCCTCTTAACAGTTTTTTATTTTTAAAGAAAAGTTGTACAAATCGAAGGACCAAACACCACAAATTAAGGTACAATAATAAGAAAATTTGAAGGGATAGAATTGAAAGATGCACTATCCAATGAGGAAAAAATAACAATAGACTGGCTCTTGAGTCACGATGTAAATTTTAAACTACTCAAAAATAATGAATGCGTGAGACAAAATAATAGGTAAGATCAAACAATCTTGAATAAATACACGCATAATTCATCAAGTTACATTTCAACAAATTTCATTGGCATTATGCTAACTGATATATTTGTTTTATTTTAATTTCAGTGTTGACTGTAGGGTGTATTGTATCTACTACATGGAACAAATTGTCAAAGGAAATGCTCTCAAAACATCATTTGAAGACGACGAAATTCTCTAACAAAGAGCATATATAGCTAATGAATTTTTATTCCATAGTTGTTAATAGGAGGAAAAATAATTGTAAAGTTTTTTTTGAAATTTTTTCATAACATATGATTGTTATTTTTTCTGTATATATATATATATATATATATTCAATGTAGTTTCATATAATTTCTAGTAAAAAAATGGTGCCGCTGGTGCGGACCATTTAACACGTAGGAATAAATATGTTCAAACATGTAAAGTACAAGCATATGATACGTGTACTTTATGATATTGTGTGTGTACTTTGTTTTGTTTGTCCATCATAAAAAAAAGAATCCAGAAGTACATGTAACTGTAAGAATAATATCACGTATACTTTAGAGTTATATGCGCATACTTTTCAATTTATTTACAAAGTACACGCAATATAAATAATCTACACGCACTGGTTAATGTAATAATTTTTTATTTTTAATTGAAAACTACTTTATATATTTATTCAGAAGGACACAATAACCAAAAGATATTTATTAAGCTCAACTACTCACTTCCCAACTACTTCTGGTCAAATAAATAAACAGCTTTAACTTTTCCTATAAAAGAGTAATATTTGTTCATTTCTTAACTATTACATCTAGGGTAAAGATTACATAATGAGTATCCCGTGAGAAAAGTTGCGAGCTGCTCTTGAGAAGGATGAAAGAAATAAAAAAAAGGAAAATTGAGGAAAATCTTTCCTTATATGAAACTGCATTTGAGCAGTTCAAACATATGTGAGGGAAGGCTACTCTGGACTTCCACCCAATCCCATAGATTTATTTGATGTGGATAAGGACCCTCCTCAAACGCATGAAGACCTCATGTGTTTCTATACACAAGAATAGTAGTGGAAAAATGTGGCCCAAATAATAAAACAGTCCATATTAGCCCAAGCATTTAAATATGGGGCCCATATTTAAAAGTTGTGAGTTAAATATGGGGCCCATATTTCAAAGTTATGAGTTAAATATGGGGCCCATATTTCAAAGCAAGAAATCAAATATGGAGCCCAATTTTAAAAGATGCAAATCAAATATAATACTCATTTTAAAAAGTTATGAGTAAAATATGAGTTTTTTTTATATATACCTCGAATTGTAATACTTAATTTAGTAGAAAAATAATGGGTTGGCCCAACCCATATTTGATCCGCCCATATTTGGCCCAGCCCACATTTAACCCAACTCACATTTAGCCCAACCGATATTTGACCCGTCCAAATTAGACCCAGCCCATAATTTTGCCAGTGCTACACAAGAAGTTCCATTGAAATTTGGTAAGCTGAATGTAACACCCCGTAATTTTGAGGATTTGGTATTTAATTATTTTTGGGAGAAATAAAATTATTTAAATTGGATAAACATAAATTTATGATTTGGAGAATTTATTTGAGTGGGAAGAATTATTTATATTTGGCGACTATAAGTTTAATTGTTCGAAATTTTGTGTGTCTCATTTTGAGGTCAAAATTGGAGAATGTTATAAAGTATTTTGAATGACAGTTTTAAGTGCGCGGTTGAGTCCGGATGGGTTGAGATAGTAAAAAAAGAGTACCCGGGGGTGGTAATCGGGTCTCGGGACATTTTTGGGCATAGCTGGGCCCACACGGGAAGATTTGGGCCATTATAATTAGGCCCATGTGGCTAAAAACGTGATTAGGGATTATAAACCTAATTGAGAAAGTGTTGAATGGCAGTTAACAAAATTCTAAACCTAGGGTTTGACAGAGGAATAGAGGAAACAAATCAAGAGCAAATTGGGGATCTTTTGGAGACAAATCGAGGGACAAATTGGGTGTTCTTCATCAACACTTTTTCTACACCAACGGATCAGACTCTACGAATAATTAGAGGCAAGTAGTTAACTGTTGTGATTGTTAAATTGATGATAATAAATTCACATTATGGTGGGTGTAAACTGAAGTCCGTTTTTGGGTGGGTTATGGCATGAAATTGGGTTTTTATGAAATTGAGCATGTTGTATGATTTAATAGTTCAATTGATATTATAGAAGCATTTAGTGTTAATTGGAATTAGAACTATAATAGAATACCAGTTTTAGAGACGAATTGATTGGGATTGTGGAATCAGATTTTTGAATAGCAATTGGGATTATACCGTAAGAATTCATTTTCTTGAGTTGGTGATATTTGTAAAAACCAATGATGCTAAAGTGTTTAGATGATGATTATGGTTCATAATTGATGTAAAAAGAAGATAAATATGATGGATTGAGGTTGGGATTTGAGAAAAGAAAGCTTGGGTTTTCGTTAATGGATGAACAGAAAATCGGAGAAGAAAGGGAACTGGTCGATCGATCGATCGACCGACCCAGGGCATCGATCGATCGATGGTCCCAGATTTTTGGTAGATTCGCCAGTTTTATACATAAGGGGGAAATTAATTTAAAATTTAATTTCCATATGTTTATTTTAGTGATAAATGTATATATAGCACATACTCCTTAGCAATTATAAGGGAGGATAATTGGGTTTAAACGGGTGATAATTGTATGTCTCAAGGGATGAATTTTGGGAAATAAATTTTAGTAGTAAATTCGTGCCGAAGGAAAAATATTCGGGTATTGTAGTTTAGTGGCACTACATTATTAAATGAATTGAGGTGTAATTAATTAATTAGGAGGCTAAATATAGACTCGGGTATTAGCGATGGTACGGGGCAAGTGAGCGAGTCCGGGTATATTGGTTGAGCGACACCAAGTATTAAATTAATTAATGTGTAAATAAATTAAATTAGAGTCGGACCATAGACTCGGGAATATACAGGCTAGTGTTACGGATTTTAGTACACAGTAATGTCGAGATTTATATTATATATATACAGTGTGGTGATAGTATATATATATATATATTGTGTGTGTGTGCTATTAAATATCAGTGACTAGATATTTATTTAATTTATATACTCTAGTGCTATCAAGGGAGGTTGCGCGATGTGGGTGAATCCCCTAGCTTGAGGAGTAGGGCGAGTATATCCCCAGGTTATAGCGTCCGGTATATGGGTGAGGGGTTTATCTCACTTTTAGGGAAGGAATATGACCACCTCCACTACGTTGATATTTTAGGCCAAGTTGGTGAGCGATTCCGACTTGGGTAACTAGGTTAAGTGAGAATACCTAGTATGATAGTACTTTAGAGGAAATCATCCGGCGAGGGTATACTCAGAAGGATGGATATACATATAATATATGTGTGGATGTTTTAGTAAAGATATGTCTATAATGGTATTAAATATTATATGCGGGTAATAATACAGTGTGGGATGTATTTACTTTATATAACTCGTGTCACAGTTATATGATATTATTTAAAAGGAACTAATTAGGTTAATTGGAGAGATAACTTATAACCCATGAATAATAATACTCGGTTTAGAGTAGGAAGGCAAGGGATGGTTATACTCGGACTAGTTGGACGGGGTAGTACAACTAGGTGGGGTTAAGGTAACCGTTAGGTGTGCACATTAGTGGAGGGTGAGTATATCCTCAAGAGAGTGCAACACTAACTTAAATATGAAGCGCATTCATACAT
This sequence comes from Sambucus nigra, assembly GCA_949130495.1. Classification (NCBI taxonomy): domain Eukaryota; kingdom Viridiplantae; phylum Streptophyta; class Magnoliopsida; order Dipsacales; family Adoxaceae; genus Sambucus; species Sambucus nigra. The sequence continues at coordinate 638,419,471 of OX422215.1, forward strand.
TTTAATTACTGCAGTTATTTCACTTGTTAAATATTTTCAAAATGTTTTGGGTTCTAACCCTTTCTATAAAACTATTTTCAAAACCTTTTAGGTGTCCAGCCACAAGGACGCCAATATTGATATTCTATTCCAGGGACACGTAGCTGCGGCACATGTGGATGCTAGCAGGACCTTGGATTAGACGCATCATTCATTCTTTCCTAGAGTAGGAATCATCTACCAGTTTTCAGTTTTTCTTAGGGCTTGTCGCCCAGACTTTCAATACAGTTTTCAAATTTATTTATTCAGTTGTTGGATGATTGTTGTTGGACTATTTACTTTAGTAGCCGATGGTTTATTCGTCAAGTAGTTTAATTATTTATTCATTTGATTTAATCCAGTTATTCTGAATGGTTTATATGTATTTCCACATGTTATTGTCTCGTTTAAATAAAAAGTTAAAATTTGGCACCTGCTTTTTGGAATACTAGGTGGTTAGTAAGTTTTAAAAAGGTTTTTGACAGTGATGCTAAGAATGAACCAATTTGGATTTCTGTTTTAATTTGATATAGGACTGATTACCTAGTATTTTATTAGGCGGGGTGTCATTGATGGTATCAGAGCATCAAGTTCTAGTATCCTTAGGATCCGTGTGGCTTTTCACGATTTAACTTAGCGTTCTTTGATATAGCCCCCTATCATAGGATTGTTGTATTCTTATACATATGCGCAGTTACATTTTTCTGCCAGTTACTTTATATTTGATGGTGAACTCATACGATTCGATTCTTATTTCAGATGCCGCCCAGGAGAGAGAGAGCAGCTAGGACAACAGGGGGAGATGAGACTAGAGAGGCTCATCAGGAGACAGAGTTACCGCATCAACTTCCAGAGATGATTTCGGCTGCACAGGTGATTAAATTAGGCTACGTCGATGCCAAACGGTTCTTCAAGGAGTTTTGTGTGTCTGCACAGGTGACTGATTTTGGCTACTCAAGAACTAATGATAAATGGATTATACGGTGAATAACTATAGGTAGGATTCAAGGGTTATGTACCACGTATGGTTAAGATGCGTAATGGTTCGTGAGAGTACCTAACTTAATGACATAAATATATGTGAGTGTATGTATACTTATTACATGAATAATCTATGTTTAATCTTACCCGCACTACTTGTTACCACAGAGGTTTCCGCGCGGGGACAGTCGTATTCTGATGTGACCTTGATGGGTAATATTGACTTGTACCCCAGAACATAGAACCTTGGTAGAGCCTATCTGTGAGCGGTAGAGCAGATGGTCCTAAGAGACGTGACGGTATATGCTGCCCTCTTAGTGACTTAGAACTATGATTTGCCTCCAATATATGTGTGTTGTGTTAATACTGTTCGAGAGTGAATCCGAACTAGTATTTCCCTTATTTGTACGAGAGGTACATGGACTTGATAGCAGAGTATGCCTGCACTATAATTTATTTTGGAGTGCCTTATTAGTATATATATTCTTAGTGATAGTTATATATATACCTGTGTTTCATCTACTCTGCTTATAGGTAAATAATATTAGAGATGATACTTAATAATGTAAGTTTGCGAGAACTTAAGGCCATAATGTAATTTATATAGTGGACTTGTTAAAATTAAGAAATTATTTATTATTCTATTTCTGTACGAACCTGAATAAGGGTTGATGAGAGGAGACTTGGTTTAGACTAGTTAGCCTGGTTAGTATTAACTAGACTAGGTTCGAATACGTTAGGCGTGCACACTAGTTGAGAGGTGAGAATTCTCAAGTGAGAGGCGCGTAACTAACATGTATGGAGTATCTTCTAGTAAGCATTTTAAATACTTGCTAAATTGTTTTTTTAAACTATAACTATCGGGATCTGACCCGTTTCTTGTCATCTCATATATATATATATATATATATATATATGTATTAACAGGTGCCCAACCATAAGGGCGTCAGACTTAGATAGTTGGACTGTTTGACATGCTGCAGCTAGTGTGGGAGTTGTAGGTCCTTGCATTTAGACGACTTCATCCTTGTTATCTCATCTCTTCACTTAGTCATGTTAGATAGGGCATGAGTCGCCCACTCTCAGTTTCTATTTAGTTCAAAGAGACATTGTACTTCTTTATTTTTTGGTACTCAGTTTTTAGTTGGGATTGTTTTGATTATTATATTGTCCTTGGATTTGAGATATTTTATTGGGAATGATTAATCCAGCCTGTTTAATTCAGTTAAATGGTTTGGTATTCATTATTATATTTGCATTGATTAAAATGGTTTATGTATAACAATTCAGATCATTGGGACTTAATTTATACAATTAAATGTTTTGAGACTTAGCTTAATTATTTATTATGTGATAAATAAAGAAAATTGTTTTTCGACAGTGATGCTAAGAATGAACCAACCGTATACTTTGCTTTAATTTAAAAAAGGACTGATCACCCGTTATTTAATTAGATTGGGTGTCACAAATACATAAAGTCCATGCATATTAAAATGCTCGTATAATACTGTCGCTGGCGCGGACCATAATACACATAGGAATTTAAGAATATGAGTGACCTAGGTATTTTTTATAAAGTACAAGCACATTGTAACATCCAAAACCATTTTCTATATAGTACACGCATTTATATACGTGTACTTTATAAAATTACATGTATAATACATAAAGTACATACACATTGAATTAGATTTTGGTCATAACAATATGCGTGTAGTTTATAAAAACATGCGTGTACTTTATAAATGATTCCATTCCCAAACAAATAATATATAAATGAACACTCAGCAATAAAATTACAATAATTTATTCAAATGTGAATGTTCATTGATTTTATTTATAACTACTGTTACAATGAATGAATGAATTGAACATTATTAAGAGAAATCAAATTGGTTCTTTACACGTGGATTTGTAATGACCCGTTCTACTACACCTAGAGCAAGTTACTTCTCTTATTATGACCTCTCCAACAGATTTTATTATTTTATTTCTTGGCCTCCTGTCGGTCTCTTTATTAATGGACGAAGGATTACTGAATTTTCAGATAATGGAATCTTTAGGGACATCAAATCGGGATGAAGAATTATAGGTGACGAGTATGATTTCTTGTAGAAAAAATAATCCTCAATATGATCATAAATACTTCCACCTATCTTCCTTACGACAGAAACAACATGAGAACATGGAAAACATCATAGTTGCCAACTCTTACAAGAGCAAATTCCTTTTTCTAAGTCAACCGTGGCCCGCACATTTGAATGAACTTCGAATACATGTGTATTTGAGCGGCTAATATTCCAATATATCCCTTCATTCCAATTTTCAGTCAGTAATTTATCAAATTGAGGACACAACTCCTTTGACCGTGTTTCAGATTCAACAAGTTTATTTGCATTGAAATTCATAATTTTAATCCTCATTTTATTCATCATATTAATTATCGGTAAATGCCTTTCCTCTAGGATCCAAGAGTTGAATGATTCCACAACACTTGATGCCATGTCACCATAACTTACCGGTGAAATATGCACAAGACCAATTCTTCGGAGCCAAATTATCAAGAAAATCAGCGACAATAACTCCACCTTCCTTCTTCAGGGCATAAATGTTCTTCTGAAATTCATCAACTGTTACAACATATATACAATGCATGAAATCTTGAATGAACTTCTTTCGAAAGTTTGTACTACCCCGTATTTTCTTCTTTATATTTCCCTGTAAATGATGTATACAGTAGCAATGTGCAGACATTGGAAAAACCTTACAAACACCTTTAATAAGACCATTATTCCTATAAGATATGAATGTGATGTTCCGATCTTGATGAGATATTCCATCAAGCAAATTAATGAGAACCCACATCCAATTATCCTCCGTCTCTGAATCAACAACTGCACATTCAAGAGGATAAAGGCCTAAAATTATAATGACATATATCAGTGCATACAGATTCTATGATGAACTCTGAAAATGGTGCCGCTGGTGCATACCAATAAACACATAAGCTATACAAGAGAATAAATATATTTGTAGTGATGGGTTATACAAATATAAATTATAAACATATTATTATTGTTTTATTTGACAATAACAAATAAAGAATCACAAAGTACACGCAAAACATTACAATGTAGACATTAAGTATAAATAGGATGTCACATGTACTTAATAATGACATGCGTGTACTTTACAAAGAATCTAAAAGTACACGCATGACATCACAAAGTACACGTGACATAGAATATAAATTCACGTGTACGTTTTTATCTATTGCGTGTATTTTGGGATTCTAATGCAAATAACAAAAACAGATCTCAATGTACACATGTAATTCCCAAAGTACACGCATATATTCACGTGTACTTTATGAATGTCATGCATGTACTATATTTTTTGTTGAAAGAATATACAAAGGATTACAAAATAAAGGCACAATATTGTCAAGTAAACTTCAATGCTTCACATTTACCATTATTCCCATTCCTTGCAGTTGCCGATAAAATCGTTCCACAGTACTTGCCCTTCAAAAAGGCACGATTAAGAAACAAAACAGGCATGCAGTACTGAAATCCATTAATGGATCCTACAAACATTAAAAAAAATCTTTTGAATAATTTGCTCTCCCGTTCGACGTCAAGAATGCAATGTGATCCTGGATTATACTGTAATAGAAGTTCCCTATAATCATTGATTAAGGCATACGAAACTTTCTCATCACAATGCAACTCAGTAGGAGCCATCTCTTTGCCACACCATGCATGATGATAACTTATATCAAGACCGTAGTTCTTCTTCATATCTCTAACTACATCAATTGGTCTTATCAATGGTTTATCCCTTAACTCATCAGCAAGCAATGTATAAACCAATTTGGAGTCCATCATTTTTCTTAATGGACTACGATATACACCCCTACAAGTATGCTCATTGTTCAAACTTCTTATATAAAAGTAACCATTTAATGTTGATAATGAAGCATGAACTTGCCACATGCAATTCTCAGTATTCATTTTAGGACACTCTTTTGTCACCCTAGTTTTATCATTCTTCAAATATATATACTTGAAACCAACCTCAACAACATACTTTCGCAACTTATCACGAAACTCAACCACACCTCCTTTAAAAAACACTGCTCTTCATGACTACTATATGTATTCCAACCATTTGAGAGATAAACTTTTGACGTACTCGGCTCTACACCTCCAATATAAATATCATTTTTAACGCCACTACTAATATCAATCGCAGTGGATGATGATATATAGCCTACCCTTTATCTACTTGTACCATTGCATTCAACCCTCTCACAACTTGTATAAATATGGTCAACACGATCACAAATTCTATACGTGCATTCGACCCGTTCATGAATTGTACTAGTGGCAAAAGCTGTTGAATCAAAGACATATATTCAAATAAAATTAACATTGAGAATCACTTGAGACCGCAACATACATCGAACATCTTTATCACAAAGCAAAATGAATCGACTTCCATCACTAACAAGCATTATATCAATGAAAAAGATCCATCTTTCAAATCCATAAACCTACTATATAACTCATTGCATATGAAATACAATGAGTTATCTTCAAAAATTTCAATGCAAGCCATATTATCATAATAACAACACCTATCAATCTGACAACTTTTCATTATCACCTGCATTATATTAAATCGGAAAAATGGTTTTGTTAAAGTTCAATTTTAATTAATGCTGCTGGCGCGAACCAATAAATACTTGGCCAATAAAGACATGACTATTCTATTAAACATGACTCAACATTAACAAAGTAAATGCACATCAATATTATGAAGAATTAATATAAAAAAATAAATAAAAATTAATCAATAGAAAATCACGTGTATATTAGATCAAATTGCATGTACTTAACTACTATTTTCTGCACATGTATATACAAAGTATTTTACTATTGTAAAACATCAAAATTGGTTAATGCCGTTGGCGCGGACCAACAAACACATGTCCATCTAACACATTACAAGTCTATTATGTAATGAGTCAAAAGTAACAAAGTAAATATACATTAACATTATTTCAAATTAATGTCAAAAAGAAAAAAATCAGAAATAATCAAGTCCAAAATTCACGTGTACTTTACATCAAATTGCGTGTACTTTACTGCAATAATCATTTGGGGTATATGCATGAACAACTTGTATATACATAAAGTACACACACACATGAACGCACAATCAAAATATATAAATACACAAGGGATTAGACCGTAAAGAACTAAAAATAATATCCACCCATACATTGACCTTAGGGTCCGTTTCATTCAAAAGTTGGGATGTCAAAATTTTTTATGGGTGGCAAATTTTACCTGATTTTTTCACATGAAGCTATCAAACAACCATTAAGCTAAATTAGTTTATTTAAATATTTTTTAAGACATTTCTAAAACAGTTTTAAAACGATTTTTATAAAACATTATTAAAACAGATTTTAAAACAGTTTTTATACAACATTTTTATAAAAAGGTTTTTTAAAACAATTTTTACAATATTTAAAACAGTTTTTTAATTATTCAAAACAGCTTTTAAACCTTTTAAAATAGTATTTTTAACAGTTCTGAAGCATTTTTTTAATAAAATAGTTTTATAAAATAATTTTTTAAAAACAATTATAAAATTAATTTTAAAACAGTTTTTTAACGATTTTAAAACATTTTAAAAACAGTTTTAGAACAGTTTTTTTTACAGTTTAAAACAATTTAAAAACATTTTTTATAAACCAATTTTTTTATTTATTTAAAACTGTTTACAAAACAGTTTTTTAAAACAATTCTAAAACAGTTTTTATAAAACATTATTAAAAGAGTTTTTAAAATATTTTAGTATAAAAAAATAAAAAAAAAACATTTGTAAGAAGTGAAAAATTTGTTTGACAAATATTTCTCGTAGAAATAGCAAAGCAAATTTTACCAACATTTTATTCATAAGAGATGTTGTACATTCCTATTAAGTCCTATTTACATAAGACATTTTCTAATAGGTCTTATCATGATATTTTTTTCCTAATAAGTCCTATTTATACATATAGCAGTGTATGTTTACAAATAGGATCTCTTGGACAAAAAGTCTTTTTCATGGGACCTGTTGAAATAAAAAAAAAATAATACGACTTATTAAACTACATATTTAATAAACAAAATTAATTGATAAAAATTCTAAATAAATTAACATATCAAATTATAGACAAATACCACGTTTATCAACTTATTTATCCCCCGACAAATCTCCCTATCAAACGGATGCTTATTTCTTTGTAGACCGGATGCACAAACTTTACAAACGGAGCAATTGGGCATAGGGTAATAAAGTCATCGTTCATTGTCTTTTAGCTGGCTCTCAACAACTGTAGGTTCATTTCATCTTCGGAGAAAATCCGGTTAGTTCCTTCGTCTTTTGTCATCATATTGGATAGATCTGCTTCATCGTGAATCGTTTTTACTGTTCTTTCAATTTTGCTTTCGGGTATTTCTGCTGAAATGATCCTTTTCACAACTTGTTCAAATCACTTGATGAAAAATCAGCGATTTGTTTCCACCCTTTTAGAATTAAGGTGTGTTTGGAGCCGCAATTTCATGATTTGGTATCAGAATTGAAATTGTTTTGGTGCCTGTTTGGCTGTCCCTAGAATTGTAAATTGGCCCATTGAAAATGGATGAATTGTCTTATTATAAAATTAAACAATTTACGCAACCAAACGGGCCGTAAGTGTTTCAATTTCATAGTATTAGAATCGAATCCTCCTATCAATTTTATGATGGATCAAATACCAAAAAGTCACTCAAACATCTTTTAATACATATATAGTCCAAATCTTTTATTTTGTACCAAAAAGTCCCTTATTCTTTTATCTTTAAAGGTCCGCGCCAGCGGCATAGTAAAACCTTTTTGGCACGGGCTCTTATCTTTAAAGGTTCGCGTCAGCGGCATGGTAAAGTCTTTTTGGCATGGTGAAGGACTTTTTGGTGCAAAATAAAAAGTCTTGAACTAAACGTGTATTAAAAAAAATTCGGAGATATGCCCCTTTTATAATATGCTAATGATCTAAAGACATAGGCTCTTTCACTCCATACATCATGTATTTGTGTAGGTACATAGATATTATTTAGGAAGATTAGTGTTATTTGACTATCAACCAGAATGTTCCAACTTCTATTGACCTTTATGATTGTTTGATCCTAATCAGTGGCGGAGCTAGGAATTTCTAATGGGTGGGGCACAACAATAAAAATGACGGGGGCTCGCCGCCCCCGATTTTTTTTAGGATTATTCAAATATCTAAACAAAGATAAATATTCACATAATATTGCAAGATTGTTACAAATAGAACAAGCACACTTCATTACCCAAAAAAAGAAGAGGATTTACATCTTTTCATACAAAAGTAGAGTTAAAATACACCATATTGGAGTAAAAAAATTCTATAATATCTCTCGGCGAGTTTTCATCTTCTGGAAGCGATCCATGATTGCTTCATTGGAGATGGAATAAAAAATATCCTTTTCAATGTATGTCACACAACTATCACTTAACTATTCATTCCCCATGCGGTTTCGGAGATCAGATTTAACTATTTTCATAGCTGAAAATGCCCTCTCAATTGTAGCAGTGGAAACTGGAAGAATTAGTGACAACTTTATAAGCTTATGAACCAATCCATACACAATGTGATTTTTTTTGTCTCAACCATATTCTTACCCAAATCACCAATCCCTTCCAACTAAAGAAAGTCATCATTAGATTTCATATCAAATTCATATGTTTCTAATTCATTCTCAAGGACAATACGTTGTTGATCCATGAAATCAACGGGATAGAATTTAGAGAGACGAGCCAATTTGATGATATTAAAAGATGCAAATGAATTGCTTGGGTTTAAGTATGCCATACACATAAGCAATTCTGAATTTAGCTCATCAAAACGGTTGTTTAGCTTAACAAGTTGCTTATCCACATAAAGGTAGAGCATGTCAACTCGATAATGATGTGGTCCTCTTCTCGATCTTCCTAAAAAAATATAGTTATCCTCCATATTAGGAATGAGGATATCATGTTTTGTACGAAAAGAAGAAACTTCCATCAATAGATTATCCCATCCACACTCTCATTTTCTGCAAACGTAGCTTCGAAAGTCTAACCAAAGTAATAGCATTCACAATATCTTGATCTTTCCGTTGCAATGCTTTAGAAATATCATTAGTGAATCCAAGTATATTCTTCATCAAATGCATAGTGAAGATGTAATCAAAAGTTTGCATTGTTTTTATTAAATTTAATTCCTCACCTTTTCTGTCCGGAGAATCCTCCACTAAATCCGTAAGAACATTAAGCATGGATTCAAACATAACAATCAAATTTTTTAGTGTACCATAGTGCGATCGCCATCGTGTATTACCAGGTCTCTTGAGACTAGTTTCTTGATTTAACCCCCGACTGCTTGATAATTCACCACATTCTAGTTTCTTAAAAACACGTTCGGCTTCCTTTTCTCGAAGAATGTCTCGATGCTTGCATGATGCCCCAACAATATTCACCATGCTATTAACTAAGAAGAAGAATTCAACAATGTGGTCAAAATCCTTTACAACGTGAACAAGTGCCAATTGAAGTTGGTGTGCAAAACAGTGCACATAAAACGCCGACTTGTTCTCATTAAGAATCAATGATTTTAGGCCATTATACTTGCCCCATCATAACCTTGACCACGCAAGTTTGCCACACTTAACTTATGCATGTTAAAGAAAGCATCAAGTGATATTTTAAGTGAAATTGCCGTAGTGTCACGAATGTGTACCATGCCTAGAAATCTTTCCATTATAAAACCACCATCGTCCACATACAGCAAAACAATGGCCATTTGCTCTTTAATTGATGCATCACGAGCTTCTTCAATTAAAACCGCGAATGGTTCATCAGTGAGATGTTTTAAAATTTCTTTGGTTATCTCATCAGAAATAGCATTTACAGAGCATTTTTAAGCACAACACTATTAACAACTTCATTTCTATCCGCAAACCATTGTTAAAGTTCAATAAAATTACCTTTATTCAACGACCTTTCTGATTCATCATTGGCACAAAAAGATAGCCCTTGTTGTAGAAGAAATCGAATCACATCAATGGTTGCATTTAATCGGATACGATGCTCAATTCGATTTGTTATCGATTAGGGTATGAATATTTTGATTTTGCTTCAATAAATCTTGACTTTTCATATAAACAACATTATAAGAAATAGTACGGGGGGGTCCAACATCTTCTAGGAATCTTCCACTATTTTTCCAATTCGTAAATCCACCAGTTACAAAAACATCACGTTTATTTCTGTTCACGGATTGGGGTCGAAATAAATAGCACGACAAACAAAATGCAACATTTTTTTTTACGCTGTACTCTAACCAACTCCCATATTGGGTGAACCACTTTGGATTGAAACGACGAGCCTTGTTTCCAAACATCGTTTGAGGAAATGTTTGCATAGAGGGTTGACAAGGACCCATTTGTAAATAGGCTCGTCTAATGTTGTCATGATCATAATCCGAAATCTGAGATCTTAAAGCAAGATCAAAAGGAAGATTTGATAGGTCACTTGTAATGAGCTCTCGTCTCATCTTTTTTGATATACATTCCACTTGAACATCAATCTTTTCGGTGGGTGGAGTCATCACTTCAACGGAGTATTTTTCACGAGTCCTTTTAAAATATTTTTCCATATCTGAAAATAATTATAATTAAAAATCAACTCAACATTCACAAACTAAACATAAAGTAAAAATCAACTCAACATTAAAAGCAGGGACATAAATAAAACACAGATTTCGGGACAGTCTACACAAAATCGACACAATAAAACAACAATAAAACAGGGACAAAGTCTACACAATAGAACACAAAGTCTACATAACCAAACAACTAATAAATGGTTTGAGCAGCATTACACAAAGTCTACATAGCAGCATTGCACAAAGTCTACACAACCAAAGTCTACACAGCAGCTAATAAATGGGTTTGAGCAGCATTACCTTGAAAGCAGGGACAAAAATGGGGATCACCGTTCGGAGCTTGCTTCGGGCAGAAAGGGTTTCGGAGAAGAGAAGTGGGTTTCTTCGGAGAAATGGGAGAAGTGGGTTTCGGTTCTGGGCAGCAGAAATGGATTTAGTAGGTTTTAAGTTAGATTTTTTTTTTTACTTTCTACCTTGAACTTTTTGAGTTTTCCAAATTTACCCCAATTTTTTTTTAAATATTTCTGGTTGTGGCACTTGCCCCCCCCCCCCCCCCCCCCCCCCAATAGCCTAGCTTCGTCCCTGGGCCTAATGTGGCAAAAAAAAAATATTTTTATGTATAAATATGGATTAGTTTATAAACATATATTAAATAATATTGGGACAATTAATGTTTTAGTCCCTAGGAGCTAAGTGCATTTTGCATTTAGTCTACCATATTTTTCAAAAAGTCCCTTGTCTATTTTTTTGATGAATTTTTCTTAAGTTTAGGATAAGAGAAGAAAAAGTGCGCGAGTGTTTTATACGAGTGAGAGACTTTTTGGAACAAATTAAAAAAACTTGAACTAAACGTTAATTAAAAAATTGATCATGGACTTTTCGTCAAATGATCCAATATTATATGAATAAATAGAAATAGTAATGAAGAGAGAAGGGAAGCATTTACAAGAGAAAAATAAAAATAAAGATTTTCAATATTTAAACAAGCTAAATGGGCTAGGCTAGTGGGCTTGATAAATGGGTCGGGCTAACCAGGCTAAACGGGTCCGACATTGGATACCCACTGCCCATTTAGTAAATAGGTCGCGCCGGGCCAAGTCCGTTTGAGCTGGCCGAGTGTACCGGCCCATGACCTTTTTGGATTGGCTTAGGAATAGATATCACTTAAGTAGAATAACCTTCTACTTGATTTTTATTTATATTTATATATGTACAATTAAACATTAATACTTTTTTTTTTTGACATAACATCAACACTAAAATGCAAGAAAAATACACACATCACACACCCACATTCTCTCTCACACACTCACATACACACATATGTTGGCACACAAACACAATTGAGCACTCTCTCTCTCACACACTCACACACACACACACACACACACACACACACACACACACACACACACACACACACACTCCCTCTCTCTCTAACACAAACATACACAAATATTCACGCTGTCCCTCACTCTCTCACACATACACTCTTACAATCACTCTCTTTTTCACACGCTCTAACTCTCTCTCACACACACACACACACATACACACACAAACTTTTACAATCTCTCTCCCTCACACACTCTTTATATCACACACACAAAGACACCCTCGCAATCTCTCTGTTACACACACAAAGACACTCTCACAATCTCTCTCTCTCTCTCTCTCTCTCTCTCTCTCACACACACACACACACACACACACACACACACACACACACACACACAAAGACACTCTCATAATCTCTCGCTCACACATACACACTAACACATACACATTTTCTCTGTCCTTATATTTCTCTCTCTCTCTCTCTCTCACACACACATGTACACACTCACTCTGACGTACGCACGTACAAACACATTGTGACACCCCACCTAGTCTAATACCGGTTGATCAGGCCTTTATTAAATTAAACGGAAATCATATCTGATATCATTCTTAACATCACTGTCAAAAACCAATTAATTAAACTAATAACCTATTTAGTACGGTGCCAATTTTAAATCTTATTAACATGCATACTTGAAACAATTCAACAATATAAATATAAACATCCACAGTGACTGAACGCAAAGAGTACTGACAGCATAAATAAAATACTGAACTGAAATAATGTAAATAACGTCTAATAATAAAATTGTCCAACTGCGAGCAGCATGCCCAAAAAGAAATACTGAATTGAATTGAAGTCGTATCTAGATAGAAATGAGTGAACCGTCTTATCAAGTCCTGCATGCATCCACAGCTGCTGCAGCATCGTTTGACTGGAATGGAATGGCTATCCCTGGTGACCTTGTGGCTGAGCACCTAAAAGGTTTTAAAAATATTTTTGATACGAGTCAGAGCCTAAAACATTTGAAAAATAGTTGCAAGTATTTAAATGCAATTATAATAAAGCAGTAAAAAATATCCATGTTCACCTGGTGTCGCACTCACATGAGATTTATCCGCACCCCTCATCTACAGTGCGCACCAAATGCGTGTATTTTATCAACTTAGTTATGCTATTCCGCCTAACTAGTCTAACCTCCTTAACCTACTTTGATCCGCTAAACATTTAGCCCATTTGTATGCCCATACGATACCTCATATAATATATTACTTAACTAACACATAAGCTAATACTCACGATTTTTCAATTGTAATTATCTCGCGACATCGGCAACGTAACCATACACCAGCTATACCTTGATGTTCACGCAATCATTTAAACACATACATATACATATATCACTCTATACGTATATACATAGCATCCTCGAGCTGGATCTCCCGGATGCATTCGTAGTATGCTATTAGGCACCAGGTACATCACGTACCACCTTGGACCACGGGGTCGAAGTCTCACCATCGATCTCAAAACGTAACACATAACGGAGGTGGTCATAAACATACATCCGTGGGTCGTAACCATACCATACCACATCACTCCCAACTGGACTCGAAACCAACACCTATCACCACATACAAATAGTGAAAATGCAACAATAATATGGCTTGGGGCAACAATCCAACACCTGTTGGTTAACGCCAGGGTGAATCACCCACTGCGCGCAACCTCCAACGATAGCATGTTTGAGTAGGTCCATTCACATAGAATCAATCACGTATAGACATAAAAAAACCGAAGTTAAAAACAAAAGACCTGTTTCAAAACCCATAAGCCCTAGCCTTCGAAATTTCATACCGACCTCCAAAACTTCATTCCGACCTTTGTTTGTTCAGTTTCGGCCTTCTTCAATTTCGGCCTACGGTTCTTCAATTTCGGCCTTCGTTTGTAGAAGGTAAGAACTCCGGTCTTCGTTCTCTCTTTCTCTCCTCCTCTTTCTTTCTCTTCTCTTTTTTTCTTCCTCTTCTCTTTTTTTCTTCCTCTTTCTTCTTCTTCTCCACCTTTCTCCTTCCCTTTGGTTCCTAGAGTGGAGCCACTAGGGGAGTCCCCCTCAGTCCTCTTTAAGGACTTCATCCTATCAGAGAGCAAGGCCATTAAAATCAAACATCTTCTCTTCATAGGGGGAGCTATATCCTCCTCGCTATCTTTTTCCTCTTCACCTTCTTCTTCCTCACCTTCTTCTTCTTCTTCTTCTTCTTCTTCTTCTTCTTCTTCCACTGGCTCAGGAGAACCACCAATTCCCCTCTCTGAAGTTCTAAATTAGGGATCCTGTCAACTGGACGAGCAGTAATGAAAATATCCCTTTTTGCATGTGTTTCAAATCAAACCAATTTTTACCAAAAATTTATCCAACTTATAATGTGCATCAAACTAAGTTGTGAAGACCCAATTCTTAATTTAAGCCAATTTTATCTTGATTAATCCTAAACATGCATTTAGTGATTAAAGCAAGTAAAATAAAGTAAAGAATACTCACAACGCCAGATGTACGAGGAAAAAACCCAAAACGGGAAAACAACCTCAAACGGCCCAAGCCAGACAATCACTATGAACAATGGTTTTACAAAGACAGATTAACATTACTCAATGACTCGATCCCCACGGGTCTTGACGCTCTTTCTGATCTTCAACCGTTCTTTAATAGTGCCCACGCATAAATTCTGTCTTACATGATACCTGTCCACAACACTCGACTCCACGAATGTCTCGGTGTCCACCGATTGGCTTTGATTCGTCTACGATGTCGAACAAGAAGTCCTCTTTTCTTCACCGCAAAACCTTTATGTTCAATGGCAGAACAAACAAACTTTGGTGCAGCAAGATCACGTAAACATATAAGAGTGATAACTCGGATCTTTGCAAACTCTAAGGATGTGTTTATGCCTTTTAAACCTTAGAAAACATGTGCAACCACGAACTGGATGGTAAACTGTTTTTTCTAGATGCACACTTACGAAACTCCGATGAAAACACGCTTTAAATAACAATTAAGCGCCGCCTCGAAAAACGTGTCGTTCAAACGACAATGCCACGTCGTTCGTGTGACATACCTATCTCGTTTGAATGAGACTGGATGTCGTTTGAACGAGTTGGCGTGTCAGTTTGACTTTTTGACTTTTAGTTCAAAACGTCTCTTTTAAAAGAGATCCAAATTAGTCAAACTCTATTTCGAGCTTTATCAGAATAAAACGTAATGTAAACATTTAAAACACTTTAACATTTTAAAATATTTTTCTTTATAAAAATACATCCTTATCTTTTATAAAAACAATTCCGTGCACCATTAATTATACGCATTCATACCTGAGTGATCTCGGAATGCAATTAATTTTGAAGACGATTAAACTTGCACCAATTAAACTTCAGCATGATTAATTCTTTGAAGCGTTGCGGCAACGTCTTCAATTTTCTTCAATACGTCATAGACCAAGTGGGATCGTGACAAAACAAAAATCTCCCTATGACATATTACAAATATAGTTTTGTTCACGGAATTAAGTCAAAACAATATAGGGACTCAATTGGAAATTTACTTTCTTACAAATCTCCCCCTTTGACTATTTCGGGACAAAACTAAACCAGTGAAATGCCTAAGCCGGGCCGTCAAGCCATATGACGTCTAAATCCCATCCCATAAACCCAAAATAAAAAATACAGGACACGAACTAGTACATGTAGCATCGGCAAGCATGAACTGTCTGAATGTGATGTAGACTTGTAATCTCGAATCGTTGAAGCATACCTACACACATGAAACTGACAAACAAATACCAAGTGAAGTATGGAGGAACAAATGAAACCAATATATATATCCAATTGACACCAACCGATAATAGATACCAATATGAATAACCAATATGGATAAACTCTGAAAAGTCATTTGTTAAATAATTTCAGCAACAAACTGATACCAATGTGTACTATCAATTTGAGATACCAATTTGTAAACATATGTAAACCAAAACATGCTCAAATCTCCCCCTACATCACATACATCTCTCTCTCTTTTTGTCTCGAATAGACAATCCGGTGAAAAGATAAACCAATCCAAGTATCTAGCATGAGAATAGAAACCAATTTGAATCAATGTGAAATCGCTAGATAATCATGAAACAACCAGCTAAATATGATCAAGAAATGACAAATCAGTAGCTAGTAAACCAAGGAATCACACATAGAATCTAGCAATCTAATTAGGTGTGATAAACGGACTATATGCAAAAAACCAATTTAGAGCCAATAAATCCTGCATATAAACCAGTCAGTCCAAAAACACTTCCAGCAGTACCAAAAATATACCAATTTAAATTAGTGGACTGCAAACCAATCAGAAGCCACAATTCAGCCTGTCGTTCGAACGAGCCAGGGACGTCGCTCGAACGAAGGACGTATGTCGTTCGCGCGACATAGAGATGTCGTTTGAACGACTTCTCGCGACCTGTCAAAATTTCCCAGATTCCCAGAAATATTGTATATTATTGCCCAGTGAAAACATTTCCACAAAAAAATTCCAGAAAGAACCTGACAGCAACAAAACAGTGTTAAAATAGTAGGCTTTTAACACAAAACGCACAAACTAATAAAAACTAATAATGTGAGTTACATGCAAACATAGTACCGATGTGCTTAAACATGGATATAGAATGTATAGGTGTGAAACTAAAAACAAATGAGTCACAATTTCAACACATCGAAACGATAAAGAAGCTCTAATTGATAGCGATAAATCATCAAACTTTATCATAGCCATATGACAATAAAAGTGTGAGCTTAATGAACTAAACATACTACATGCACACAAATCCAGAATTTTGACGATTCTACAATCAATAGCGTCAAATAACAATGTTTCAACATTAGGATTAGTTGTGCAAACCCGTTTAAAATTTTTTAATCCATCCAAACTCCCTCAATAATATCATATTTTCTTTGGAATGAACTAAACTAATTTGACCCTTTTCTTAGCATATTGCATTTTCTTTTAGGCTCTTTTAAACGGTGGCTTTCACGACGAGTTAATTTTGAACTCTCGCAGCCTTTTCCCGTGAATCACTCATCATTTTTTAATTCAAATCCTCACGGTAAACGGTTCTTACATGCACACTTCTCCTTAAGTCTACTTACGCATAGATGACAAGATTGAGATAAGAACGCCTCACCAAATTCAAATATGCAAGAGAAGTCAAACATCCATATAAACTCGTGCATGTGTGCAATGTTTGCATATATACAAAGTCGAATCAAAATGCATATCAACTTCGAAACAACCCCCCCATATAAACAATGGTTAAGATCATTCTAAGCATCGATAATAATGACCAAATGTCCTAGTCACATAGATAATGAAACGAAGGGGGGGGGGGGGGGGTCCAAGCACACCAATATGCCACATCAAACATGTAAACTCAAAAACAAAAACCAAAAATCTTTTTGGCTTTTCATATTTTGACTCGAATAAAAGCAAAATCTTTTTGATTTTTCAGAAGTTTTCTCAAAAACAAAATCTTTTTGTATTTTTCAATAGGACTCAAACAAAAGAAAACTATAATACAAAATGATACACATGTCATAATACTAGCAATGAATATATCATGAAGCAAACTAGCATATGACAAACAAGGGAACACTATCATCCTTTGGATTTAGCATGGGAAGAATCAAGTGCACCCAAATGAGAATCATGAAGTTTAATTCCTAAAGCCACTAAATCCGATTTCCTAACCCAAGTAGGTGTAAAACGACGCATGGGGGTTTTGGGAACTGGGGCAACTTTATTCTTAAACTTTCTAGGAGCTTGTCTAAGGTCGTAACAATAACGCCTAAGGTGACCTTTCCTACCACAGAACGAGCAAGTGTAGCGATGGTGGGAATGGTTACCTATATGTGGACCTTTTCTAACCTTCCTAGTGTTTCTCACACGTGCGGGGGGAATGGGAACAACTCTCTCATCAAAACCTATACCTCCCCTATCTCCCTTACTTTGAACGGTGCTTAGG
This sequence comes from Sambucus nigra, assembly GCA_949130495.1. NCBI lineage: Eukaryota > Viridiplantae > Streptophyta > Magnoliopsida > Dipsacales > Adoxaceae > Sambucus > Sambucus nigra. Next base: position 638,437,631 of record OX422215.1, read on the forward strand.
ATCTTATCTAACTTCTCCGACCTAGCCTCCAAATCAAACTTAACTCTAGATGAGTCTCTCAATCTCTCCCCCAACTCGTGAATTCTAGACTCGAGCAAACGCCTAGACTCCTCAAACTCTAAAATCTCTTTTTTCAAGGACTCCATCAAACCACGAAGATTATCTCTCTCTTTCTCCACAAACTCTAGTTTCTCCCTAAACTTCTTCTCTCGTGCCCTAAGATCCTCAATCAAACTATCATTATTTTCTATGGCACGCTCATTCAACTTAGCTTGCAATTTTGCATTTGCCTTTTTCACTTTCACAGTCTCGTCTTACAATTGATTAAATGCAACTTGCAACTCTTTCACATCTACCTCCTCCTCGTCACTCTCTTCACCCTCACTAACATGGGATACACCCAAAACCTCCTCGGAAGTGTCATGCACATGAGAATCGTCGTCGCTCATATGACATGCCATAAATGAACAAAGTTACGATCAATGGGGGAACTCTCTCCCTCTTCTGGATCACTATCACTTAAGGTGACATTATAGACAATGGGTTGCTTGCCCTCTTTCCTAAGTCTAGTGGGACACTCCTTAACTTTGTGACCGTACCCCTCACACCCAAAACACTTATCCGACTCATCTCTCTTAGGCTTCTCAAATTTATCCTTAGACGTGGGATCTACTTTGTTGTTCTTGAATTTTCAAATTTCTTGGCATCTTTCGATTGCTTTTGAAACTTAATAAATTTTTTAAATTTCTTTGTCAACAAAGCAACATCCTCAAAATCGAAATCGGAATGGGAATTCGAAACTTTAATTTCCTCCTTCCGGGTTTTCAAAGCAATACCCTTTTCTTTCTTCAGGCACTTACTTGGAGGTAATCATGTCGATTTCATAGGTTTATAAGTCACCTACAATCTCTTCTAGTTTCGTCGACTCTAACTTACCCAAGGAGATTAAAATGGTCACTTTCGCATCAAACCTACTAGGCAACGACCTAAGGATTTTCTTAATGACACGGTTGTCGGGAATTTTCTCACCTAGGTTAAACGACAAATTGACAATATTGGACAACCTAGCATAAAACTCATCAAAAGTCTCACTCTCTAACATCCTAATGGTCTCAAATTGTGTAGTGAGATTTTGAAGTTTTGACGCCCTAACCGTGTTAGTGCCCTCGTGAGTGAGTGCCAAAATATTCCAAGCCTCTTTTGATGTTTCACAAGTCATAGTTCTATTATATTCTTCCGTTGTGACATGTGAAGAAATAACGTGTAGACCCTTAGAATTATATTGTGAAAGTCTATGTTCAGTTTCAGTCCATGACTCGACAGGCTTTAAACTAGTGACCTCACCTATAATAGTGATAGGGGTGTCCATCCTTTCTCAACAGCTAGCCACACATGCTCATCAATTGATTTTAATGCACTTCTCATTCTCATCTTCCAATAAGTGTAATTAGTGCCATAAAAAATAGGAGTTTGAGAAAGTTCGTTAAATCCAAAATTCATCTTTGAAAACACAAGGGATCACAAACAAATAGAATATGTTTTCTAGCTCTGATACCAATTTGAAAATATCCCTTTTTGCGTGTGCTTCAAATCAAACCAATTTTTACCAAAAATTTATTCCAACTTTTAATGTGCACCATACCAAGTTGTGAAAACCCAATTCTTACTTTAAACCAGATTAATCCTAAAAATGCATCTAGTGATTAAAGCAAGTAAAATAAAATAAAGAATACTCACAACGCCGAATGTTCAAGGAAAAAACCCAAAACGGGAAGACAACCTCGGACGGCCCAAGCCAGACAATCACTATGAACAATGGTTTTACAAAGACAGATTAGCCTTACTCAATGACTTGATCCCCACGGGTCTTGACGCTCCTTCTGATCTTCAACCGTTCTTCAATAGTGCCCACGCAGAAATTCCATCTTTCACGATACCTGTCCACAACACTCGACTCCACGAATGTCTCGGTGTCCACCGATTGGCTTTGATTCGTCTACGATGTCGAACAAGAAGTCCTTCTCTTTTCTTCACCGCAAAACCCTTATGTTCAATGGTAGAACAAACAAACTTTGTTGCAGCAAGATCACGTAAACATATAAGAATGATAACTCGGATCTTTGCAAACTCTAAGGATGTGTTTATGCCTTGTAAACCTTAGAAAACATGTGCAAACACGTACCGGATGGTAAACTGTTTTTTCCAGATGCACACTTACGAAACTCTGATGAAAACACGGTTTAAATAACAATTAAGTGCCATCACGAAAAACGCGTCGTTCGAACGACAATGCCACGTCGTTCGCGCGATATACCTATCTCGTTTGAACGAGACTGGATGTCGTTTGAACGAGCTGGCGTGTCAGTTTGACTTTTTGACTTTTAGTTCAAAACGTCTCTTTTAAAAGAGATCCAAATTAGTCAAACTCTATTTCGAGCTTTATCAGAATAAAACGTAGTGTAAACCTTTAAAACACTTTTAAAAACATTTTAAAATATTTTTCTTTATAAAAATACGTCCTTATCTTTTATAAAAACAATTTCGAGCATCATTAATTATACGCATTCAAACCTGAGTGATCTCGGAATGCAATTAACTTTGAAGACGATTAAACTTGCACTAATTAAACTTCGGCATGATTAATTCTTTGAAGCTTTGCCGCAATGTCTTCAATTTTCTTCAATACGTCATAGACTAAGTGGGATCGTGACAAAATAAAAATCTCCCTATGACATATTACAAACACAGTTTTGTTCACGGAATTAAGTCAAAACAATACAGGGACTCAATTGGAAATTTATGTCCTTACAAGTAAAACTATTGGTAGTGTTTTTATACTCCAACAAATAGGCTGCTGAGCAAGGATGCTCGCCGTCAGGAAGCCTATCTCAAACCTTCCAGACCTTTAAGAGATCAACAACTCTTTGTTCGTTGATTGGTTCCTTTGGCGAGTTACAAAACAGAGGAAAAAGATGAAATAAAAAACATGTAAAAAGCAAGTAAAGAGAATATAAAGCAAATGAGAATTTAGAAGAAAAGTGTCAGCGACCTTTTTGATCCTCCCCCCATTCAGGGATCCGAGGGCCCCGGCGCCTTGCGTCGTCAGGTTGGGGAGGATATTGTCTATTTCTAGCAACAAAACCCTGCCCCCCAGTAGTCTTTGTGGGAGTCAGGTAGGTTTACAACCAAGTCTCTATCAGCCTTCCTGGTGTTCAAGCACAAAATGCCATCGCTGGTGCGCGACCAGACGTAATAGTAATCTATCTCAGTCCTAAATTTGTGCCATATAACTCATTGATCCTATAAACCCCATTTACTATCTTCCATACATTTAGGGCACATTGAGCAGATACTGTATCAAAATATTCAAAGAACGTAAAAAAAAGAGGGTTTGGAGGGAAAGTTAAACCTCCTTGGACTACGAGCAAAGTGTGAATCCAGTGTCCACCCTCTACATTCCTAACATTTCTGGGAAGGGGGACACAGTCAATTTCTACCCACTCTGGTATATTATATGTTTTCCTAAACTCTACAACAGACTTCCCATTAAACGCCATGGAAAAAAAGAAAGACTTTGAACAAGAGGAAAGGATTAGAGGAACTTATAAGTGGAAATGACTCAAAGAAAGCTCTGAATTGAAGTGAAGAACAGGAAGGGATGCTTAGAGACGAAGGTCGCACACGAAAACGCTCAGAAACAATGAACTGACAGTTTGATTACACACGAGCGAAGTTGAAATGTCTCAAATGATGAGTTACGGTTTCCTAGGAAGATCTCAACGCTTTATATCTCCCAAAGGACAAGCATGTCCTGGGCAAAGCAAACCTCATTATTTACAAGTATGCCACGTCGGTTTTTTTACACTGCTCCAAGCCTTGGGCCTTGGGCATGTTTAAAATCTACTGGCCCATTTTATCAGCCCAAAGATTTTAGGGGCAATTGTGGGAGCTTATTTATTCAAGCCCAATGACTCAGCCAATCAGCCCAGTACAGAAGACGGACTGCCCGACCTAACTTAAAGTTAGTTATTATTCGTCCGTGTATTTAACATGCTTAAATATATGGAGATATGCACGAATCAGTCCCCAACAATCTCGGAGAGATATTCAGGGGTACTTACGAGCTATCCAACAAGCTGGATGAGTTACTTTTACAGTTCAACCACTTAAATCTCACTTCTATAAATAGTAAATCCCGACCCGAGGCAAAGGGATGTAAACTCGAACTCTTGAGGACGTAGGTAAATTGCCGAATCACGTATATTCGTTGTTGTGTGTGTGATTGATTGATTTCTATTTGGTATTGCTTTCTAGTTCATTTATTGTGATAATTCTTGCACTCACACTAACTATTCCCTTACTTATAGTTGAACTTAATGATTATATGCTTTTGGCCAACATGCTAATCTGACCAAGCACTAGCCTAGCCATCTCGAAATCCTAACCCGATTTCCCAATTTTCACCCATGATCATTTACTCTCTTCGCTTAGACACATATTTCCTTACACGGAATCCATCCCCGGTTAGCCTACGACACTTCCTAACCCTCACACTTAATTCCCAGAAACCTAAAATCACAAATTCGCACAAATCTAATATACTGACAGATTAAACACTTTTTACAAAAATGACTATAACTCCCTCCACAGACGTCCAAATGGCCTGATTCAAAGCTCATTTGGAAAGCTAAGATCCATACCTTTCTTTATATCTATGGCTCATAGTTTAATTTGAAGTACAAATAAAATGTCATGCATTTGAAGTGACACAGAATTTGCAAAAATCAAATATTCTGACAGATTAAACACCTTTTACTAAAACGGCTAATACTCCCTCCACAGAAGTCCAAATGACTTGATTCAAATCTCATTGGAATGCTAAAACCCATACCATTCTTTACATCTATGACTCATAGTCTAATTCAAAGTACAAATAAAATGGCATGCGTTTGATGCATACCCTAATTTTCTTAGTTTCCCAACGAATGAAACTATACAAGGATGCCTTAGAGATGATGGATTCTGAGTTTTCTCTTATGAAATTCCTCTATTGATGATGATCTTCAACCCGAAAACGATAGCCTTCCTCTCAAGATCCTCTCTTCCTCTTTTCTCACTTTCTATTCTCTTTTTTCACTCTTTCTTAAACCCTAACCTCTTTTGGTGGATGGATAGCAACTCCCCTTTATCCACCTTGGTAATATATTAACCTAAAACACTCTAATCCCGAAATAGGGTTAGCCCCCTTAAGTAAACCGACCCGTATACCCTCCTATGGCTCCCGCTTAGTCTAAGAACCCCCGGAACCCAATTGTAACCCTCGGTACCTATTTTGGACTATTTCGACTCATTTCGGACCATCGGTGCACTCACAATTACCATCCGAGTCTCCTAACATAAAATTTCATCTCATGCCCGACACGACTCTAACCGCGTGTCCCTAATGAAATACCGATAAACCCGTAATGCTTGACACGTCACTTAGAATGATTCTGTTTAGACGAGCTTGTATTTTTCATTCTAAGTGTCGTGTCAAGCATTGTATTTTTTTTTTTTGGGTGGGATTGAGTCTGTTTAGATGAGCTTGACGACCCTTAGGATTTTTGGTTTAGTTTTGTCCCGGAATAGCCAAAGGGGGAGATTCGTAAGGGCAAATTTCCAATCGAGTCAATTTTAAGTATTGGCTTAATTCTGGACAAAACCATTTGAGTTATAGGACAGATGTTTGTACCCATTAAGCCGATGACGTTTGAAGAGTTGAAGACGTAGCGGCCTAGAATATGAAGAATACATCCTTGCCGGTTTTCGTGCTAAGTGTATACGTCATCAACATTCGAAATTCCAAGATCTCTAAAGGTATGAATGCATTTATATATATAAGAGTTTGGAATATTTATTTGGGAGTTATTTTATTTACAATTTAAGTTGAAAATGGATTTTTTTTATTTTTTAAAAGAAAAATAAATTTTTCTAAAATATCGTTCGAACGACATTTCATCTTGTTCGAATGACATTCAGACGAGAATCAAACGACTCTAAGCCTTTTAGTTCTGAATTTTCGTTTGATAATCTCGTTCGAACGAGGTCGTTCGAACGAGATATCAAACGAGATATCTAACGAGTTTGGCATATTTTTTCTGAATTATCGTTTGATCCTCGTTCGAACAGTGTTGTTCGAACGACCTGGGCGGTTTTCAAAAATTTCTGACAGTTTTATTTTTTTTTAACTTCCTACCTTCCCCACTACTTTTCCCACTAACTGTTACCAGCTTTATGTAGTGCTGGAATAACATTTTTGCAAGTGACTTTTCCATACTTTCCAAAGGCTCTAGAGAGCATTTCTTTGAACCAAAAGTCCCTTGGTGTTTGTTATCCAAAATTGATTTATCTAAAGAACAAAACCAAGTTTTACACCCATAGTTTGTTTTGATCCAAGTTCCTACATATATATTATTTGTTTGAGATCATTTTGGCACCGGGTTCATTCTCTACCCATCAAGGAGAAAGTTTGGGTCCCTTCTCTACCCCAAAAAGGAGATTGCTTGTGCTGCGACGTTCTCATACGGTGAAAGGCACCGTGTGTGGGTTGACGGTAACTGTGCCACATCGGTGGATTCCGAGACTTCCGTGGACTCCGGAGTTGTCTACTAGGCGGAGGTGGATACAAGAAGACGCACCGGAGCTTGAAGGGAGACGAGTCGTGTGTTGTAAGTCTTTTGTCTTGTATTTGTAAAATCATACTTAGTGGACTTGTAGGCAAAGCCGTTTGAGGTTTTTCCCATTTGGATTTTCCTCGTACATCGCGGCGTATTGTGATTATTGTTTATTTTATCTTGCAAAAATACGTAGTTGCATGCTTAGGATAATCAAGATAAAATTGGGGTTAAATCACAACTATATTTAAATTGGTGCTAGTTTAAAGTTTGGGCAAGTTTAATTTAATTTAATTCAATTCAAGTTGGGTTAATTAATCTGTCAAAATGCATGCTTAGGTTGGTTGAGCATAATATTAACTTGAATTAAATTGAAATTTGTTTAAGTGAAAATTAAAAATGTTGGTGTAGTTTAATTTCACTTTTTGCTTAATTTTAATTTTGAAGAAATTAAAATTTGTTTAGACTTTAATTGTTAAATAATTTTTGAAAAATTAAAATTTGGTACTCTTTGTTGTGAGCTATCTGCATAGCCCCGCTTCATCCTAACATTTATACAATTCAAAACCCGAATTTCCTTAGTTTCCCAACCCGTAAATTTCGTTATTCTACACTATAGTTGCATGAACAAATGAAACTATACAAGGATGGCCTTAGAGATGATGGACTCGGAGGTTTCTCTTCTGAAATTCCTCAATTGATGATGATCTTCAACCCGAAAACGATAGCCTTCCTCCCAGGATCCTCTCTTCCTCATTTTTTCTCACTTTCTATTCTCTTTTCTCACTTTCTCTCAACCCTAGACTCTTTTGGTGGATGGATAACAACCCCCCTCTATCCACCTTGATTATATATTAACCTAAAACACTCTAATCCCGAAATAGGGTTAGTTCCCCTCAAGTAAAATGACCCGTATACCCTCCTACGCTCCCGCTTAGTCTAAAAAGCCCCCCGAACCCAATTGTAATCCCCGGGTAACTATTCTGGACTATTTCGATCCATTCCGGATCATCGGCACACTCAGAATTACCATCTGAGTCTCCTAACATAAAATTCCATCTTATGCCTGGAACGACTCTAATCGTGTGTCCCAAATGAAATACCAATAAACCCGTCGCTTTAACTCACTCACGACGTAACATAATATAATACGTTTTCATTTACTTATCACACAAGTAAATATAGATATTCATCAATATTAATCCTTTTATTCGCTAATTAATATTTATTTAAATCACTTTATTTCCCGGTTTAATTAAAATTACGTGCACACGTGCAATTTAAAATACTTTAAAAATACAGGGTGTTACACATAGATAGAGAGATTTGTGTGTGTGTGAGAGAGAGCGAGTTACTATGTGAGTGAGAGAATGTGAAAGTGTATGTGAGAGAGGTTATTTTTTTCAAAGTTAAAGAGTTCTGGGAATATATTATTTTCTCATTTTAGGCGAGAGGAGAATTCCAATTTTGTGAGAATTCTAAATTTGAGGAATTCTAAGTTTCCCCAAAATTTCGAACCATGTATTGTAATTCTAAATGAGGGAAATTCTACGTTTTAGGAATCCTAAATTCCCTTTCCATACCTCGAACCAAACAAGCCCGTAGTTGTTAGTTTAGGAGATTTTGCCGTACTTGTTTCTCTCTTATAGTATTAGGTGTTTAAATTGTGAATTTGATTAATGTTAGGGATTTGATTTGTGAGATGATATAAAAGAGTGAGAATGAGAGAATATTCTATATGAATTAATGTGAACAAGTGATAGAAGAGAAACCTATTTATAAGAGAGTTGAGGGGACATAAGGAGGAAACAATGTGAGGGAATTAAGGAGAGGGAAAAATAGGCGAGGGAACATGGAGGGAAACATGAAGAGGGAATTATATATATATATATACTAACATCCCCCTCAAGCTCAAGATGGAGAAGTGTTGGACAACTTGAGTCTGGTAACTAAGTCTTAAAATCATCCTGGAGGATGAGCTTTGAAGATATCGGAAGTCTAATCAATGGAAGTGACAGAGAGCAGAGTAATGCCACGTAAAACATGACAAACAAAATCACAATCAATCTCAATATGTTTGGTTCGTTCATGGAAGACGACATTGTGAGCAATCTGAATAGCACTTTGATTATCATAACAAAGGACAATTGAAATAGAGGAAGAGACTCCCATATCTTCAAGTAACCAATGAAGCCAAAGAAGTTTTTGCATAATATCAACAAGTGCACGATATTCAACTTCTGTACTCGATTGAGAAGTGACGGACTATTTCTTGCTTCTCCATGAAATAACTGAGTCAACTAACATTTGCCAGTAGTAGAATGACGGCCAGTAGGATCTCCAACCCATTCAGCATCTGAATTTGCACGTAAAACCAGGTAGTGAGTAGAAAATAAAGACCATTAAACATAGTGCCTTTGATGTAGCGATGAATATGCCGACAACCTCATAGTGAGTGGATTGAGGGGTTTATAAGAACTGACTAACAATATGAACTACGTAGGCAATGCCTGAGCGTGTAACTGTGAGATAGATCAAATTGCCTACCAAATGGCGATATAGAGTAGCATCACCGCACAACCATCCAAAGCAATGGGGATCAATAGGAGTAGGAGAAAGATAATATTTATTGGCATCAGAAAGAACTTTAAATCCTAGAAAATAGCTGAGTCGACCAAGATCCTTCATGTCAAAATGGCGACTAAGAGAAGCTTTGAGATCAATAATGCCTTTTAACATCATATAATGATCATGTTACATTAGGCATAATCAAAGTACCTAGAAGTTTTATCATAACGGACATACATAGCAGTGGAGAGTGAAGTACCCAGAATGGAGAGAAGTTGTGGGAGAAGTGACTTGCGATTATTGATCGAACTCGATGATGGCTTGGCACCCGAAAGAGAAGATTGTCTAGTTGTAGCAACGATAGTAGAGAAACGTTCATATTTTCCTTGATTATGACGGAATGATTTCTTGTAGGGATAGTTTAAACAGTCACTAAGTAGTGACATGGAGCTGTTTTATGACAAAACTTACAAACTCGAATCGGGCCGTGAAGGAGATCGTGGCTGGGCTTGTGACAATAGACAACCTTGTTGAGATGGCGATTGAGTGACAAGGGGGAATTGATCCATAGAAGCACTACGTTGAAAGTGCAGCGTAGGAAGGAACAATTATTTATGTATTTATCTATTTTTTTGGGGGAAAAGTTTTCTATGCAAAATCAGATTCTCAGAGATTTCCAACAGAGTGAGATTTTGGTTTTAGATTTTTGGCTTAAAAATTTTGGTTTTGAGATTTCCGGCGCTGAGATTTCGGGCGTTGGAATTTAGATGAAGGATTTCATTGGAAATTTATATGCTCTGATACCATGTGAGATAATATAAAAAATCGAATGAAAGAATATTGTATATGAATTGATGTGAAAAAGTGTTACGAGAGAGACCTATTTATAAGAGAGTTGCGGGGACATAAGGAGGAAAACAAGGAGAGGGAATTAAAGAGAGGGAAAAATGGAGGGAAACAATGAGAGGGAAATGAGAGAGAATTATATATAGGTACTTATATATATATATACACTAATATGATTGATGCTTCGATGTTTAGTTTTGCCTATTAAACATTTGTAATGAACTGGATTCTTTGAATGAATTAAAGAATTATTGCAGGATCTCTCTCTCTCTCTCTTGCCTATATGTATACTAATATGATTGATGCTTCGATGTTTAGTTTTGCCTATTATCTGTTCTTTCTCTTGCCTCAGCTTGCTTGGTTTATCAACATATAATCTTGAATACTTGATATCTGAGACATGGATTGTAGCACTTTGCAAGCAGTGATTGTTGTAGGAATCTTAATCCTTATCAATTATTTGGTCCACGACAGGAATTTTGAATACATAAATTTATAGATCAATGACATATTTTTTCGCCATTTATTATTACTTTGTTTTGTTTTACATTTTTACATGATATTTTTCCTTTGTCTTGAACCCTTTCAGCTCACATGGCAGAGGCATTATCTGAATTTGTGCTTGGCAAGATAATTGGAAAATTTCAGAAAATTGGACCTGACAAACACCACCGTGGGAAGAAGTTTGAACATCTTAAACTAAAAACTGTGTGCTTCATTAATGTGAAAGACACTGTAGAAGCAGAAAAAATTAAGCAGCTGCAACGGGGAGATGTGCCAACAAGAGAATGCAAAGCATGGCTTGAGAAGGCTGAAGAAATCGTTCCTCAAGTGAATGGTATATTAAATTATACAGGGAAGAGTTCTGACTTTGATGTGTTATTTCAAACGAAGGATCTCAAGATGACACTGCTTGATGTGATTGCTGATCTACTGGAGAAATCTGCTGAGCTTGACGTGTTGATTGATGCCCAATATGGAAAGCTGAAGCGAAGAAGTTCAAAAATTCAGGGTAAAAAATATGAAACTCAGCCAAAAACTGAGATGACACATATACAGAGGAAAGCTGTGACAGAATCCACACGAGCAATAGGATCTGAGATGCAATCTGCAATGGCAAAGGAGGTTTCCCGTATAAAAGAAATGCAAAAGCTCAAAGATGTTGAGACATTATTTACTTCACCATTTGAAGCATCAGTTCATAAACCTGAAGCTGTAAAGAAACAGGGAACCGAAGCAGCAAAGATTGAGTTGGTACAAATGCAAATAAGTGAAGCAGAAGAGGTTTCAGTTGTTGAGGCAGCAAGTGAGATAATATCTGCGCCAGCACAAAAAGCTTTGTTGGTGCCAGATTTGGTGGGTGCATCAAGTAGTAAGGCTGCGGAAAGACATGGGGTCATTTATCTTCCAGTAACAGAGACTTTACCCATGCATGAACCTAGATCTGAGTTCACTCCTGTACGCGAAGGGTTGCTTCAAAAAACAGAAACTTTACCAATGCATGAACCTAGATTTGAGTTCACTCCTGCTGTACCCGAAGGCTTGTTTCAAAAAACGGAAACTTTTGACTCTAACCTTGATGCGGGTGTAGGGATGATGTCGCATCATGCAAGTGAGAACGTGCCCATATCTTCTGAAATTCACGAAGAAGAAGAGGATCAGATGAGGCCTGAATCAAGAATAAGTATCGAGAAATCGCTTGAGCCCATTGTCCCTGAGGTGTATCAGGAAATCTCTATCTTTGGAGATACAGAAGATGAAAATTCAACCATCAATGACAAGAAAGTCGTGAGTCATTTTCCAACTCCAGGAGGCCATATTACACCCAGATCAGAAGTAAATGCCACAAGATCAGTAAATCACACTGCAGAGAAGATCTTAGGGTGCCTCAAGAACGGTACAGCCAGAAGGATTGGTATCTATGGAAATGGAGGGATTGGCAAGACTACTGTCCTTAAAGTCTTGTACAACGACAAAGGAACAAAAAACATGTTTGATTCAATCATTTGGGTGACTGTATCAAGATTTGCAAACATAAGAATAATACGAAAGCAGATTGCAAAGCAACTGTTGAGTTGTTCAGCAGACTCTGATACTGATTCGGAAACAATATTGCGTGCTTTTAAAAGCAAAAAGATTTTGTTGCTTCTGGATGATATCTGGGAGGAGGTCAATTTGGATGCACTGGGTGTCCCTAATCCAGGTCAAGAAAATGGTTGCATGATTATACTGACAACTAGGTCAGCGGATGTTTGTGATAACATGGCAGCAGGTACAAAATTTGAGATGGAGCTACTCTCGAGGGAAGATGCTTGGGAATTGTTTCATGGTCAAGTGGGCAAAATCATCGATTCTCCAGAAATCGAGCCCTATGCTCGAGCTATTGTTGCGGAATGTGGAGGTTTGCCTTTGACAATTGTTGTTACTGGAAGGGCTTTGAGAGAAGAAACTGATATTTGGGCGTGGAAGCATGCACTGAAAGAAATATTGCCTAGCAAACGCTGGAAAGATCGTAGTGAAGCTGCAATCCAACAATTGAAATTTAGTTATGAGAAGCTAAAGGATCGGGATGTGAAAGATTGCTTTCTATATTGTGCATTACTTCGAGAAGATTGCGAGGTTAATATATCTGAGCTGATAAGTTACTTTACTAATGCTGGTTTAATTGCTGGGAATTCGACAGATGCATTTGAGAAGGGGCATAATATAGTTAAAATTCTTCTAGAAGCCTCACTATTAGAGAAGACCGATGATGGTGTCTCTATGCATGATGTCATTCGGGATTTAGCATTAGCCACTATGTCACCAGAAGCAGAAGGTTGTCAGTTTTTGGCCTGACTTGAAAGCCCTCCTAGAAGAAACGGTTTACTGTTTCCCGAAGGACATCAATTTTTGATGTGGGCCGGTGCAGGATTAACAGAGCCACCGCCAAATGAGAAGTGGGAGCAAGCCAAGATGATCTTCTTAATGGACAATGAGTTGTCCAGTTTACCTGAGAACCCTTCTTACCCAACGCTGTTGACATTGTTCCTCCAAAGAAACAACCGCTTGAGAGTGATACCGGTGTCATTTTTCAATGGCATGCCTCATCTCCAAGTTTTGAATCTATCCAAGACCAGAATCAAGTCTCTTCCCCAGTCTCTTTTCAAGCTTAACAGACTTAAAGTACTTCTTCTACGAGATTGTGAACGTTTTTCCACGTTACCGCCTGATATTGCAAGTCTAAAAACTCTTGAGTTGCTTGATCTCCATGGCACTGAGATTTATAATTTGCCTGATGAGATTGATAACTTGACTTCTCTAAAGCACATGCGCGTTTCTTTCTATGGAACTAGTAACGCTAGCGAATATGCAAATCTGCCGTCGACGTTGGTTTCAAAAGGAAAAATATTGAAGCTCCTTCATTTGAATGAACTGAGCATTGATGTTTACCCGGGAGATCAGCGGTGGAGTAGGAGCGTAAAATCTCTCATAGAGGAGGTGCACAACTTGAAGGAGTTGCAGATTCTTGATTTCTACTTCCCAGAAGTCGAGCTTGTCGAGCTCTTTATCCGAGAAAGCCCATCGTGGAAAGGTGAAAGCTTAACTAAGTTTAAATTTGTTGTTGGCCAAAATGTGAAGCGCGCTGTGGCTCGTGTTCCGGATAGTGTGGAATTCGAGTACAATCAGCAAGATCGATGCTTGAGATTTGTAAATGGTCAAACAATACCTAGTGTCGTTGAGGAAATACTTAGTCGTACTACTGCTTTCTATCTGGATCATCACCTTAATGTCCAGAGCTTCTCAGAGTTTGGGATTAGCAATATTAATGCAATGGAATTTTGCATATTGAGGGAATGCCGAGCGATTCAGACAGTTGTGGATTGTAAAGAAGTAGACAGTTGTGTGTTGCCGTTATTACGAAATCTGAGTATTCATTATTTATGGAATTTGAAAACACTATGGGAAGGTCCCATGCCAACTGAGAGTCTTTCTAGGCTAAGAATTTTATCGATACACACCTGCCCCAAGTTGCCTTTCGTTCTTACATGCAGCATGCTTCAAAATCTATACAGCTTGGAGGTTTTAGCAGTTGAAGATTGTGAGGCAGTCAAAGATGTAGTTATCAATGACATTGATTCCTGTGGTGATATTGTACTTCCTAACCTGAAAAGTTTGAAACTTCACTACTTGCCGAATTTGGTAAGCATTTGGAGTGGATCCTGGCCTTCTATAGAGCATATCAGCTTCTACGATTGTCCACAATTGGAGAGTCTTCACATGACCTCTAAATCAATTTGCAATATAAAGGAGATTAAAGCTGAGAAGAAGTGGTGGGATGAGTTAAAGTGGGAAGAGACTGAATTATTTCTGCGGCTTCAAGCTAATTTCACAGAAATTTGTGGCGAGGATTTGTAGAGATAGGTGTGCATTCAATGCTTCATATCCAGCTACACAAATCATACATATTAAATCATGTTTTGATGATAGTGGTGCTCGATGGGAATCTCAAGTCATAAGTCACGTTATTTGGTCTCATCTGGTGAGCATACTCCAGCAGAAACAACTACCTTAACCTTCAAAAAGGATGGGTATCTTCCATTTGTATCATTTATTTTTCAATTTCCATAATTTAGCAGATGATTATGGTAACAAAGTCAGACTGCTGGATGGCTCAGACACTGATTTCTGTGCAGAGCAGCAGAGCCAAGCCTTGCGTTCACGTCAGCAATATATGTTTATAAGAGTAATCAGACCATGAGTGGAGCAAAGTTTATTGCCAAAGGTCTCAGGATATACTTCAAGCTCAAAGCTCACAACATTGTAAAATATATTTTTTACGCGTGCCCTCTGTTCACTTGTACGTTTGTCTGTGTAATTTGGATATTTTGGTAATAATTTAGCACGTGATTATGGTAACAAAGTTTACCTTTGTTATTTTGTTACAATCTTTTTAATGTGCTCCATTGGGAATTGCTATATATTTATTTTTAATGTGCTCTATTGACATTGTTGACTCTACATGGGCTAGTCTGGTGCCATTCATCTAGGATGATTTAGTTGCATCCTATTTATTTTAGTTGATGGTCATGTTGAGCAGTGATTAAGAAGTGACGTGTCATTTTTTAAGAAAATAAAGTAATGAGAGATATGTGTAACGTAAACTACCTGTTAAAAAGACTCCTAAAATTATCTAAACACCACTTTAGAGAGAGAAACACTATTTTCTATTTCAAAAATTCAAGTCTACCTCAAATGAAGTTTACATGGGGGTATTTAAAGGGAAAGAGTGGCGTAGATTCCAAGTTAAGATCCTAATTATAAAAATGTCATTACAACTCCTTACCTTTAAATACAATAACAAAAATAAAGAAAAATACAATAACAAAATAAAAAAATATACAAAATAAAATAAAATGACTAATAAAACCCTAAAATAGGGTTTACTTCCATCACTCACCCCCTCTTAAAATTAAGTTCATCCTCGAGCGTTCAAATTTTGGGGATTCATGAGGAAATTCCAAAAAATGTGCCAAAAAAAAAAAATAGCGCGGACCCAAAAATAATTCTTGAAACTTGAGGTGTGCAAATCCCACAATTTTCTTCTTATCTTGCATACCAGCCCTAGAAATCTCCACCCGGGTAAAAAACCATGGTTTTGGGCGGTTAGAAGAGTTTGAGGTTGGATCGAGCCACCCAAGGGGTTTCCGAGCAAACCTAGGGCAAAACCCTAGGTTTTAGGGATCGATTTGGGATTGTTTGGGTGCGGGTGGGTTATGGATTAGGTCGGTAGCAACAAGGGGGTTTGCTGGAGATGATGACGAGGTTTTTTTGGCAAGTGGAGTGGGTAGCGGGAAGGGTTTTGGAGTCCGGGGGATTGGGGTTCAGAGTGGCAGCAGCAGGGGCAGGGAGGTTAGCATGGGTTTTTTTGGGGTTCAGAGGGGTGGGTAGGGCATGCGGAGTGAGGACAGCAGGGGTGGGGGTGATCTGGGTAGTGGGGTGGTTTGCGTATGGGTTTTGGGGGTTTCCGGCAGCAAGGAGGGAGAGGTAGGGGGAATCTAGGGTTTGCGAAGGGTGGTGGTGGGAAGACTAGGGTTAGGGTTGTGCCTTAGGGTGGAGAGGAATTGGGCCACTTGGGCCATTTGTTGCTTCATCTCTTCCAACTCTTGTTTCCACTCTAAAAATTGTTTGGATCTCTTTGGAGCCATTGAAGAGTAGTGTACGAATTTTGATAACAAAAATACACCGATACACCAACACCAATGTGGAACGATACCCACTCTGATACCAATTTGACATAAACGATCCGTCAAAAGGTTCCTAAAATTATCTAAACACCACTTTAGAGAGAGAAACACTCTTTTCTATTTCAAAAATTCAAGTCTACCTCAAATGATGTTTACATCTTCGTATTTAGACGAAAGGAGTAACTTAGATTTCAAGCAAAGACCCTAATTACCTTATGTTTAAATACAATAGCAAAAATAAAGAAAAATACAATAATAAAAGAAAAGAAAATACAAAATAAAATAAAATAACTAATAAAACTCTAAAATAGTGCCCATTTCCACCAATGGGACTAATTATAATCGTAAAAATTCATGGGATGAGATGTATGAATTAAAACTTCCAAAGTGAGGCTAAATTTTAAAGAACTATATATTTTTTACTAGAATAAACATGGATTTTGTGTTCAGACCTTGAACCAAAAAGTGGAAGTAGTCGTGGCTCTACTTTGAGATGGGTTTCACATGAATGGTTGAAAGAGGTGATCGTTTCAGCCTCGTTTAAAATGGGTTTTAACTTAACATTTTCTTATTTATTCGTGTCCGATTACATGAATTTAATTTTCTATTTTATTTCATTTAGCATAATATTCACGGGTAAATCATAGGATATCCACCTCCTCAACAATTTCCCAACTCAGTTTAGGTCCATATCTGTCCTTCCGGTTACTATCAAATATAGGGGTGTTCGCGGTACGGTAAAAACCACTACCGTACCGTTTTGTACCGCAAATTAGTGGT
Source organism: Sambucus nigra (assembly GCA_949130495.1). Lineage (NCBI taxonomy): Eukaryota > Viridiplantae > Streptophyta > Magnoliopsida > Dipsacales > Adoxaceae > Sambucus > Sambucus nigra. The sequence goes on from OX422215.1 coordinate 638,454,705, forward strand.
AATGGTTTACATATTTTATTTTCCGAAACCGAAACTACCGAAACCGAAATTACCGAATTTTTTATGGTTGGTTTTGGTTTTAACATTTTAAAACCCGATTTACCGATTGTACCGTACCGAAATAAAATACCGTATCATAATTTTTTGTATATTACCGTACCACACACATATTACCAAATTAATTAATACCCTTTATTTTTTTAAATAATGATTATCGTTTTTTTAAATAATGAATACTGTTATTTTAAAATTATATTCAAAATAATTTATACAATAAATGAATCATGACCCTTAATTTTTCAAGCTAATCTCCTCCGTTCATTTTTTTAGTATAAAGCAAAGAAACCCTACTTCCTTTTCATTCTACTCTTCACTTCTCTCATCACCCTCATCTGCCACTATCGTCCGCCGCTCATCACAACTGAAGGTAAGTTCTTTATTTTTTTTCTACCTGTTTTCGGCTATTTTTATGTTTAATGGTAATGGCTATTTTCATCACAATCGTCCGCCGCTCAGCTGTGAGTTGGTTTTAGGTTTAGGTTTAACAGGTATAGTAATGTATTGTGTATGTAGTGTGTGCGTGCAGCGTGTGTTTGTGTTTTTCTTTTGTGGTTTTGCAAAGCAGGGAAGATGACAAATATTTTGAATGGTTTGGGAACAATTATGTTAACAATTCATATATGATTGGCCATGTAATCATGGTTACATAGATGTTTTCTTGCAGCATCCTTAAACAGAGGGGGGGATAAGTGGATTGATGGAATCGAGTTAGGGTTTTTGATTTGGGAAGAACATGAAACAGAGAAAATAAGAGGGCATTTTCTCCATATGTAAATATATTTGCTAATGACAGTCTAAGCTTAAAAAATTATTCCAAAAGGAAAACAAAACTTTCCCTTTTACTCTCCCAAACAAATGACAGACTAAGACCACTTCTAGGCTAATTGGATGCTAATACTCGGCCCACTAACCAGCTCTAAATGGTTGCCGACTGGCTGAATCTGAGGAAAGAAAGGGCAATGTTTAAAAAGGCAGATTACTTTTCCTCCGGTCACAATTTTTTTCTACCTTATCTTATCTTATCATACCAAATAATTCACCCAGATAAAAGTAATCTGCCTTTTTCAGATGTTATCTGGGTGAATACATGTTATTTTGCCCGAATACATGTTAAGCTCTGTGATTTATCTGGGTGAATACATGTTATTTTCACACGGTTATCTGGGTGAATACATGGATTTTAGCTCTATGATTTGGGTTCTTTAAGCTCTGTTATTTTCAGATGGATTTTTTGAATGAATACCTGGTTTATACATGGTTTTATGCCAAATGCAGAAGGGTAGGACAACATTAAGAATATAATATAGTCAGATGTGTCCCATTTTTCTGCTGTTTATTTGTTGACCCAGTTCAACAAAAGGCTTTCCTGGAAAATTGTGGTTTTACTCTTGTATTCTAAGACCATCCTTTAAAATAGATACTATGGATACTATCTTTTAAAATAGTAAAGTTTTTTTAAGTTTTTGATGATTTTTTTTTATCATTTATCTCCTCACTATGGATATTTATAAAAAATAAAAATATTAATTTTTACTATTTTAAAAAATGAGATGCAAAAAAAAAAAAGTGTAATATTAAAATACATCTTTTTACTTTGTAGGTTTGAGTTCTTTGACGAATAATGGTATTGAAGGGAAATATTTGCAAGCTCCTAGGCATTTCGGAGGTGAATGGGAAGAGAAAGTGGTACACAAAGTTTAATGATCAGTATCGCAATGATACCTTTTTAGAGAATTACCATAAACATAAAGAACAAGGACAATTTGAGTGTCTATTTTGTAAGAAACGTTTTCCAGAAGTTGAAGATTTTTATAAGCTTAAGGCACACAAAGTTAATTGTTCAACGTGGTTGAATCCAAAGTTACTGTCGGTAAACAAAAAAAAATATGACTTACACCAGCTTGATAGGATGACTGTCAAAGACCTCTACCCGGTAGAGCATGAAGAGTATGAGGCGATGCTTGAGAGGTGGACAAGAGGCCTTCTTGACTTCTAGATGTCTATTTGGTAGAGAGATGGTGGTGGCATAATTTTTGTTATAGGGATGCATATATCATATATTTGACATTGTCATGTTTGTCTCTTTTGTTATAGTATGAGGAGATAAGAAATATATTATTCTAGACTTTAACTTTGTCTCTTTTGTTGTATCTCTTTCCAAGCTCTTTTGAAATGTATAAGAATTGAAATGGAAAATATTATGCATGATATTTATTTACTTTATGTTATTGTTTTAATATTTTATTATGATATTGTTGTGTCATAATAAATTGTACTAATGTTCATTATTTTGGTATTGCTAATTCATAGATGTCAGGGATGGATGAGAACACTACTAATAATGCAACTATGAGCAACAATCCCGTTTGCACTGAAGTGAGCCAAAAACGCCCCAAAGTAGGTACAAAACAAATAAAAAACCAAGGTAGTTCTGAATTTTGGACTCATATGAATAGACATATGCTAGATGGAATATTTATTGGCACTTGTGATTGTGTGTATTGTGGTGCAAAATTTAATTGCCCTTCTAAAAGTGGGACTACTTTATTGTGGAATCATCTTAGAAGAAAATGTAAAAAATTTCCTCAAAATGAAGTTGATCAGAAACAAGGAGTATTAACTTTTTTGGGCCAACAACCTACTAATTGGACATTTGACCAAGCATTATGTCGCAAGGTTCTTGCAAAAATGATTATTCTTTGTGAACTTCCTTTTAGTTTCATTGAAAAGATTGGTTTTAAGATGTTTTGTAGAGAGTTGAATCCTAAATTTCATGTAGTTTCTAGATCCACCATCACAAAAGATTGTTGGCTTATATTTCTTCAAGAAGGTGAGATTTTGAAAGATTATTTTAAGAAATACGCTACACGAGTATCCCTCACAACCGATTTGTGGACTTCTATCCAAAATTTAGGGTATATGTGCCTCACGGCTCACTTTGTTGACAAGGATTGGAAGCTACAAAAAAGAATAATTAGTTTTCGTGTCCTACCACACCCTCACAAGGGTGAGGCTATTGCAAAAGCCATCGAGACATGCTTGTTAGAGTGGGGTTTAGAAAAGTTGACTACCATTACGCTTGATAATGCGAAAAATAATGACAAGTGTGTTGAGGATTTGAAAAAACGATTTAACAAAAGAGGTGGTTTGTTGATGTTAGGTGAGCTTTTTCATGTGAGATGCTTTGCACATATCATTAATCTTGTTGTGAGAGATGGCATTGTTGAAATGAAGGATATTATTAAACGTCTTCGAAGAAGTGTTAAATACGTGAGAAGTTCTCCGTCGAGGTTACAAATGTTCAAAAAATGTGCATTGGAAGAGAGAATAACATCAAAGAAGAGTGTATGCCTTGACGTCAAAACTAGGTGGAATTCAACCTACCTTATGATAGGTGCGGCCATGCAATATCAAAAGGCATTTGAACGTCTAGATGAACAAGATTTAAGCTACAACGTGGAAGTTAGTGCCAATGGGGTGGGTATGATAACGGAAAATGATTGGAAAAATTTAAAGGCATTGCACACGTTTTTAGAAGATTTCTTTCTTCTTACAAAACGTATCTCCGGTTCTCATTACATCACTTCTAATTCTTATTTTGATGAAGTAAGTTCAACAAAAGAGCTTATTTTAGATTATATGAATAGTGATGATCCTTTTTCCCGTGATATGGCTTGCAAAATGAATGAAAAATTTGACAAGTATTGTGAGATTTCGTCGATAAACTTAATTCTAGTTGTTGCACTCGTCTTAGATCCCCGCCATAAATTGCAATTTGTTGAGTATTGGTATGCTGAATTTTATGCCAAAGATCGCACACTTTCACACATGGAAAAGCAAGATAAATTATTTGATTTTCTTGATAATTTGAAAAAAGTGATGTCACAACTATATTATCATTACAAACTTCAATATGATAATTTTGTGGATCTTGACGGAAGTAAGAGTACCTTTAGAGATGAGGAGGTTGGGGACAGTCCAGTTGGGAATGTTGAAAAGCGTGCCTTGAAAAAAAAAGAATTTTCTAAGTATTTGAAGCGCAAGGAAAATGTGGAATTGATGAATGATTTGGATAGGTATCTACAAGATGGTGTAGAGTGTCTTGATGATTCTAGTTTTGATGTTTTAGCATGGTGAAAAGGAAAAGTTCCAACTTATCGTGCCCTCGCAATGATGGCACGTGACATATTAGCTATTCCTTTAACATCGGTAGCTTCCGAGTGTGCATTTAGTACAAGTAAAAGAGTACTTGATCAATTTCGAAGCTCTTTGACACCAAGAACTGTGGAGTGTTTAGTTTGTGCTCAAGATTGGTTAAAAAGTTCTCCAAACATCGATATTGAAGATTCATATGAGAGGCTTGAGGAGATTGAGGAATGTAAGTTTATATTTATTTGTTTTCAATTCATATATATTTTTTTCCATTTTCTTCATTATTATAAAAAATATGAATTACTTCTCTATTTTTCATAGGTGTTATTAATGAGTTTGCTAATATGAAGATTCAACCAAGTGCTCAATGAATGAGGTATGACTTAATTTCTGCTAATACTGCGTTACTTTCTTGACAATGTAGTTCTTGCAATACTCATTACAATGTAGTTCTTACGATACTCATTCCAAGTTAATTACTAATGTAGGAGCCTTGTAGTTCTTGACAGTGTAGTTCTTGACAGTGTAGCAGCCTTGTAGTTCTTGTAGAGGCTTTGTAGAGGCCATTGTAGTAGCCTTAGTGTAGCAGCTTTGGCAGTGTATCAAATTCAATCTAAACACCAGCCTTGGCAGCCTTAGTGTATCAGCCTTGGCAGTGTATCAGCTTTAGCCTTGGCAGCCTTAGTGTAGCAGCCTTTGATCCAAATCATTTTTCACTTTGATGCATTTGTGTATTTCTGATGCATTTGTATTTCTGATGCATTTGTTTGTATTTCTGATGCATTTGTATTTCTGATAGTAGCCTTAGTGTAGCCTTAGTGTAGCAGCCTTAGTGTAGCAGTAGCAGCCTTAGTGTAGCAGCCATAGTGTATTTCTGATGCCTTAGTGTAGCCTTAGTGTAGCAGCCTTAGTGTAGCCTTAGTGTAGCCTTAATAGTAGCCTTAGTGTAGCAGCCTTAGTGTATTTCTGATGCATTTGTATTTCTGATGCAAATAAAGAATTCTGGGCTGCATTCGTATTTCTGATGCATTCGCATTTCTGATGAATTTCTGGGCTGCATTTGTTACGAATAGTCATGTTCGGGCAAAATTTCGTATTTCTGATGCATAAATAGTCATGTTCGGGCAAAATTCTTTATTTGAATTTCGTATTTCTGAGCTAAAGGCCGGATTCTTTATTTGAATTTCTGATGCAAATAAAGTATAGTCAGTGCTCGACTATGGAAACTGATGGAAACTATGGAAACTGATGCAGCTCATAACTGATGCAGCTTTATTTGAATTTCTTTATTTGAATGTTCCAACTATGGAAATGCAGCTTTGTCAGTGCTCGAAATTTCAGAAATTCAACAAACTGATCCAAATTCACTCGTTCTGTCAGGGCTGCATTTGTTGAACAAAGATATATTCCTATACATCACATGTTTTATATACTAATCCTCGGTTTCCATATCATGCTTTGTCAGTGCTCGAAATTTCAGAAATTCAACAAACTGATCCAAATTCACTCGTTCTGTCAGGGCTGCATTCGTTGAACAAAGATATATTCCATATCATGTTATGACTGATCAATATTTTGAACCCCAAATGTATTAAGACCCCTAGCAGTTGGCACAAATCAATATTGGGTAAATACATGTACATGTTTAATAGTTTTAATTCTATATTTTGTTTTCACCCTTTTGCAGATTACACGAGGCAAAAAAAATCACCACTGCAGTTGCTTATATTGTGACAGGATCCTTACCTTAGAAGGCTATAACATAACAAGTGTTACCTTTTGTTCTTCTTTCATCAAATTTCTATGTGATGTTGTAGTTCTTCAATTTCCATAACGAAAAACAATTTTTATTACGGTTTGGAACAAAAGGGGTTTGGCTCAAAACAGAAAAGTTGGATTAAAGGGTGATAGTGATTTATGAGTTTGTCCAACATGATAAACAAAATGCTTAGAGGCAGATTCTTCGCATGAAGAGGTCTAAGACGAGGGAAGGGTTTATTCCCCTTTCTTTTCATAGTGGTTGATGTTTTGAAATATGGTAGAGATTGAATGAACATAAATGTATTTTCCCAGATTATAATCCTAAATTGGATGCTCTTTTTTTGATGAAATATTATGGTTCGATTTGCTTTATTTTATTTCTATTAATGTTTATTTGTTATGGTTTATTTGGTTCTAGGGATTTGCAATTTGTGGGGGAGGATATCGATATTAGACATTCAACATTTTTTCCTTGATGTTCTTGAGGTATTTCCAATATGTTTATCTCTTTTAGTGGATTGGATCTATTATTTTTAGGGATCTACAATATGTTTATCTTTTTTAATAATGAGTAGTTATTGCATAATTGTTTGCATTATTTTTTTTGGGTTTGTAATTTGAAAATTTCATTTTGATTATAAACTAATGTTAACCTACAAAGGCAAATGATTGGGTTCTAATAAATTGAGTTCGATTTTCGACCACGCATCGCGTGATCTTCATGCTAGTATATATATATATATATATATATATATAGGGAGAGGTTCTCTAGTGGACCAAAATAATGGACTTTTTAATAGACCTTAACAAAAAACACATAATAACACATTAATTTTAATTCTTATAGTGTAATTGGTCCGCGTCAGCGGCACCAAACATGCGTGTCGATTGAACCCCCACCCCCACCCCCATGGTATCCCTGCTGTCATAAGGGCTGCCATAAGGATTGTTGGAAAATTGAACTATTTAGAAAGCTGTCCAGAATTTTTTGGACAGAATTTTGAGCAACTTTGAGCTCAAATTTAGGTGGGACCCACACTACGAAAATCGTGGGACCATATACGAACGCGTTCTCCTCCGCAAGGAGATTAACGTAGTATATTCATATGTCCAATTTCAATAAGTTATGAATGATAAATATGTCCCCAAAGTGACTAACAAAGTAATGAAAGTTAATGAATTGGGTATGTTTTAACTCTTGTCCCATATTGGAAGAGTAGTGGAAATTTGATGAGTTAATAACACCCCAAGTATGGACTAAGGCTTGGATGCCTTGGGGTATTCCAACTCTTTGAAGGGGAGATGACCTAAGCTATGCACGGGTTAACTTTCGGTCAAAAGTCCACAGGCGCGCGCGCGTCCGTCCGACGGGTTCGGGTTCGGGCTCGGGCTTATAAAAATCTCCTACATTTTTGGGCCGAATTTATTTAACTTTCTGGGCTTTAATTATTAATTAATTACAAAATTAATTAATAAACTGTTGGCAGTTATTGCCAACAGTCAACAGTTAATTCATTTAACTGTTTTTGACAGTTATTTGCCAACCGTCACCTACTTTGCTATAAATACAGATGCCTCCCTCCATTTTTAAAACAATGAAAAATTTTCTTCCTCCAATTCCTTCCATTTTCCATACCAAAAGTGCTGTCATTCTGTTCCAGAAAATTCTTTTTCCTGCATATCATCTGTTGCATTGTTGTTGAGTATAACACACCGAATTTGAGTTCGTTGTAATTAATTATTGTCGTGCTACATAATTAATTAGAAAAATCCGTTCTATCTTGGGAGATAATATTCATCAACCTCGGAGCATATTGGAGGGAATAAATTGTCTTAAGGACACTGTGAGATTCACAGGGCTCGGATTATCTTTCTAGTTTTATTATTGTTTCTGCAAATTCAAGTAAGTTTTATTTTCTGTAATTTCGTTTTATTTCTGTAATTAGATTATAATTCGTAATTCTGTACCTTTGTATTTATTAAACAATGGACATAACAATCTTAAGATAATTTATAAGTTCTACTGTTTTGTAGTGTACATAATCTTTTTTATTACATAAATTTATTTCTTGAAAATAAATCTATTTTAACAGAAAAATTGAATTAATTTATTACTTTAATGCAGAAATTAATAAAACAGTTTTGGTACAGAAATTAATTTCTATACTGTTTTTATATTCTGTTTTAGAAAATAAAATTTTATTTGTGAATTTTGTTAAAATCTGTTTATGTACAAATTTTAATCTTAAAATTATAATTCTGTTTTGTACGGCATTCTTTTTATTATTAAAAATTAGTGTGACACAGATTTTATAGTTTAATTCTGTTTTGTACGGAATTCTGTTTATATTATAGTTTAATTCTGAATTATTATTTGGAATTCTTTTGGAATTAATTTATTGTAAATTATATTTGGAGGAAATTGGTGCACAGAATTTTATATTCAGTTTTGATTAATTCATTATATATGAATTTTATCATTGATAAAAAAACTGTTTTTGTAACAGAAATGGAATCGTAAAGTACGAACACTACTCCTACGAAACTGATTGTCACCAACACAAGTGACTGCACCCGTATCTATGCCACACGGGGAGAAACCGTAAAAGTTCATTGGCGCTGAATTCAAACGTTGGCAAGGACAAATGTACTTCTATCTCACTACCTGCCAACTGGGCAGGTTTGTATATGAAGATTGCCCCTCTATTTAAGAGGGAGATGACGCTGAAAAGGTTGCTGCTGTCGATGCTTGGAAGCATTCGGACTACCTATGCCGAAATTATATTTTGACCTACTTGGACAAGACACTGTATCATGTCTATTGCACTATCAAGACATCCAAAGAATTATGAAATTCTTTGGAAAAGAAGTACAAAACTGAAGATGCTGGGATGAAGAAATTTATCGTCGGGCATTTTTTGGACTTCAAAATGGTTGATTCTAAATCAGTGATCTCGCAAGTGCAAGAATTCCAAGTGATCCTCCACGACATTCATGCTGAAGGAATGTCAATTAGTGAAACTTTCCAAGTTGTTGCAATTGTTGAAAAATTGCCACCATCTTGGACTTTATTCAAAAACTATCTCAAGCACAAGCGAAAGGAGATGAATGTGGAGGAGTTGGTGGTCAGGCTGAGAATCGAAGAAGACAACCGTGAAGGTCCATGTCATTGTAGGTCCGATGGAAACAAAGGTCCATGTCGTTGAAGGTCCTAAGAAGAACAAATGAAAGTATGATGGGGAAGGCACTTCCAAACATAACAAGAAAAAGTTCAAAGGCAAATGCTACAATTGTGGTAAACCTGGACACCGCTCAAGTGCGTGTCGTAAGCCGAAGAAGAAAAATCGAAACAATCCTCAATCAAATGTAACTGAGGGTGAGAATATCGCCAATGATTTGACGGATATGAATCTTTCTGCCGTGGTCTCTGAATGTAACTTGGTTGGAAATACCAAGGAATGGTGGGTGGATACTGGAGCCACACGACACATTTGTGCAAACAAATAGATGTTCACCACCTATAAGCTTTTGGAAAATGAGGAGAACCTCTTTATGGGAAATTCTTCCACTTCTAAGGTGGTAGGACAAGGAAAGATAGCTCTGAAAATGACTTCTGGAAAGGAACTTACTCTCAACAATGTTCTTCACGTGCCTGATATCCGAAAGAATCTGATTTCTGGATCTCTCCTTACTAAAAATGGTTTTAAGCTTGTGTTTGTGTTTGATCGCTTTGTGTTGTCTAAAAATGACATGTATGTAGGAAAGGGCTACCTAAATGAGGGGCTCTTTAAACTCAATGTTCTTACTGTAACCCCAAAAACATCTGTTTCAATGAATGAAATTGCTAGTTCTTCTTACTTGATTGAGTCATCTAATATTTGGCATGCTAGATTAGGACATGTTAATTTTGATACATTGCGTAGATTAATGAACTTGGAATTTTTGCCAAAATTTAATATTAATAAAAATCATAAATGTGAAATTTGTGTGGAATATAAATTAACTAGATTACCTTTCCATTCTATTGAAAGGATAACTGAACCTTTAGATTTAATTCACACCGATATTTGTGATTTAAAATCTGTTCAAACTAGAGGTGGGAAAAAGTATTTTATTACTTTTATTGACGATTGCACAAAATATTACTATGTATATTTGTCACATAGTAAAGATGAGGCTATTAATGCATTTAAACAATATAAGAATGAAGTGGAGAATCAATTAAGCAAAACGATAAAGGCTATTAGAAGTGATAGAGGAGGTGAATATGAATATCCATTTGAGGAATTTTGTTCTGAAAATGGTATTATTCATCAAACAACCGCTCCTTATTCTCCTAAATCGAACGGTGTTGCGGAACACAAAAATCATACTTTGAAAGAAATGATGAACTCAATGTTATTAAGTTCAGGAGCTCCACAAAATTTGTAGGGGGAAGCCTTACTTTCTGCTAATTACATTCACAATAAAGTACCTCACAAAAAGACTCATAAGACACCTTATGAATTATGGAAAGGTCGAAGACCTTCCTATAAATATTTACGAGTGTGGGGGTGCTTAGCCAAAGTGATGATTCCTAAACCTAAAAAGGTAAGAATAGGGCCAAAAACCGTGGATTGTGTATTCATCGGTTATGCTACTAATAGCAGTGCATATCGATTTTTAGTTTGTAAAGTTGAGATTTTGGATATTCATGTAAATACGGTTATTGAATCGAGGGATGCTTCATTTTTTGAAAATGAATTCCTGTATAACATGACCCGAGAATCTGGTCCTTCTAAAAGGGAAAATCAAGCTACTACAAGTGGTACTCATCAACCTATTGAATCAATAGAGGATGAACCAAGACGTAGTAAAAGAGCAAAAATCTCGACTTCTTTTGGTCCAGATTTTCTAACATATTTGCTAGAAAATGAACCTCAATCGTATAAAGAAGCTATATCCTTACCCGATGCTTCCAATTGGAAAGAAGCAATTAATAGTGAAATTGAATCCATATTACAAAATCATACATGGGAACTAGTGGATCTTCCACCAGGTTCAAAACCGTTAGGTTATAAATGGATCTTCAAAAAGAAGTTGAAGGCCGATGGATCAATTGATAAATATATAGCTAGACTTGTAGCTAAAGGCTATAGGCAAAAGTAAGGGTTGGATTACTTCGACACATATTCACTAGTAACAAGAATATCGTCCATTCGGATGTTAATAGCAATAACTGCTATTAATGGACTTGAAATACATCAAATGGATGTAAAAATCGCATTCTTAAATGATGAACTAGACGAGGAAATCTATATGGAGAAACCTGAAGGGTTCAAAGCTCCCGGACAAGAAGGAAAAGTATGTAAGCTTGTTAAATCACTATATGGATTAAAACAAGCACCTAAACAATGGCATGAAAAATTTGATAATGCAATGTTATCAAATGGTTTCAAAATTAATGAATGCGATAAATGTGTTTACTTTAAATACATTCAAAATGGATATGTCATTGTATGCCTCTATGTTGATGATATGCTTATCATGGGTAGTAACTTGGAAATTGTCAAAACTATAAAACAAATGTTGAGTAGTAGATTTGACATGAAAGATTTGTGAATCGCCGATGTTATATTAGGAATTAAAATTTCTAGAACATCGGATGGACTTATACTATCTCAATCTCATTACATAGAGAAAGTACTTGAAAAATTCATGAAGTATGATATTAGTCCTACCAAGACACCCGTAGATGTAAATTTACATCTAGCAAGAAATAATGGTGAAAGCATATCTCAACTAGAATATTCTCGTATTATTGGCAGTTTAATGTATATCATGAACTGTACGCGACCGGACATAGCATACTCAATAAGTAAGCTAAGTCGATTTACGAGTAATCTAGGAAGAGATCACTGGAAAGCAACATTGAGAGTTTTAGTTTATTTAAAATATACTCAAAACTATGGACTGCACTACTCAAAATATCCAATTGTTCTTGAAGGACATTGCGATGCAAATTGGATATCTGATACAAAAGACTCTAAGTCTACGAGTGGGTATGTGTTTACCCTCGGAGGTGCAGCCGTATCTTAAAAATCCTCAAAACAAACGTGCATTGCTAGATCGACAATGGAATCTGAATTCATTGCACTATACAAAGTTGGAGAAGAACCTGAATGGCTTCGAAATTTCTTAGAGGATGTTCCAAATTGGTCTAAACCTGTGCCCGCAATATGTATACATTGCGATAGCCAATCAGCGATTGGAAGGGCACAAAATCACATGTATAATGGAAAGTCACGACATAGTCATCGTCAACACAATACCGTTAGACAACTTCTCTCAAACGGAATTATCTCAATTGGCTATATAAAGTCAAAAGATAATATATCGAATCCACTAACGAAAGGTTTAAACCGAGAGCAAGTTGAAAGATCATCGAGAGGAATGGGTCTAAAGCCTATAAATAAATAAGAATCAATATAGTGGAAACCCAACCTAGCTGACTGGAGATCCCAAGATCTAGTATCAATAGGCAAACCGAACTACAATGTATTCAGTAAGCACTGGAGGAAATTTAATCCTATCCATTCCAAAGATGAGACAGTGCATAACTGCCGCGAAATTAGGATAAGTTATGCTTTTAATGACATTCATATCTTAGTATGTCTAAGTGGGGTATTGCATGATACTCTTTATGGAAGTCACCTACGTGAGTAAGAAGGGGGCCACTTCTATGAGAATAATGAAAGGCTTATTCTCTAAAATACTCACGGAACCAAGTGGTGTTCATGGCCAAAATGAACACAAACGTGAGAACCAACTGTGTTGAAGAATTGTTGTGTGAATATTGTTGTCTAGGTTTACAAAAACGGCTGACGGTTCAAGGACGTGAAGTCTACTGATTAGCCTAGTAAATCCGATAGTATATCACTAAGGAAAGTTCAAGGTCACTAGGCTACTTCTCCTGATGCAATAAATCTTCAGTTTTACTCAACATGTGTCTGCATCTGCATTAGCATCTGTTCTGTTTTATTCATGTGGGGGATTGTTGGAAAATTGGACTATTTAGAAAGCTGTCCAGAATTTTTTGGACAGAATTTTGAGCAACTTTGAGCTCAAATTTAGGTGGGACCCACACTACAAAAATCGGGGGACCATATACGAACGCGTTCTCCTCTGCAAGGAGATTAACGTAGTATATTCATATGTCCAATTTCAATAAGTTATGAATGATAAATATGTCCCCAAAGTGACTAACAAAGCAATGAAAGTTAATGAATTGGGTATGTTTTAACTCTTGTCCCACATTGGAAGAGTAGTGGAAATTTGATGAGTTAATAACACCCCAAGTATGGACTAGGACTTGGATGCCTTCAACTCTTTGAAGGGGAGATGACCTAAGCTATGCACGGGTTGACTTTCGGTCAAAAGTCCACACGTGCGCGCGCGCGTCCGTCCGTCCGGCCGGCTGGCTCGGCTCAGTTCGGTTCGGGCTTGGGCTTATAAAAATCTCATACATTTTTGGGCCGAATTTATTTAACTTTCTGGGCTTTAATTATTAATTAATTACGAAATTAATTAATAAACTGTTGGCAATTATTACCAACAGTAAACAGTTAATTCGTTTAACTGTTTTTGACAGTTATTTGCCAACCGTCACCTACTTTGCTATAAATACAGATGCCTCCCTCCGTTTTTAAAACAATGAAAAATTTCCCTCCTCCAATTCCTTCCATTTTCCATACCAAAAGTGATGTCATTCTGTTCCAGAAAATTCTTTTTTCTGCATATCATCTTTTGCATTGTTGTTGAGTATAACACACAGAATTTGAGTTCGTTGTAATTAATTATTGTCGTGCTACATAATTAATTAGAAAAATCTGTTCTATCTTGGGAGACAATATTCATCAACCTCGGAGCACATTGGAGGGAATAAATTATCTTAAGGACACTGTGAGATTCATAGGGCTCGGATTATCTTTCTAGTTTTATTATTGTTTTTGCAAATTCAAGTAAGTTTTATTTTCTGTAATTTCATTTTATTTCTATAATTAGATTATAATTCGTAATTCTGTACTTTTGTATTTATTAAACAGTGGATAGAACAAGGGTTGCTATGGTGATGGTGGTGGTTGGGGGGGGGGGGGGGAGATGGGATGGGGGTAGTGGGGTGAAGGTGGGGTCTCGGGTGCCGCTGGCGCGGACCAATTACACCATAGGAATTAAAAATAATGTGTTATTATGTGTTTTTTTGTTAAGGTCCATTAAAAAGTCCATTCTTTTGGTCCGCTAGAGAACCTCTCCCTATATATATATGCTTTTTTGGGTGATATTTAAACATTTCAAGGGACTCATATATAAAAAATCAATTCAAAGAAACTTTTCTTGCTATTTTAAAAAAACCAGTCAAACTTTAGGAGTTTTTAAATATTTTTTTTCTATTTTAAAAAAATGATGTGCAAACTTGAGTGTGAACTAAAGGAATTAACTTTTTAATGACCCTAATAAGACATTAAAAAATAATCCAATTAATTTTAATTCCTTATTATAATTGGTCCGCGCCAGTGGCAACGGAAATGCGTGTAACACTAATATTTTTTAATGCACACACCCCTAAAAAACCTTACCCCCCAACCCATCTGCACCTGGCAGTCCATGTCCGGCCTTCAGCAACCCTCACTTCCAATGGATCGAACATCGCCCATACACCACCTGCCACCACCAATAGGTTTCGGGTATGGTTGAGTTTGGAATTAATGGTTGGAAGTTGGGTTCTGGCCGGTTTAAGGGTGTTAAGATCACTAGTTTCGGGTTTAAAGGTTCACGCTTATGAGGTCGGGTCAATAGGTCCGGTGAGTTGCGTGGGGTAGAAAAAGAGTTGGGTTGAGATTAGAACAAGGCCAACGGGTTGAGGGTTGAGTTCGGTCAGAATTGTGTAGAGTTGGTGAGGTTCCGGCGATGGCAGTGGGGTATAACGGCCTCCGATTTTTGGTTCAGGAGGTGTCTCCGGTTTGGATATGGGTTCAGGTAGAGGGAAATGGCAGGTGCGTTTTTCTCGGGTTGGAAGAGGTCTGGGCAGTGGTTAGGTGTGTGGGGGTGGGGGGGAGGGGTGTAAGGTGTTTGTGTGTTAAAAAACACGCGCGTGTCCGTTGCCACTGGCGCGGACCAATTACGACAACGAATTAAATTAATTGGGTTATTTTTTTAATGTCTTATTAGGTTCATTAAAAAGTTCATTATTTTGGTTTACTTGTGAACCTCTCTCTCTCTCTCTCTCTCTCTCTCTCTCTCTCAACAAACTCTACATATTGTAAAGTATACTTAAAAAATTTAATTTAACATAAGAAACATTTTTAAAGGACTCAAATTAAATACATACTAACTTAGGGTAATATTTTTTAAAAGTAAAAAAAAAAGCATTAGCATGAAGAGTTGCGAATTTGCTCCCCAGTCCTCGAAACTAATGACCAAATTTGACACAAAGACACTGAGTATGCATAAAAATGAATCTTATAAATATGTGAGAGTTGTACATGCTAGTGGATACATCACCGAATTGGGTGACTTATTTTGTTGTAAAGTCTCGGAGTATGTACAATTTTTACATTGAATTTAAATTGTACATGAATTTAAATTGTACATACTCAGGGATAAGTTATCACATGTGTACAATTATCACGTCTAATACGAAAAGTGTACATACTTTTTGCAATGTCACCATATCTATTGACAAATTTTTGAGATAATTCATCGAGTCTGTACATATCTCAAGTTCATTTGAAATTTTAGATACCCGATGACACGCCCAAAAGACGTGTGACCACATTTTACGACATGTCCTCAAGTATGTTATCAAGTCTTTACATATTACATTGTTGTTCGTACTTGGAAACTTTAGGTTGAATTCGATAATCATCTTTCGAGGTAACAATCTTGAAAGAATTTGTGATATACTCTCCAGTAAACATCTACAATAAACCTAGTGGGGGGCTTCGAGTTACGCAAAATTGCTTCGAATGTTAAAACTATCAACACTTGATTTAATAAAAACCTTTTCAAATGACTTGATTAACTCACACAAGATGAAATTAAGTGAATCGATCTAGAGGTGAAACCTAGATCTAACATACTTAATCATATTTTAGGAAAATTCACAAATGCAAACTAGATCTATGTGATGTATTTGATCAATTGTGTGCAAACTAATATAAAACATATACAAGCGAGCATAACACAAGGTTTATGAGGAAAACCCCCCACCCAGGGGTAAAAAACCTCGACACACTCCAATTCTCATTTCTACTTGAAAATAAATTTTACAAAAGTTAAAAAGATACCTCTTATACAATCTTTATCGTGTAGTTATCTATGAACCTTTAAACTTCCCCCATAAAAAATTAGAATCCATAGCAAGCTCCATGCCATGAACAAATAAGTCCATTATCTTCATTGGAAGTCGCTCCACACTCCAAATTCTCAAAAAATCTGAAATGCCTCCAATTTTAGATAATGGAGTAGAAGATCATAGATGTAGAATGAATTGACAAAGGCTAGTGTGAAGATCTTATTAAATCCATTCTCAATTCCCTTAAAAAATACTTTGGATCGAACATAGATTAAAGTTTCAAAACCTTTTGAAGAACAAGTGAGATTTGATTAGATAGAGATAAAAGAGCTCTCAACTTTTAAAAATTTCTCAAAGAGATATTTCAATTGTCTAAATTTCAGATCATAAAAAATGGGAGGGAAATTGGCCTTTAAATATATATTTTTCAAAATCCGGGTTCGCCGTACACACGATACACTTTTTTCGCACGCACGATACCTAGCCGTATGGAATCGTGGCCAAGGTTGTGCGCACGGGTTCACTCTGTAGTCGTGTGAATGTGTACGTGTGCACGGTCTCAAAATAGATCCATGTGAAGGGTTAAGGAAACAATGGTTTTCAAAAAGCCTTAACATGTTGAAAGTCTAAATCTAACTCCCAAAAACTTTTCAAAATAGTTTAAACGTTCTCTGAGATTATTTTAAATCACTTGTTCAAATAATTTCAAAAATCCTCACACATTTTTAAAGAATGTTGTACACGTGTGTTTAGCCGTGTATAATTGACTACAACATAAAAAGGATATAAACTTCATTCCAACATGAATATACGGTAACAAAAGTCTTCAATGAACACCGTGAAATATCTTCAAGTCTTCAAAGGTTCATCTAAGTTTAATCTAAAGACAAATAACCATGCCCCACTCATATTGGATTAAAAGATATACGAATTGAAGGACTCAACGACCCAAAAATTTTGACACAAGGATTTAGCCAAGTAATTTTAATACAAAATTACATACTCAATCTCCCCTTTTAGATATTCTTTGTTAAAACTCCCTAAACCTAAAAGAATCTTATTACCCCTACAAGACTCACACCTCACTAAACATAGAGTGAGGTAATAAGAAGGTAATGTACAACAATCCATAAGACCAATGACGAAGCCAAAGTCGAGTCTAAACAATGAGCATGAGTCAAATTCATCAATGCTAAGCCAATAACCACATGAACAACAAAAAGTATCACGCATGCAATATTTTGCACAAAAAGAAACCCCCCTACATGGGAATCCTCCTATAAGTATCAAAGATATAGATGAGATAAAACATGTGATAAAAGACGTGAGCATGTGAAATATAACAACATGTGAAATAGCAACATCATATAATATCAAGATACCAAGTGATAAAGCACGTGAGTAACACAATGTACGAAAGATGCCCCCTATATAGAAATTCCTAAGTCAAACAGCAAATAACAACCAACAAATCCCCCTATCATAAACGTAACTTTCTCCCCCTTAGTACGTGAAAGGAAACGTACTCCTCTTTTTAACTCAAAGGAAAAATAAAGGAATAATTTTTCTCCCCCTTAATATCAAGGTAAATAACGTTTTCTCCTCCTTTTTTAATATGAAAAAGTCAAGAGAAGTCGAAATGATAGATATCAATGATAACATGGCAAAACAAAGTCATATAATCAAGAAAGATTAGTAAAACAAAAGATAGTAAAACATGTGAACAACCATGCTATACCATGGGAATCAACACATACACATATATACCTGTGAATCACAATATCATAACATAAATCTCATAAACATAAATGAGAAGAAGAATGGTATCTAATAATAAGAAAAGAAGCAGGATATGAGATAAAATATCACCAAACTAATAAAAATGAAATCATATGACAAAGAATGGATATAAAATGGATATATCATGAATATGACAATATAACACAAACTAGCCATATCCACATTATGCTGCTTCAGAAACTCAAAGAACATACTCATCAAGTTCATCCCACTTAGTGGCATGTCCACTGCTGCGCTTGCCTTCCCTCCTTGAGGAGAGGTTAATCTTGCTCCACTAACCACGACCTCCTCATTGGTATATGATCACTCTGAACTCCATTATGAGCCAGAGTATCTTCAAAACTAGATGCTTCGAAACGTTGTAACCTTCTTTATCCATGGTAGCGAGAATACCTTCCCAGTAGATTCGCCAAATGTAAGAGAGTAGTGGTACTGGGTTCTATGAATGTACTCGACCTGGTGAGGCGTGACCCATTCCAATGGAATTTATCTTCAAAGTGTTCAAGGTTTCAAAAGTAGCAAAAGATAAATGAAGTAGAGTGCGCTTGCGTTCAAATAAAGAAGTTATTTAATTAAACACAGTTTTTACCACTTAAGTCCTAAACATGCATCTATATGTGATTAAATATGACGATGAATCATGCAAGAACACATATATGAGGAAAAATCCCCAACGGGGCAAAACCTTTTATTTTCACAATAATTTTTGTAAGAGAACGGCTTACAACGGACTACAATGAAAATACAGTGACACAGAAATACTCTCGGGTGTCGGTTCTATTGTCGACGGCTGGAACAATCCCTTTCCAGTAGGGCAGCAATGACGAAGAGAGCGATTTCCTCACAAATTACTCCAGATGAGTAAACGATCTTCTTGAAGGTTTAAATATTCACACACATATATGGGATCGGTTTTGTGAATCAAAAAGATTTAGAAAACCTTAAAAGGTGAAGTCTTATTTTGGGCAGATTTCGCAGAATATTGAGATTGCAGAAAGACTTGAAAAACGTGTAGAAGAAGATCAGATATTTATACAAAAATCGAGGCGGTGGCTCGTTCGGACGAGATAGCCATGTCGCTCGAATGAAGGACAACAGTCGTTTGAACGATATCGCGCGACATGCCTATCTCGCGCGAACTACTTTCAAAGTCGCTCGAACGAGCTCGTCGATCGAGGCCATTCGCTTCTACACTTAGAAAAATTATGCTTTTGATAAAAATTAACCCAAACTTCAAAAATAATTTTCAAAAATATTTCCCAAATATTTATGCAAATATTTAAAACTCCAATATAACATTTTACTGATAGAGCGTAGTGGAGTAGTGGGAATGAGCTGAGCAGCACGCTGCATGTAGCATAATGCACATGAAGAAAATGGATGCAATGAATTCGGATGCAGGCCGTCAAAGATGGTCGTGTTGACGTGCCGAATGTAGCGGTATCAGACATATGAACTGTGATCTAGGAGAGAACAGAAAATTCTTAGATTCTATCCAGGACATTTATAGAATTATGTCCTTACAAATCTCCCCCTATGTCTATGCCGGTACATACATAAAAAATCCGAATTATACAATCAAATGACATACTAGATAATATCCCCATTAAACCCTCAAACTGAGAATACTAAATGACATGTCTTCAAAATCTTCAGCTCTCCAAATCTTCCAAAGCTTTTCTCATCAGGGTGTGTAATCAAATAATGTGCAATGATGTACCTACACACATGAGATAAAGCAAATACTCGTGACAAGCAACAGTTTGAAATATAATGATGCAAAAAAAATTGATGATCAATTAAGCTTAATCAAATCATTCATAAATCAACCAAACACCAAACCAATTCTCCCCCATAATTCTTCTCCCCCTTTTTATGATGTCCCCAAATAGATAAATATGAGAAGCAGAAATGAATGCACATGGAGACACACGGGAATAAACTGTTATTTTTATATTTTTAAAAATTTTTCACACATAGTATACAACAAATAATCACACCATGGAAGATCACAAAAACAACCAAGTCAATGATAGCGGAATGAAGGGGTGTGATCAAATTCGATAGGAAAATCAATGCATACAAACATGACATATGTGCACGATGAATATCGGATACTCCTAACGAATGAACTCAAGGTCTTCCTTTGGTGTAAAAAGGTGGTAATATGAGACATTGACTCAATCAAATAAACAAATCAAAGATAAAAGTGATTTCCACACCAATAACGTCCAAAACTAATTCATACTTTTTCAGGACTTTCAAGGTTGTGCAAACCCGTTTATATTCTCCAACCAAACTCCCTCAGATTTTTATTTTGAATAGAGGCTTTCTAAATTCTCAAACTTTGGAGAATTGAAGGTGAAACCTAAATGGCCCATATTTGGCATGATTTGATTTTTATAGCCTTTAAATTTTTGGTCTCTTTAAACCTCTTTGGACCCCGGATAATAAAATTCCTCCATTTTTAGGTCCTTTTGAATGGTGGCTTTTGCGCAAAGAAAAGTATTACCTTTCGCAGCCCCTCCCCATTCTTAAACAAACACTCAGTCTCACAAAAATGGTTTTTACATGCATTCCAATCTTGTCAAGTTTTATCGCATATTGCAAGTTGTATAGACAGAATTGAGATGGAAACACGCAAGCCAACATGTGATAGACAAGTACAATAATCAAATAAAGTCGTGCATGTGTGCAATAAAGGAGATAGGAGTCAAACATGTAGGAAAATATCACTAATTACATCTCAAAGACTCCATACAACGTAAAGCACATGGATGAAATGATGTAGCGTCTCAACTCTCTATCAAACAGTCACAAAAATAAATGCAATGAAATTGTGACTTGGCTATCTTAAATGTTCATCCATAAAAGGTGTATATAAAAAATACAAAAAATCTTTTTGGGCATTTCTGAAATATTTATATACAAAAAAAACAAAAATCTTTTTGGAGTTTTCAAAAGAATAAATAAATAGCTGTACAATGTAGCAATGGAACATATAAAACAGACTAGCAATAGGAAGCATATGATATGAACATGAAAAAACATCATATTCTAGACATAGACCAACCCCTCAGTCAACTGTGCAAATCCCCAAAGACTTCCTAAGACTCTCAAATCTAAGGGCATCTAAAGGTTTCGTGAAAATAGCGGCTAACTGACGGTCGGTGGGAACAAAACTTAGGGATACGAGTTTCTCCTCAACTAACTGACGTATAAGGTGCTCACGTATCCTGATGTGCTTTGTGCACGAATGCTGGACTGGATTGTGGGATATGTGTATCGCGCTCGTGTTATCACAGGAAATGGTCATGGTGTCCTGTGAAATCCCATAATCCTCCAGAATTTTCTTCATCCACAAGAGTTGCGTGCAACAACTCCCGACACCTATATACTCATCCTCCACAGTGGACAAAAAGATGGAATTTTTCTTCTTGCTCATCCAGGAGACAAGAGCAGAACCAAAATAGAAACACCCACCAAAAGTGCTCCTACAACCATCTACATCCCCGACCCAATCGGCATCTGAATAGGCGGACAAACGGTCATCAGTATCAAAGGAATACCAAATACCGTATGAGAGAGTCCCACTCACGTATTTAATAATACGTTTTAGAGCAAGTAAATGTGACTCTTTCGAGGACGTCTGATATCGCGCACAGACTCCAACACTAAAGGCTATGTCGAGACGACTGGCAGTCAAGTAGAGAAGACTACCTATCATTCTCTGATATAAGGTTTGCCCTACGTCCTTGCCTGAAGTGTCCTTACTAAGCTTGGTAGTGGTACTCATAGGTGTACATGCATGCTTAGCGGAGTCTAAACCAAATTTCTTCACTAGGTCTCTAGCATACTTGGATTGGGAGATGAACATCCCATCCTCTAGCTGACGAACCTGGAGACCAAGGAAGAAAGTAATCTCACCAACCATGATCATCTCAAACTCACTTTTCATCTCCTTTTCAAAGTGATGAGCATGTTGAGATCACGTGGATCCAAAGACTATGTCGTCCACATAGACCTGGACAACCAAAATTTCACCGTCATCTCTCCTGACGAACAACGTCATATCAACTCCCCCTCTCTTCAAGCCACGGGCTAAGAGATAGGAAGTAAGCCTCTCGTACCAAGCACGGGGTTCTTGCTTCAAACCATATAAGGCTTTTCTCAGATAGTAGACGTTCTTCGTGTGCTAAGGGTCTTCAAACCCTTTTGGTTGTTCCACGTAAACCTCCTCCTGGAGAATGCCATTCAGAAAGGCACTCTTGACATCCATCTGATATAACTTAAAGCGCAGATGACATGCGATGGCGAGTAGAAGACGGACGGAATCAAGCCTCGGAACAGGAGCAAATGTTTCCCCAAAGTCTACACCCTCTATCTGTGTGTAGCCTTGAGCGACCAACCTAACTTTGTTTCTGATTATGGTACCATTTTCATCCATTTTATTCTTAAAAATTCACCGGATACCTATCACATTAGTCTCACTAGGTCAGGGAACAAGTTCCCAGACATTATTCTTTTTAAACTGAAGCAACTCATCCTGAATAACAGATATCCAGTTTTCATCCTTGAGTGCTTCTTTATGATTCTTGGGCTCGACTTTGGACGTGTAGAAAAGATGGCTAACAACGTTCTCTAGCTGAGCACTAGTCTTTACCCCTAGAGTGGGATTGCCAACAATGGCAGACGGGTCATGACTCTTGCGAACCCAAGCGGGTGTGTCCCCTAACAGAGGAGTGGGGACCACAGAGTGTGGGTGGGGGACAAGTGAATCACTGTCAGAAGAGTCGTCATCCTCACACTAAAGGTTAGGATCAATAACCATCGGAGGTTCGTCATCTTGTACGGTGACATTTATTGATTCCATAACCTTATAGCTCTTTAGGTTAAAAACCCGGTACGTTCTGCTATTCGATGAATATCGTAGCAATATTCCCTCGTCGCTCCGGGAGTCAAACTTTCCTAATTGCTCTCTATCCCGTAGGATGTAGCATTTACTCCCCAAAACACGAAAATATGCCAGGTTGGGTTTCTTGCCTGTCCACAATTCATAAGGCGTCTTAAGAGTGTGTGGACGCAGGTAGACCCTATTCACCGTGTGGCATACAGTAGACACTGCCTCTGCCCAAAACCTCCTAGAAACATGACGACCTAGAAGCATACATCTAGCCATTTCCTGGACCGTTCTATTCTTTCTCTCAAAAATCCCATTTTGCTGAGGAGTCTTCACAGCAGAAAACTCATGTTCGATCCCAAGGCTATCACAATACAAATCTACCTTTGCTTCCTTAAATTCAGTGCCGCTGTCACTATGTATCCTGTTAATAGTGACTCCGTGTTGATTTTGCAGGATACGACACTTGGTCGTTAAAAACTCTACAGCATCGGATTTTTCTCTCAGAAAACCTACAAAGGATACCTGGAGAAATCATCCACCATCACGAGGATATACCTCTTACCACCAAGACTCTCAGTACGAGTGGGACCCATAATATCTATGTGTATAAGTTTAAGAACACGAGAGGTGGTAATGGAATGCAACTTCCTATGGGGACTACGAATTTGTTTTCCCAACTGACAGGGTCCACAAACCGTTGAAGTTGGCCTTCTAAGAGATGGTAAGCCACGTACTAGGTCCTTTTTAGCTAAGCGAGAGAGATCTCTAATATTTATGTGAACTAGACGTTGGTGCCACAGATCCATAGAAGTGATCGTGGCGCTGTTGCAGACAAGTGAGGATGTGGGCTCAGTCCCATAGCAATTATCCTTTGTCCTCACCCCTTGCACTAAAAGTTTACCGGCTTGATTATAGACCTTACAAGCATCCCGATCAAACTTTACTGCAAAGTCAGCGTCACACAGCTGGCTAATGTTGAGAAGGTTTGCTTTCAAACCTTTGACGTACAAAACATTTTCTAGCTTAGGAAATCCAGGTAACTCGACAGTACCACGTCCTATAATGATAGACTTTCTCCCATCTCCAAAGGTGACTCTGCCATCCTGATAATCCTCAAGAGTCGTAAAAAATGAGGCATCACCTGTCATGTGTCTGGAGCACCCACTGTCAAAATACCACTGTGAGGTATTATGAGCCTTAAGAGCGACATGAACAACGAAGGCTTTTTTATCTTTCTTAGGTACCCAAGAAGTGGTGACCTTTTGTTTGCCTTTTTTGTTGTTGGTTTTAGCTGGAATGTGAGAAGCATTCACTAACGGCAAAGACATCCGTCGGAATTCTTCCATCAAACTCTGAGACGTGGCAGCTAGGAACTCAACTCACTCTCTCAGACTAGAAAAATCATCAGTATGACGTGGTGGAGCATTAGTACGTCGTGTCCGACCCATGCTATAGCAAAAATCCCTGAGGTGGCCTTTTCTTTTGCAATAAGTACAAAAGAACATAGTCAAAGGCGGACCTTGGTTTGCTTTTCTTGGTCGAACTCTCCTGTGAGGTTTTTGACGATGGCCGTAAGGAGTCGTATTAAACTCAGGAACTGGTCCAGGTGCAATTTGGGAGGTGGAGGCACCTTCATAACCAATTCCCTGCCTATCACCAAAACCTAAAGCGGGGCCGAGGAGCATCTTTCCCATTTTCCCAGATCTGTCATCGATTTGTACCTTGACTTCTCGTGCTTTCTCAAGATCATGAGTCAGCTGGGCAACAAGGGCTTCAAGTTTCTTTCGAGTCTCCATGGAGGAATGGAGCTCACTCGTAAGACTAGACACTTGTTTAGTCAAGTCCCCTCTCTCTTTCTCAAAATTACTCTCTCTCTCTCTCTCTAAACAAACTCTCTTTCACAACACATGCAGATTCTCTCTCTCAGGGCGGTGCAGGTGGAGGACTCTCTCTCTCTCTCTCGCTTTTCTTAAATCTTCCTCTAAGCCTATGATCTTAATAACTAACGCTTTGTTACGCTTTTTAGTTTTAAACGACTCAGAATATAACTCAGCGTAGGCGCGTTGAATATCACTCTCTCTCTTACTTGTGTCATCCTCCCCCTCACTCACATCGCTCTCACTGTCGAGGTGTCCCTGTGAAGCATCATCCTCATCGTCGTGAGGAGAACTAGAAGTACTTACATGACTAGCCATGAATGCGGTGAAGTTACACTCATGCGGTGACTCGACTCCAGAATCCACCGACTCGACCTCACTGTCGTCGCTAAGGGTAGCATTAAGGACAACTTTCCCTTTCTCTCTGTTAAGACGTGTGGCACACTCAAAGGCTCTATGACCCCTACCATCGCATTCAAAGCACCTCTCACTTTCTTTCTTAGGAGGATCTTTAAAATCTTTTTTCATTTTTCTTTTCAAACTTATTTTTCTCAAATTTCTTTTTATCTTTAAAATTGCCATTTTTCTTAAATTTGAGAATCCTTTTGAATTTTTTTGCAAAAAGAGCTAAATCATCTAAGTCAAAATCACAATCAGAATCTGACGTGTCAGTCTCTCTCTTTCTAGATGACTCTACCCTATTTTTAGCCGACCCCTCACTCTTTCTTTCTTGATCATTAAGTGCAATTCCCTTATCTTTAGACCTAGCAGTTTTAGGGAACATGTCAATTTCATATGTTTGCAAATCACCTTCAAGTTCTTCCAGTTTTAGCGTATTTAAATTACCCATAGAATTTAGCACAGTGACTTTAGGGATAAAACGCTTAGGCAAAGAACAAAAAATTATTTTAACAACGCTAGCATTAGGAATATGTTCACCAAGATTAAATCTAGTATTAACAATGTCATAAAGTCTAGCATAAAAATCATTAAAACATTCAGTCACATGCATGGTGATGGTTTCAAATTGAGTTGTCAAATTTTGCAATTTAGACTCTTTCACAGCATTTGTTCCTTCATGGGTGAGTTGTAAAACATCCCATGCCTTTTTTGACGTGGTGCACATCATTATGCGTTTGAACTCATCAGGTGTGATAGACCCAGAAATAGAACTTAGACCCTTAGAATTGAATGATAACCATTTAAATTCGTCTTCAGTCCAAGAAGTGACATGTTTTAAATTGATCACATTATCAACGGTGACAGAGGGAGGTGTCCACCCTCTTTCAACCAAAATCCAGACACGTTCATCAATGGCTTTTAAAGCAGACCTCATGCGGGCTTTCCAATATGCATAGTTTGTCCCGTAAAAAACTGGCATTTTATTATATAACTTCTCCATTATGAACACACTCGTTTTAAAAAATCAAATTTTCATAAAATTGATATCTTAGAAAAATTTTGCGGAAAATTACACGGTAAATTTGTGTAACTGGCTCTGATACCAATTTGAAGTAGAGTACGCTTGCGTTCAAATAAGGAAGTTATTTTATTAAACACAGTTTTTACCACTTAAGTCCTAAACATGCATCTATATGTGATTAAATATGATGATGAATCATGCAAGAACACATATATGAGGAAAAATCCCCAACGGGGCAAAACCTTTTATTTTCACAATAATTTTTGTAAGAGAACGGCTTACAACGGATTACAATGAAAATACAGTGACATAGAAATACTCTCGGGTGTCGGTTCTGTTGTCGACGGCTGGAACAATCCCTTTCCAGTAGGGCAGCAGTGACGAAGAGAGCGGCTTCCTCACAAATTACTCCAGATGAGTAAACGATCTTCTTGAAGGTTTAAAGATTCACACACATATATGGGATCGGTTTTGTGAATCAAAAAGGTTTAGAAAACCTTAAAAGGTGAAGTCTTATTCTGGGCAGATTTCGCAAAATATTGAGATTGCAGAAAGACTTGAAAAACGTGTAAAAGGAGATCAGATATTTATACAAAAATCGAGGCGGTGGCTCGTTCGAACGAGATAGCCATGTCGCTCGAACGAAGGACATAAGTCGTTTGAACGATATCGCGCGACATGCCTATCTCGCGCGAACGACTTTCAAAGTCGCTCGAACGAGCTCGTCGATCGAGGCCATTCGCTTCTACACCTAGAAAAATTATGCTTTTGATAAAAAAATTAACCCAAACTTCAAAAATAATTTTCAAAAATATTTGCCAAATATTTGTGCAAATATTTAAAACTCCAATATAACATTTTACTGATAGAGCGTAGTGGAGTAGTGGGAATGAGCTGAGCAGCACGCTGCATGTAGCATGATGCACGTGAAGAAAGTGGATGCAATGAATTCGAATGCAGGCCGTCGAAGATGATCGTGTTGACGTACCGAATGTAGCGGTATCAAACATATGAACTGTGATCTAGGAGAGAACAAAAAATTCCAAGATTCTACCCCGGACATTTATAGAATTATGTCCTTACAATAAAAGCGAACTTTTTCTGGTAAAAATGGTGATTATGTAATTGCTCTATGAGGAAGATAATGATTATCTACAAACTTTTCAATAATAACAATAGAGAAAAAGGGATCACTTGGAAGTGATGGTTATTAAGAGTGAAGAGACAAGCACTTTAAGTACCAAGGAGAGAGTAGGGAGAGAATACTTTATGGTGATATTTGTACAGAGTAACATGGATTAACCTGTGTTGTGATTTGACCTTGACCAAGGGCACTAGTTATAGGAAAATACTAGGCATGATGTGGCATGTGTGCGCGAAAAGGATATTGTTTAAGACAATATCTGAATTGTACTTTTTGTCTCATTTTACTGTTTGTCGTCTGTCCACTCTAATAGGCGACATCTTACATAACTCAAAGTCAAAAAGTAAATATGTCAGGCTTAGTGCCAAAAAGCAGGATTTGGTAAATATTTTCTCAAACAGTAATTGGGAAAATAAACTTTTTAAAAACTTACGAGTGGCCTTGAGGTCCACTCGCTAATACTTATCTTGAAAATAGTTTGTGAGCAGTGCCTTGTCTGCTCACCTATTTTAACTAAGTGTGAACAGTGTAAGTGTGTGAGTGACCTCCTAGGTCCGTTCTATTAGTATTCTCTCTCTCTAAGGTACTAAAGTAATTGGGCCTTAGCTTGACCAACGAGACTTGCATCTCAACCTCCAAACAAAAACTCCCAAGGGATCCCAACTAGTGATCTGCTCGAGGCCTGCTTGCTCATATAAGGCTTCTTGCTAAACATTCCTATTTATAAGAAATAACAAAGAATTAGAAAATAGTTTAAATAAACTTGTTTTTGACTTGGGCTTGGGGTTGCTCGCAGAGCATTCCCTCGCAACTTTGGGGTTGCTTTTAGAGCACCCCTCCGCTTGGCTTGGGTCCATTGAGATGGAACCCTCCAATTGTCTTTGGGAATATTTTTTTTATTTTGTTGTTATATGGGCTTGGGGTTGCTTGCAGAGCACCCCGTCGCTGGCTTAGGACTACTCTCACTTCCCTTTATATCTTGGGCTTAGGGTTGCTCGCAGGCACCCACTTGCAGGCTTCTTACTTCCCCTTATATCTTGGGTTTGGGGTTGCTCGTAGAGCACCCCCTTGTTGTCATGGAGTTACTGTCACTTACCCTTATATACTGGTCTTGGGATTGCTCGTAGAGCACCCCCTCGTTTGACATCCTTCTACTTGGTACTTTCTTTCTTGGCACCCATTCGCTTATCACCAGCTCTCTTGGCACCCCCTTGTGTCCAAGTATGTCTTTTGGTGAGATTAGGGGGTACCTATCTACATTAACACAAGTTAAGCACTGTTACTCTGCTCAAATATCACTAGAAAATATTCTCTCCTTGCTCTTTCCTTAGTACTTGAAGTGCTCGTCTCTTCACTCACAAGAACCATCACTTCCAACAGATCCATTTTATATGTTATTATTATTATTATAAAGTTTATAGCTAATCATTGTCTTCCTCACAGAGTGATAAACACCCAAAATTGTTTAAATAAAACCTCAAATAAATGGTTTTTAATTGCTAATTCTCGATAAAATGGGTCTTATGCCGATATATATATACATACATATATATATATATATATATATATATATATATATATATATATATATATATATATATATATATATATATATATATATATATATATATATATATATATATTTATTTATTTATTTATTTTACAGGTCAAATGCCTCTTGCGGAGTTTAAAGCATTAAATCAAGGCAAAATGTGGCGCAGATGCGGTTAAAGGAGCTAAACCCCAATCCCCATGCCTATTACCCTATTCCCTAGACGATCCTAGACCCCCCTAAACCTATCCCGACCCTCGTGTGTATTTAGTTTGCACCTTTTAGATTTTATTTGTGTCATATATATAATTTTTAGAATTTATTTTATATTTTGTTTTGAGTCTTGTAGATTTTTAGGATTTATTTGTGCGTCGGCTACTTTTATATATTTTTATATAGGTGTGAGTTTTACTTGATCTTTATTTTGCTTGATTTTTTAGTTTTTATTATTTTAGTTTTATTAATATATTATTTGGATAGATTTATTTTTGTCTTTTATGAGGAATTTAATTTTCTAGTTTTGATAGATTTTGTATTTTCTTTAGTTTTATTAAGCTAGAATTTTAATTTTTGTTAGTTTTCGTATTTTAATATATTTTATTTTAGTTTTATTTTTATTTTTTTAATTGTGTCTTAGAAAGTTTTATTTTTATTTTTTTAATTAGGTCCACATGTAATACTCACTAACCCCCACTCCTACCATACACTTTCCTACACCCTCACACACACTACTATTCACCATCTTCTTGTTTTCTCTCCTCTCACCTCCATTAACAACAAAAATCCATACCATTAACTTGCCTTATCACTCCAACACTTTTTCCCCATTATAGCCCCATACCCGGGTTCTCAACCAAACCCACTTATACTCGAGCCCCGATCTCCACCTTCAGCCGGAACCGAGTTCCAGTGACCTCCTAAGTCCTGCCATACCCGGAGCTACACCAACCTAGTCCCAATAGCAACCCGAGAGTAAAACTCGGACCTGCTCAACTCGGGTAGAAGCACCCAACTGCAATACATCTCTCCGGGCACCCATTCAATCTGACCCTACTCAAAACCTTCCACCTAGTTTAAACCCAAACCAAATCTCAGCAGTCGCTAACTCGAAACCCATCTCCCCTTTTACCTATTCTATCCCACTTCCAAACAACCCGATTATGTCAAATCGCAAACAAAATCCCCACATGTTTTTTTACCCTTTTACCCAAAATACCCTTCAACTACCTCCACACTTTCGTCACCTCTCCCACATTCACATTTATTCACTACCTAATATACCCTTACCCAATTATCAACTACCTAATTCAACCCCACACCTTTATTTCTTCTAATTTTGCCCCTCAACTCCATTTGCCTCATTCAAAAAGAAGATCGAAGGCCCATTTCAATAAAAAAAGAGACAACAAGGTTTTTGAGAAGAATAAAGAGAGAAATACCTTTGTAAATATTTTTTTTATTTCTTTTATTTTTTAGAGATTTTGTGAGAATTAATTATTGAGGGATTGAATTGTATTGATGAGGATAGAGTTCAATTTGGCAAATTCAAGGAGACTTGTTTGAAAATTTGTTCTCTTTCCCTATTCTTGTGTTTTACTTCCTTTGATTATTTGTTTATCATATTTCATATCATGTTAGGCTAAAAATTCCTTTCTAGGGGTGGGATGAACCCTCATTTAATGTTATTTTAATTAATTAGTTTGTTTATTTGAAATTCCATTTGAATGTTAATTTTGATCATTCACCTTTCAATTTATGCCTCGAGAGAGGATAAATGATTTTCGAAAGAAAATCAAAATTTGAGGTATAATACCCATGTTAGAATCGAATTAGAGATAAGGGTTTCTCAAGTGTGGTATTATACCTTGAATTTCTACTCTAAATTTTATTTTCTATGATTTATATGAATTTTGATGAATCGATCCTAGCGGGTGATTTATGAAAATGAGTGTAAATCTATTTTCTAGAGTTGTGGGGGTTTGAACTTAATTTTCTAAAAGGTTAGTATTAAAATTGCATTTGTGGCCAGAGTTGACTTGTAATTTCAATATTACTTGGGAGATTTCAAATGAGTGGATTAATTAATTAGAATAACTTGAATATGTGGTGTACTCACATTCCTTGATTGTTCTCACATTTAATTATCTCACTTTTTCTCTAATTTTAGTGTTGATTTTGTTAATCATTTTTAGTCACTTAGTCTAGTTATTTCACCATCCCTTGAAAATTAGTTTAATATAAAAAAATAGAAAACAAACAAAAAGCAAAAATAGAAAATTCAAGAAAGAAAAATAATTAGAAAAATAAATTACATGACTTTTCTTGTGTTTCACTCCTTAGAGTTGGATTGACACCCTGGATTACCTCTATACGAGTTTGTGATATATTTTTTGTAGGTAAGCGAAAGGACTTGATTAGCTTGGATTTTGACAACAACGACTCAACAACACACAAAAGTCCAAGTATTAAATGGCGCCGTTGTCGGGGAATTTTATCAAAATCGTACCTCTTTTGAAAAAAATTCAAGACCTTACTTTTAATATTTTTGTCTAGTTTCTTTCATCTCATTAATTGGCGTGGATTTTCTATCATCCATTTTTTAAGTTTAGGAATCGATCTAGAGGATATTTTTTTATGTAATACGTACCAAGGCCTTTTGCACATGAATTTCTAAACTCAACAAAATTTGCGCACATATCATGTCACTACAGTTTAGAGTTGAAGAGTACTACAATTCTCAAGAAAACCTTAAGGATCACCAGTAGAGACTTTAGCTTGTGAGATTTGTGCCTTTCATCCTTTTAGAGAGTTTTATGCAATATCCAAGTCACAAGTTGATTCAACTTCCTTTGGGTCCGCACTTAAATCGTTGTATGATCTCATTATTCTTCTCTAAATTTTTGGCTTGATCACTGAGAACGACATCACTTTCGAGTTGTAAGAAACACGTGTTTTGAAGGTTTTTTCGATCACTAGACTTTCACCCATATATTAACCAAATAATTATTTTTATCATAAGTACATCCACATCCATACACCTTTCACCTTTAATATCATCACCATATACCATTCCTATCTTCATACCACCCATTTTCCTCCCACCATCTGGAATAAGGGATGGGTGTTGAAAAAAAAGCCATCAAAGAAAGTGTTTTCTTTTTTAGCAAATATCTATCTCAAAGTTCATTTAGATGGAGAAAAACTTAGATAAAAATCTATATTGGGGTTATTTGTAATTTTTAGAGAATTTATCTTAGACATTGATGAGTATTTTTAAAAAAAAAAAGATATGAAATGACTCCATTATCACTTTTTAGAGTTTAAGGCACTTGCGAAGATTTTGTAATGTAGTTTAATTGTTCTATCTTTTTCGTTTTTAGTACCATTTTTCATTTTATCAGAAGTTTTGTAGTAGGATTTTATAATTTTCTTGTACTGCAGTGCTTGGAGACACCATTATTTTTTTTCATTTAAATGTGTAATAATTAAAAAAAAGAAGAAAAGCGTGATATGAAAATCGAAAAAGGAAGGGAAAATAAGCCTCATTACTTTGGGTCGGTAGGACTCCCAGGGCCGAATGAGATAAACGATCTCCCCCCGATCGACTCAAATCGGTCTTCACTCCACATGTGTAAAAGCCGTGGTAGGTACATTTCTTTATCACTCGTGACTCTCCCGCAAGAGAGTTCATTTTTTGTGTGATTATTTGCTCATATGTGCTTTTAATTACCGCATCGCACTTAATTTGAATGGTTTGATGAGTTAATGAACCTAAGATCTCGACCCGGTCATTAAAATGAGAAGGGATTTCATCACTCGACTCACTCGCTTATCCATATTGTGCTACCCTAGCTATCATTAAATCTAAAATCAATCAACTAGCTAGATAAGTAGGAACACAATTATTGTAAAGGCGACCACAAAGATAAATTTCGTAATTTTTGTCGCCTACAAACTTAACTAAAATTTGACTACCCTTTCACTAATTTTGAAATTATAAATTGGCTACATGCTAGTTAGGATTTATCCTTTACTTGTGTTTGTCTAATTCAGTTTTTTGGTAGTAATTTTTAATGAGTTCATCCCAATCAAGAGTCCAATATTTTTCTCCCGTATTTTCTTCCGAAAAATCCAAAAGTAATTTCTTCCTTTCTTTTTACAAAAATATTTTCTTTTCTTTTAAAAAACATTTAAATCCCCTCCCCCCCCCCCGAAAAAATATTTCAGCTATCATGGCCGAAGAACGTCATTTACGGGAACACTTCAGCCATTATCCATCATCTCGAATAATATTTGAAGTTGAGCCCGAGTCCCACCTCCATACTCTACTTGGCGGGTTTAATTCTCACACACTGATGGAGCGCGAACCGTGCGTCATGTAATACGCAAATCGTTGTTATGGGTTCGGTGACTCAATGCAAAAACCTAAATTATAACTACACTTGACAAGCAAGCACAACGATAAGTCGGGTATTGTAAGAAATCCACAGGGAGTGATTAAATTTTAGATTTGAATTATTTTGCTACGTCAAAAATAAAAGTGTAAAAGGTAATGGGTTGAAATGGTGAAAAAGGAAAAATAAGAAGTTAACGCTAAATTACAGCTAGTTAAAACGAGAGTCAGGATCGTATCCCTGCCATGGGCTAAACAACTAATAATTATAATTTTGGTTCGAAAATATTTAACCGAGCATTTTTAGTTAATTATAAACATCACACATAAAGGAATTTAATCCGAAAATGAGAGATAAAACATTTAATAAAAAATTATCACACGCGTCTTAAAATCGAATTATCGCTATAAACACTAACGTTGCATGACAAAGAAAGTTAAATGCATAATAAACCGATTTTAATACGCGAGGTTTCAATTAAATGCGATTTTACACAAAACCTAATTTTCAGAGCTCGACGCCCATTAATGGTGGACACACGACCCAAACACTATTTAACTACTCACTACACATGGGTAAATAAATTAAACAACTAATTAATAATTAAAAACACTAAATAAATAACTACAATTAATTTATCTAGGCATGGAATAATAAATAAGCATTGAAATTAAAGCAAGAACAAAACTTAAATAAAAGGAAACTTACATTAATGGTGATTAACCAAAGAAAATGGAGGAGATGGGGCACTCCACAAAATATACCCATTGTTTACAAACCTTAACCTAAAACTTAGAGAGAAGAAATAAAATGAGAGCTAAAAACTAATCTCCTACAAAAATACACCAAGTGGTGTATTTATAGTAAGTGGGAAAAAGAAATAAAGAAAAAGAAATAAGAAATGAAAAAGAGGCGATAAGTCTCCTCTTTAATTAACAAAAGAAATAGAAAAAGAAATAAGAAGAAAAAAAAGGAAAAGTAGTAGCACAAATATTTCGGATAAAACAGAGGAGGGAATCGATTCGCAAAGGTGCGAATTGTTTCGGAGATGGAAAGCTTGAGCACTGTCTCCACGCGAATCGATTCGCAAAGGTGAGAATCGATTCGCACCTGGAGGTTGCAATTTTTCCTCTCAATCTGCAAATCCCAAGAAAATACAAGGCAACTATGGTATATACCGAGACCCAGTTCGCATATGGCAGCCATTGGTGCCAAATCCCAACTACGAATATGTGCCCAAACCGAGACCAAAATGCAAACTCCATGTATTAACCGAGACAGCCATCATCCATGTCCAACAATGGTAAAAAAAACAACAACACCTCCGTAAAAATGGCAAAATCCACCCACTCCATTAATGGCCAAAACCATGAAACTCAAGCTCCAAAAAGTATGTAATCGAAACCCATTTGCGCGTGTGCCCAAATATCATGCTCCAATTTCGGATGAAACCAAAACACGAGCCAAGGACAAAAATCACCTTTGTTTGCTGCAAAAAAAAAAAATGCAAAAGGGACATGGATGGAATTATGGAATTTGTTAATAAAAGGGAAAAGGGACATGGAAGGAATTAATTAAATTGTTATTTTTCTTATTATTCTTCCTCCGATTAAAGGTCCGTGTTTTCTTCGTTCGGACTCCGATTCAAGCACTGTTCATGGCCACACAAATCTTCTCCCGAGGGTTACCACTTTCGTGAATGCTTTGAGCAAAAAATTTGAAGTGTGAAATTACCAAAATGCCCCTGAACGTGCGAACTCTTACGAACTTTATCGAAACGCGATGAAACTTCACACTAAGCACCGTAACACCTATATATGCTCAATAATACCTCAAATAAAGTATTAGCGTATAAAACGGAGGTTGTCTAATTAACGAGCGTAAATATAGTAATTACGGTACCCGAAGGGGCTAAAAATGTTGCGCTGTATCACACCCCATACATAACTTAGACATTGCTAGTACCTAGCAATGAAGTTCAAAGCAAGAAGAACTATAAGATGATCACAAAATAAGAGATATATACAAAAGTGATAAAAGACACTTTCGCGGGCGAACGATTGCATTTAGCATATGGAATAACCCGTTAAACCCCTAAGTTACACTAGTGGACGAGTGTAGCCTCGTGAGGGTTTTCAAGGATGAAACCCATAAACATCATACGATTTCCTCAAAATATGCCCAACCCAACATGCGAAAAACTCAACAACAACGAAAAATATTTCAAACGCGTTATTAGCATATCAAGGAATTCAAACAAAAGTCCGTTATTATTAACAGGTTGAATGCACCTCATAGAATTGAAACTTTAAAAATGGGAGGGGGGAGAGCACATGCATAGTATGATTTAGCCAAAACTTAAATAAACTGGATAAAAAAAATGCATATATCCAATCCTCACGGGCATTACACTAGTGTGGCACCCCGACCAATTAAGTATAGGGTGATCAATCCTCTACCAATTCAAAATAGGATATTCAGTTGGTTCATTCTTAGCATCACCGTCGAAATTTTTTTTAACATATTAATCACCTAATATAAAATTAAGCTAGGTGTCAAAACATTTCCAATTTAGTAAAACCAAGTAAATCCATTTCCATTAAATTTCAAAATATAAACCATTCACCATACATCGGAATGTAAATAAATACTGAACATGAATCAACACCTGAAATAAATAATACTGAGTAAAACTCTCAGTTCAAAGATCCAAACCATAAACTAAACTGAATACACTAACTTTGATGAAAGACTAGAAGTGGGCGACCCATGCCCTAGATAAGAAGTCTAGATGAAACTGAATGGAAAAGATAGATGCGTCTACTGCAAGGACCTACAACTTCCACAACAGCTGCAGCACGTCAAGCAATCCAAATCTCTAAATCCGATGTCCCTGTGGCTGAGCACCTGATATAATACATATATATAGCAAAAGAGAGAAGAAATACAAGAAATGGGTAAGAGCCCGATGTGTAAAAAATGATTTAGCAAGTATTTAAAAATGGTTCTTAAAACAAGTCTTATGCGCATGTTAGTTATCGAACTCTCACATGAGTTTCTCACCTCTCGTCTATTGTGCCCGTCTAACGTACATCTAATCTCCCCTAGTTATACTTCCCAGTCTAACTAGTCAGAAATCATACTAATACTAACTATGCTCACTAGTAGTATTCCCGTATCGCCCATACAATACGTTAATCATATAGTTTATCACACATACTACGTTTCATTATTCACCGTTTGAATGGTTAATCTTTTATTCACTAAGATTATTTTATTTCTCATTTCCTTTTTATCTACTAGTTTCACAAAATAGAAAGTTACCCAAGTACACTCATACATATATATAGTCTCATCATCCCTATATATATACACTAATCCTGCACCCTGAGGTTAAGACCACTTGGTGCAATGTAATGATTATTATTATTACCAAGTCTACTAATTTCACACAATATCCATATTCACAAGTTCATATATATATATATATAGTCACATCATCCCTATACATATATATATATATATTAATCCTGCACCCCTGGGCTAAGACCCATTAGTGCACCTATCCAGAACATCCTGCATCCCCGGGTTAGAACCCATTATTGCACCTATCATTAACAATTTATCACCCTCGGGTTATCACCCATTAGTGCACCTAACAATAGAATCTTGCATCCCCGGGTTAGCACCCATTAATGCGCCTATCAATAATAATCCAGCACCCCCGAGTTATCACCCATTAGTGCGCCTAACAATAGTCATCCTTGTACCCCTGGGTTATCACCCATTAGTACACTTAACAATAGAGTTTCTGCACCCCTGAGTTATCACTCATTAGTGCGCTTAATTATAAAGTTCTTGCACCGCCGGGTTATCACCCATTAGTGCCCTTAACAATAATATCACATAATAGGCATACACACATCCTATTATAATTTATAGGTATTTCTCCAACCTACATACATACTCCTCATACGTATTTAACCTCATCACTACGTATAGTACAAATATTTAGATTACTATCTCTCTCGTAATCTCCAAGGTACATTCTCTCTATACCGAAATAATTAAAGTATTAATTCTCCCATACTTTTCTCGAAATTCTGTCCTATTTGAATTTACTATTTGGCAATTTCTCTCACTCCAATAAATCGACAAACTCAAAACTGGACTTTGAGAAAATCCCCAAAAATTCCCTCTTTCCCTCGAACCTGAAGGGTTGTCGTTTGAACGACTTTCACGTGTCGTTTGAGCGACTTCGCGCGAGATGCCATCTCGCTCGAACGACTTCGCGCGAGATCGTGAGAGATGTCACTGTTCGTCTTCTTTCCCAGATTCTGCGTTTTCCCACCATTTATGAACCTAGAAACCTCTAAGATTCAACACTCAATGCCTCATCATCAATACCCATCAACCCTAACATGTTATAAATCATTCATAACCTCCTAGGATCATTAATTCGTCATAAATCATCATAATTATATAAAATCCCCAAATCAATTCATATGAACTCTAGTTTCCAAATTTTCAATTAAAGAACCTAATCAACCCAGAT
The DNA here is from genome assembly GCA_949130495.1 of Sambucus nigra. Lineage (NCBI taxonomy): Eukaryota > Viridiplantae > Streptophyta > Magnoliopsida > Dipsacales > Adoxaceae > Sambucus > Sambucus nigra. The sequence goes on from OX422215.1 coordinate 638,492,659, forward strand.
TCGTTCATCAATATATAATTCAATTTCATAGTTCATCCTCTACATTCATGACAAAATATTAACAACTAATTACCCCAACCTCTAATCATCATTTAACCTCTAATTTTCACCCAATTAACATGTAAATCAATGATTGAATTCACATACACTAACATGAGTATGATTATTGCTAAAGAAAGAAAGTAATAAACACTTTCCTCGAATATGACGGTCTGATCCGTTGGTGATGTTGGTATATCCGCATTCCTCTCTTCTCGATCTACGCGTTGGTGGTCACGGTTATGCAAGGTGAGGATGATTTGGCCTTCCTTCTTGGGTTTTGGTTCTTCCCCACACTTTCTATTGACGTTCTTTTCTTTTCCAACTCTCTACCCTAATGGACTTCTTTAGGCTGATAAAAATAATTCTTAATTTTCGTCCATTAATTCCACCCAAAAATACAATTTACCATAATGCCCTCTCGGAATGCCGGTTAGGCCTAAAATTGCCCCCGGAGCCAAACTAAACACCCGGGTATACTATTTTGACTATCTCGACCGTTCTGGACTCAACGGCGTACTCGAAATGACCATACGAGTTAAAAAATAATAATTTCTCCTTTTATTCTATTCAATTAGTCCCGACACGACTCACACGCGTGTCAGACTTAAATTACCAAACTGCCGTATTTCTCACTTCCGACAATTTATCAAATGTTATAATTCCATATTACATATCACACAGTAATATTCAATAATTCTCAACAATAAGTATTAACCCTTGGCACGCTTGTTAATAATTATTTTAATCCGGATTAATAACAAATTAATTTCTCACATTATAATTTAAATCCAACAACAATAATTAATCGCATACTTATTCCCATAATAATAATAAATCACATAATTATTTAAATCGTAAAAAATACGGGGTGTTATATACTTCCCCCCTTACAACGGAATTTCGTCCCGAAATTCGGAAAAAGTATACCAGGTAGAGACAACGCTATAAAAATATTGCGCATCACATCCCGATGCTCATAGGTAAGCTACTCCGTACCACCCATATAGTACGCTATCGAATACCCTTAATAATGAACACTTCACATGTGTTTTCTTTAAACTCTAGGTTATCCTATCATTTAGGCTCTTGCCCAAGCCTTATAGTTTAAGTTTCACTACTTACTATATTTTAGATATTCACTATCTAGTCTTCTACTATTTGCACCATAGTAGATTTATCGTCCTTTCAGATACATACGACTTCGTCTCGTGTCGTTCATACAAGGAAATTGGCTGTGCAATATATATCTCACAAATAATATATAAGCTAATATCGATTCTTCTCTGACATTTGAAATCATAACTAGTCCCCCACCTTTAACTCTCAAGTAGGACAATAACAAAGTTTACTATGCCATACTTCTACTGGCACTCTGCCCGAACGTGAACTTATAGGAGTTATTTAGACACAAAATCCAATAGTGGAAGGTACTGCCTCCCGTCTTCCCCTAATATCTCAGGGTCCACATAAAATTTTCTCTCCCGCATTCGATTAGACCACTTGTCCTGCCCATCCCTCTGTGGGTATTAGGCCGTACTCAATCGCATCTTAGTACCTATAATCTTACTATCTCAGCTACATGAGAAGATCCTTGGGGATACTCTTCCATTCTCTAGTGGAAGGAGCCCCTATTGGTTTCGAACCGTCCTCCCTTTTTCTAACAGTCAGCTGACCCACTGCAAGACTAACTTTGAAAATTACTCCACATTAAACCCATTACCATTGTTATTTGTATCCTGATACCTTTTATACTCTCTTGAATGTACTTCTAATTGTGATACGTGTGACTTTGTCATATCGTGTGACACAAGTCCCTTTTCCCGCTCCAAAAATCTCAGTTCATTTTGAAACGTAAGTCTCTAACAAATCTTACGAAGTAATCTTCGGCTTACCCGACTACATGTTATCGAATTCACAAGATAATCATAATCCACCATTTGATTCAATCCCCTAGGGTGCCCATACACCCTATGCCTCGCGCATCGTTATACAAAAGACATACAATTTTCTTACTTCAATTCGTATACACTCAGTATGCTGATGTGGTAGGGGTACTCTTAACCACCCCACTAGTCAAAACTTAATCAATCCTTCAATGGTATCATTGCTCCATTATGAATAATACTAAGGCTAGGTGACTCTATTGGCCTTAAGTTATAAAAGAATTATTAACTCTCAATTATATTCCTTTATAGGTATAATAATCCACATACAAAACTTATGTACTATCAACCAAACTTCTCTCCAACTCTCGACATTCGCTAGTTTCATGGGTGGGATATCTCGCAAAGCAAAATCCAAACAAGGAACCCCCCAATACACTACTATCTAACCTAGCCGGTTGTCGAGGTCCGTAAGGCCTTCAGTACATACTATGTACTTTCCCACAATCTACGTATTGTGACATAAAAGTTTACTCGTCCACTCTCATGTCCCTAAAAATATAACATGAAGCATGGCGCCCTCACTATCCCAAGTACTTGGAGCTATAATTATATAAAGAGCTATATTTCGCCGCTCGATAAGAATAGAATGTATTCTAAGTCTTAACAGACAAATAAATTCCTATGCTCGGGAATCACATGTAATTAGACACTCTACTCGCTGAGGTCTATAATACCATGAAAGTTTCATATATACTCATATCTCGGTCCAACCCTATTTCAGGTGGCGCCGTACAAAACTAAGATCACTCCTCCCGGAGTATCCGACACGACAGTCATATCACTACATTTTTACTATCGTTTAACCATACAGAAATTAATCACTCCATATTACCATAATAAACTCTACTAAAGCTGACTTAATGCAGTAGTAAATTATAACAACAAAACATATTCTTAGGGACCACCCGGTTCATTCACGGGCAATCATCAAAATGCCCTGCTAACAACGAGAAATACGTTTGTAACAAGACTGTTAAAACTAATGTTCCCACTAAACTCGACCCGCACGTGAAGTTTAGGGTTTCCAATTTACATAAAAGTTATGGCGCACCCATCTCACTAGAATCTATCCTTTACTCACAAGGAAGAAGCAAAACCTCGCCAGTCTCACCAAATCACAGGGTCTCAGCACGTGGCTACCATCACGACCCATGGACATTTGCAATCGTCATACATCCTAGGATTTCATTCTATAATTGTCCTCTCTCATCATGGAAAATTTATTCCATTATGTGAGTTTCGCGCCCATTATTGAAACGTTGACCCAAACTCTATAGGCCTCAATTATAGCTTTATTGAACTCCCGTTTACATCCCGGGCCCCATAGACCCTGACATACTGTTTGTACTATTAACGATGACTCTACTGGTCCAGCCTGAACCCATCAGTCTCGGGTTATAAATTTCCTGGGCCCAATTCTCTTGATCCCAAATTCCTTCGCTGTAAGTCTCAGTCCTCCAGTTGTTATGCCTAACTGGCATGGTTTACCATTTCTAAGCTCTTCGGTTTCACTTCTCAATTGTGGACACCTTCCATACTTGTAATTCTACTTCCTTCACATAAGGAAAACTTCACGAACCATTTCCCCATCACTGGTCCCACTGACCATTTTGAAATGTCCTTCTCTCGGACTGAGTAGTCTTAACTTACTAGCTACACTTGCCTTTCGGAACTATGGTTCGCCTCTACGGCCCTGATTGACTTCATCGTCACTTTGTAGGAAGTTAGTCAACTTAAAATCACCTAAATGAGTTCCTTATTGGGAACACTCTCAGGTGGTGTTTCACTAACACCGTTATGTTCAGTTCTGCCCTTCAGACGGATTCTCTAACTCTCTTTGCTCACTTCTTATGGTAAGACTGTAATCACTTACAACCGTTTAACTTTGACGACATCAACATTAGTCATCCTAGATGGATTTCTCATCCATGCTTGTATTCTAATCACGGGTCCTTTATCAACTATAAACCCTTTGGATAATTTATACCCCCTGCCAGGTACGGGGTTCATTATGCAATTTAACCTTTCCCTCACGATCGGTTTCTATCTTACCCATTGTGCTAAACATCAAAATTTCACTCGCATTTTGTTACCACATCGAATGGAAGACCTCATGGTCAAATCGTACCCAAATTTCTTTCTAAATTTCAAACACACTTCTTCAAATATGGTGATTGTCTCTAATTACTACATGATGCTCCTAAGAGCTATAACTTTGAACTCCAAATTTAATTCTGAGTGTCGTCACACCCCACTCTACACCACTGCCTTCGAATTTTCCCACTTCCGCTGGTCTGTTACATTTTCTCGTTTTCTTCTCCGCATCTTCACCGATGGGTTTTCAAAAGAGTCCCTCTGATTTCCCTTTTTTTGACTATGCTAGGTGGTTCTAAAATCACTCCACCGTTATCTATGACTGTGTCCTAGGAACCCCACAGTTCCCGAGTGACGATTTTACTATCTCTTGCTTAAGTAATCCTCATGGTGATTTTTTTGTCCCGATCACTCTTTCCCGATTGCTCTATGTTTTCTGTTGAGCTTCTTCTCCCGCAGTTCTTCTTACGGCCCTCGCTGGTCGTCCTAAAATGTTTGGTGTTTGAATCACATAGAAATTCATATAATGCATCACATCCATTATAATTCGTAACAAAAGAACGTAAGTCGCATACGTAAGGGAACACAACAATCCTATTATGAGGCTCTACATCAAAGAACGATGCGCTGAAACGTAATAAGCCACAAAGATCCTAAGGACACTAGATACTGATGCTCTGATACCACCTGTGGCACCCCGCCCAATTAAATATAGGGTGATCAGTCCTCTACCAATTCAAAATAGGATATTCAGTTGGTTCATTCTTAGCATCACTGTCGAAAAACTTTTTAACATATTAATCACCTAATATAAAATTAATCTAGGTGTCAAAACATTTTCAATTTAGTAAAACCAAGTAAATCCATTTCCATTAAATTTCAAAATATAAACCATTCACCACACATCGGAATGTAAATAAATACTGAACATGAATCAAGTACTGAAATAAATAATACTGAGTAAAACTCTCAGTTCAAAGATCCAAACCATAAACTAAACTGAATACACTAACTCTGATGAAAGACTAGAAGTGGGCGACCCATGCCCTTGATAAGAAGTCTAGATGAAACTGAATGGAAAAGATAGATGCGTCTACTGTAAGGACCTTTAACTTCCACAATAGTTGCAACACGTCAAGCAATCCAAATCTCTAAATCCGATGTCATGTGGCTGAGCACCAGATATAATACATATATATAGCAAAAGAGAGAAGCAATACAAGAAACGGGTAAGATTCCGATGTGTAAAAAATGATTTAGCAAGTATTTAAAACTGGTTCTTAAAACAAGTCTTATACGCATGTTAGTTATCGAACTCTCACATGAGTTTCTCACCTCTCGTCTATTGTGCACGCCTAACGTACATCTAATCTCCCCCTAGTTATACTTCCGAGTCTAACTAGTCAGAAACCATACTAATACTAACTATGCTCACTAGTAGTATTCCCGTATCGCCCATATAATATGTTAATCAGATAGTTTATCTCATATACTAAGTTTCATTATTCACCGTTTGAATGGTTAATATTTTATTCACTAAGATTATTTTATTTCTCATTTCTATTTTATCTACTAGTTTCACAAAGTAGAAAGTTACCCAAATACACTCATACATATATATAGTCTCATCATCCCTATATATATACACTAATCCTGCACCCTGAGGTTAAGACCACTTGGTGCAATGTAATGATTATTATTATTACCAAGTCTACTAATTTCACACAGTAGCAATATTCACAAGTTCATATATATATATATATATATATATATATATATATATATATATATAGTCACATCATCCCTATACATATATATATATATATTAATCCTGCACCCCTGGGCTAAGACCCATTAGTGCACCTATCCAGAACAATCCAGCATCCCCGGGTTAGAACCCATTATTGCACCTATCATTAACAATTTAGCACCCTCGGGTTATCACCCATTAGTGCGCCTAACAATAGAATCTTTCAACCCCGGGTTAGCACCCATTAATGCGCCTATCAATAATAATTCAGCACCCCCGAGTTATCACCCATTAGTGCGCCCAACAATAGTCATCCTTGTACCCCCGGGTTATCACCCATTAGTACACTTAACAATAGAGTTTCTGCGCCCCCGAGTTATCACTCATTAGTGCGCTTAATTATAAGGTTCTTGCACCCCCGGGTTATCACCCATTAGTGCTCTTAACAATAATATCACATAATAGGCATACACACATCCTACTATAATTTATAGGTATTTCTCCAACCTACATACATGCTCCTCATACGTATTTTAACCTTATCACTACGTATAGTATAAATATTTAGATTACTATCTCTCTCGTAATCTCCAAGGTACATTCTCTCTATACCGAAATAATTAAAGTATTAATTCTCCCATACTTTTCTCGAAATTCTGTCCTATTTGAATTTACTATTTAGCAATTTCTCTCACTCCAATAAACTAACAAACTCAAAACTGGACTTTGAGAAAATCCCCAAAAATTCCCTCTTTCGCTCGAACCAGAAGGGTTGTCGTTTGAACGACTTCCACATGTCGTTCGAGCGACTTCGCGCGAGATCACGCGAGATGTCACTGTTCGTCTTCTTTCCCATATTCTGCATTTTTTCACCATTTATGAACCTATAAACCTCTAAGATTCAACATTAAATGCCTCATCATCAATACCCATTAACCCTAACATGTTATAAATCATTCCTAACCTCCTAGGATCATTAATTCGTCATAAATCATCATAATTATATAAAATCCCCAAATCAATTCATATGAACCCTAGTTTCCAAATTTTCAATTAAAGAACCTAATCAACCCAGATTCCTTCATCAATATATAATTCAATTTCGTAGTTCATCCTCTACATTCATGACAAAATATTAACAACTAATTACCCCAACCTCTAATCATCATTTAACCTCCAATTTTCACCCAATTAACATGTAAATCAATGATTGAATTCACCTACACTAACATGAGTATGATTATTGCTAAAGAAAGCAAGTAATAAACACTTGCCTCGAATATGACTGTCTGATCCGTTTGTGATGTTGGTATATCCGCATTCCTCTCTTCTCGATCTACGTGTTGGTGGTTACGGTTATGCAAGGTGAGGATGATTTGGCCTTCCTTCTTGGGTTTTGGTTCTCCCCCACAATTTCTATGGCCATTATTTTCTTTTCCAACTCTCTACCCTAATGGACTTTTTTAGGCTGATAAAAATAATTCTTAATTTTCGTCCATTAATTCCACCCAAAAATACAATTTACCATAATGCCCTCTCGGGACGCCGGTTAGGCCTAAAATTGCCCCGCGATCCAAACTAAACACCCGAGTATACTATTTTGACATCTCGACCCTTCCGGACTCAACGGCGCACTCGAAATGACCATACGAGTTAATAAAAATAATTTCTCTTTTTATTCTATTCAATTAGTCCCGACACGACTCACACGCGTGTCAGACTTAAATTACCAAACTGTCGTATTTCTCACTTCCGACAATTTATCAAATGTTATAATTCCATATTACATATCACACAGTAATATTCAATAATTCTCAACAATAAGTATTAACCCTTGGCACGCTAGTTAATAATTATTTTAATTCGAATTAATAACAAATTAATTTCTCACATTTTAATTTAATTAATCCAACAACAATAATTAATTGCATACTTATTCCCATAATAATAATAAATCACATAATTATTTAAATCGTCAAAAATATGGGGTGTTACAAGTAGTAAAATAAAATCACTATGAAAGGGGAGGTAATACACGGGACATGCGGGCATAAAGAGTAAACGTAAATGGAAAAGAGGCCGCGCACATGTCGCAAATGAAGAGTGCTATATAAAAATTGAAAAATATGTAATCTCATTGATGGATACTGCTCATTAAAGGAGGCAAAATGTATTTTCACAGATTATCAAAACTATTTAAACTTTTAAATTTAACTCACCCTAGGATCACATAGGACTTTATAGGATTGTAATGTAGGCTAGGCTAGGGTATGAAGTTAAGGATATATGTACGGATTCAGAGTGTTCGGGATGAAAACTCGGGATAATGGGAGATTGCGGGCAATTCCAAAATTGGAAAACAAGTTCCCTAACAAGCATTAAATATGATAATGGAGAGTAATCAAAGCTTATTCGAACAATATACACAACATATACAAACTTTCTCTTTCTTTTTCTTTTCTTCTTTTTCTCATGTTTTCTTTTCTTTTCTTTTCTTTTGCTTTTTGCTTTTTCTTTTCTTTTTCACCACTTTCTTTTCTTTTCTAACTCTTTTTATATGCTTAAATTGAAACCACACTACACAACATCATTCAATCCCAAGTATCATTCCAAACAAAGGCATGAAAGGTAATATATATGGTTTATAACTCCAATGTGGAGTAGGTTATGGTATTTTGGGTAATAAAATGAAAGGCTATATTTAGGCTCAAAGGGATTAACTAAGAAAACGTATACGGTGAGGTTAAGGCTAATATGGGTGATATAACAAAGATTGTCTATGATCATTTCGTAAAGTTTACGCAATTCTCGAGTCAAAACAATATATGAAAATCATGCTCAAGTAACACATTTCAAGATATAAACTCAATTAATGAACGATCAATGAAAGAATAGAGAGATTACCGACGAATTCAACGTTTTCAAATGGGAAATAAAAGTGTATACACTCACAAACGACGAAAGGTACAAAGCGTACTCGGTGTAAGTATATACAATGCAACAAAAGATTACCGAGTTATAAAAATCTTAAACCAAATCAATAAAACAAGAAAAGCGCACGTTTTCATGGGATAAATTTTAATTCATGAAGTTATTCATAATATCAATGATGTGAGGACTACAGTCTAATAACTTCTAAAATCGAGAACATGCATCTTTGAGTTGTTTATTGGATCAAAAAATATTTTTGAAAATTTTCAAATTTTAACAAAAAGGTATACTTAGTAACTAACAAGTAAGCAAATCCATGGACTACACAAGAAATGGATAGAATATCATACACCCCCTAAATTAAATGTTTTATTATCCTCAATGCGCATTAAGAACACAACACAAAGAGAGGAAAAGAATGATATTATCAAAAATTGGAGCGATCTCCATAAGCATGAGTTCAAAGAATCTGCAAAACAAATTAGTACCGACATAACGAAAAGAAATAACAAAAAGTTTAACTAATTAGACTAGACTAAATTAAAAAGGAAAGAAAAATTAAAGAAAGACAGAATAAAAAGCTAACTATTTACAACCTACAATTTGGACTTATAACTAACTATACACTAGAAGTCTAAATTTTTGAGGATCCACCCAAAATACGGTTTGGCTTTGAGGGATAAGCGGTGGACCCTCCTTCGAATGCATGCTTCCTGGAAAATAAGAATTCTATTTGAAAAACGGAAGGCATGTGCAAGGTGTAAGAAATGAACCATCATCAATTAAAAGTTTGAGAGGGATGATGGGGGATTTGGATAAAACGGGGGACAAGAAAACATTAATCTCGGGAAAATTAAAATCACATCCCCAAGGTTTTTCAATTGGAAGGGGAGGTGGGGCTAGTGCAAGTTAATATCCCATGAGATTAAGCATCTCAAAATAACATACCCGTTCAAGAGTCAGGTCAAAGTCCTCAAGACTTTCAACCGATTCTTGTGATAAGTTTAACGGTTCGAGAATAGTAGGGAATAAAGGAAAATAAGGACCATTAACCTCAATACAATCGGAAGAATTAATAAGAGGTTAAAATTCGAAAGTGCTAAAGCTTAGATCACTCTCAATTATTTCTTCATCAAAAAGGGGTGGAGTTGAAACGCAAGTTTCAACCTAGACCCGATTTGGTAAAGAAATGATCTTATCGAGCATGGCATCAGTCTCTAAAAACAAAGCTTGAGAACTTTCAGAACGGTCATTTATTTCCTTTATCATTAACTCATATTCAAACTAACAGGAAAACGTAAAATCTTCTTGTGAGGTTTGCTCATAGCTAACGGGATCCCCGCTTTCCAAATTAAATTCCCAAGACGATGAGGCACTACTTATAACTTCTCGAACTTCACGCTCAAGGCATTTATTTTCAAGAATTTGTAGGTATGCTCTCATTGTGCGTGAACCGTACATCGTGTAATACGCAAATCATTGTTATCGGTTCGGCGACTCAATGTAAAAAACCTAAACTACAACTACACTTGACAAGAAAGCACAACGATAAGTCAGGTATTGTAAGAAATCCTAAGGGAGTGATTGAAATTTATATTTTAATTGTTTTACTACTTTAGAAATAAAAGTGTCAAAGGTGATTTGGGGTTTAAAAGGAAATAAAGAAAAAGAGAAGTTAAGCTACACAAAAGTAAAGTGAGGATCGAGATCGCATTCCAACACAAGATCGAAACAACTACTAATTAGAGTTAAGGCTCGAAAGCTATTTAACCGAGATTTTAAATTAATCATAAACTTCACGCAATAAGGAATTTAAACCAAAGTTGCTTGAATAAACATTTAATAAAAAATGGTCACACGCGGATTAAATTTGGATTGTCGCTATAAACTCTAACCTTGCATGACAAAGAAAGATAAACGCATATCAATCCAACTTTGATACGCGCAGTTTCAATTAAACGCAATTTTACACAAAACCTAGTTTTTGGAGCTCAAACCCATTAATGGCAGAACACAACCCTGACCCTATTTATCTAAGGACTAAGCATGGAAATAAACTAAATTACACTAATTAACTAAGGAAATAAATAATTAAAGTAATAAACTAATTAAAAAAGAAGGTAAATCTAATTAACAAAGTAAGAAATGAAGGAAAAAACAACTATAATAATGGAGAGGAAGATGAATAGTAACTTACAGAACTCAAATGGAGCAAACCCTATGAGAGATAAGCCAAACCTAAATCCCCCTCTCTTCCAAACCCTAAAAACTATCTTAAAATGAAAGATAATGGTTCTCCCAACTTAACATAATGTTTTTATACATATACCCAACCAAAAACCAACTTAAAAAATGAAATTCGCAGACTTTCAATCGATTCGTACCTGACAGTCCTGAATTCTCAGCTTTGTCCAACTTTACGAAAAATATCGTAACTTCTTTGTTATAGCTCAGAATTAGGCACGGTCGATGGTTACGCGAAGATAACTCAGAGGGATACAACATCTAAGGGACATTAGGCCAAAAAACTAATTTATTTAATGACTAAAATTCCCTTGAATGTGACCTTGAGTGTGCTTTTTAAGTCAAAATCACCCTAAAAATGCCATAGCTCCCTCATTATACATCGAAACATGCACCGTCGGCGGCCACGAGAAGAGAAATCAAAGGGATTCAACTTCTGTGAAGAGGTCGAGATTAAAATTTGAATGCTGAAATTACTAAAATGCCCCAAAAGCTGCAATAATCAACGAAACTTTTCTGAAAAGCGTCTAAACTTCATACGAAGCATCCAAATATCTATAAAATCTCAATTAACCCCTACAAAGGATGTATATATAGAAATTCAGGGTTTTCTGGTTAACGAGCATAAGTATAAGGATTAAGATACCCGAGGGGGCTAATAACGCGTAGGTTAATGGGTGAAATACACAATATTCACGTCGAATCACACCCCCTAACTTACACATTGCTAGTCCCTAGCAATGAAATACAAAGATAAAAGAACTAAAAGCAAACCACAAAAAGGAGATATGTACAAAAGGGATAAATGCCACTTCGCGGGTGAACGACTGCATTTAGCATATGCAATAAGCCGTTAAACCCCTAGGTTACCCTAGTGGACGAGTGTCGTCTCGTGAGGGTTTTCAGGGATGAAACCCACAAACATCACAGTTTCCTCAATATATGCCTAATCAACATGCGACAAGCTCAACAATACGAAAAAGATTTCAAACATATTATTATCATATCGAACGAATTCAAACTAAAGTCGGTTGTTATTAACAGGTTGAATGCACCTCATAGAATTGAAACTTTAAAAGTGGGAGGGAGGCGAGCACATGCATAGTATGATTTGGCAAAAACTTATATAAACCAGTTAAACAAAAAAGCGTGCATAAGTCAATCCTCGCAGGCATTACACTCAACAAATGAAATCACTATGAAAAGGAATGTAATACACGGGACATGTGGGCATAAAGATTAAATGTAAATGAAAACTAGGCCGCGCACATGTCAGAAATGAAGAACACTATATATAAAATGAAAAATTGTAATCTTAATGAAAGATACCGCTCATTAAAAGAGGCGAAATTCGTTTTCACAGATTATCAAAACTATTATGTCTTTTAAATTGAACTCACCCTAGGATCACGTAGGACTTTATAGGGTTGTAATGTGGGCTAGGCTCGAGTTATGAAACGAAGGAAATGTGTACGGATTCAAAGTGTTAGGGGATGAAAAACTTGGGATAATGGAAAATTGTGGGAAATTTCAAAATTGGAAAATGATTTCCATAACAAGCATTAAATATCAAATTGGAGAGCGACAAGGATTATTGAATACTCTATACAACATATACAAACTTTCTCCTTCTTTTTCTTTTCTTCTTTTTCTAACTTTTTCTTTTGTTTTCTTTTGTTTTTCACTTCTCTTTTTCTCTTTTTCACTACTTTTCTCACTCTTTGCATGCTTAATTGCAACTGCAAGACAAGTACATCATTCAATCCCAAGTATCATTCCAAACAAAGGTATTGAAAGGTGATATGTATGGTTTAAAACTCCAATTAGGAGTTGGTTATGAGATTTTGAGTAATGAAATGAAAGGATAATATTGAGGCTCAAAGGGGTTGACTAGGGAAAACATATAAGGTGAGGTTAAGGCTAATATGGAAAATATAACAAAGATTGCCTATGATCATTTCATAAAGTTTACGCAATTCTCGAGTCAAAACAATATATGAAAATCATGCTCAAGTAACACATTTCAATATTTAAACTCAATTAATGAACAATCAATGAAAGAATAGAGATTATCGACGAATTCAACGTTTTCAAAGAGGAAAGTGTATAACACTCACAAACGATGAAAGGTACAAATCTCACTCAGTGTAAGTATATACAATGCAACAAAATATTACCGGGTTATAAAAATCTTAAACCAAATCGATAAAACAAGAAAAGCGCATGTGCTCATGGGTTAAAGTTTAATTCATGAAGTTATTCATAATATCAATGATTTGAGGACTAAAGTCTAATAACTTCTAAAATCGAGAACATGCATCATTGAATGTCTAATGGATTGGGCAATTATTGAAATTTCTCATCGGAAACAAGGCAAAATGCCCAACAAAAAAGAAAAAAAAAATATTTTTGAAAAATTTTCAATTTTTTTTCCTGAAAAGCATGCTTAGTAACTAACACGTGATCAAATCAATGGACAAAATAAAGAAATGGAGAGAACATACCACACCCCAAAACTTAAATGTTGCATTGTCCTCAATGCGCATTAAGAACACAACACAAAGATTGGAAAATAATGTTATTACCCAAAATTGGAGCGATCCCCAAATAAGTACAAATCCAAAGAATCTACAAATTAAGTTAGTACCGAGCATAGAAAAAACAAATAACAAAAAGTTAACTAATTACACTAAACTAAATTAAAAAGAAAGAAAAAAAGAAAGAAAGAAAATTAAAAAGCTAACTATTTACAACCTACTATTTGGACTTCACACTAAATATACACTAGAAGTCTAAATAGTTGAGGGTCAACCCAAAAAGGAATTTATCTTTGAAAGATCAACGGTGGACCCTCCAAAGTGAACATGCCTCCCGGAAGATAAGAATTCCATTTGAAAATGGAAGGCATGTGTAAGGCGTAAGAAATGAACCATCATCAATTAAAAGTTTGAGTGGGATGATGGGTGATTTGGATAAAACGGGGGACAAGACAACATTAATCTCAGGAAAATTAAAATCACATCCCCAAGGTTTTTTAATTGGAAGGGGAGGTGGGGCTAATGCAAGTGAATAGCCCATGAGATGAAGCATCTCAGAATAACATTCTGATTCAAGAATTGGGTCAAAGTCCTCAAGACTTTCAACCGATTCTTGTGATAAGTTTAACGGTTCGAGAATAGTAGGGAATAAAGGAAAATAAGGACCATTAACCTCAATGCAATTTGAAGACTTAATAAGAGGTTGAAATTCGAAAGTGCTAAAGCTTGGATCACTCTCAATTATTTCTTCATAAAAAAGGGGTGGAGGTGAAACGCAAGTTTCAACCTCAACCTGATTTTATAAAGAAATGATCTCATCGAGCATGGCACCAGTCTCCAAAAACCAAGCTTGAGAACTTTCGAAAATATCATTTATTTCCTTTATCATTAACTCATAATCAAACGAACAAGAAGACATAACATCTTCATGTGAGGTCTTCTCATAGCTAACGGGATCCTCTCTTTCCAAATTACATTCCCAAGGCGATGAGGGACTACTTAAAACTTCTTGAACTTCACGCTCATTGCGTTCATTTTGAAGAATTTGTAGGCATTCTCTCATTGTTTTGGGAGTATAACTTGAAAAACTGTTCTGAGAACAATTAAAGTTATCTAAAGAGTTATAGCGAGACATTTCAAAATAAGCTAATTCAATAAAATGACAAGCGCCAAAATTTTAATTTCTCGAAACAATCTAGCACATGTAAAAAAAAGGATAAAATAAAGAATACAAATACAAAAGAAGAAAAAAAAAATACTACAAAATAATAAAATAATTACAATCTAAAACACACTCCCCTGCAACGGCGCCATTTTGATGGATCGCGAACCGTGCATCGTGTAATACGCAAATCATTGTTATCGGTTTGACGACTCAATGCAAAAACCTAAACTATAACTATACTTGACAAACAAGCCCAACGATAAGTCGGGTATCGTAAGAAATCCACAGGGAGTGATTGAATTTTAGATTTTAATTGTTTTGCTACTTCAAAAATAAAAGTGTAAAAGGTGATGGGCTGAAATGGTGAAAAAGAAAAAATAAGAAGTCAACGCTAAATTACAACTAATTAAAAGTCGGGATCGTGTCCCCGTCATGGGCTAAGCAACTAATAATTGGAATTTTGGTTCGAAAATATTGAACCGAGCATTTTTAGTTAATTATAAACATCACGCATGAAGGAATTTAATCCAAAAATGCGAGATAAAATATTTAATCAAAAATAGTCACACGCGTCTTAAAAATCGAATTATCCCTATAAACACTAACGTTGCGTGACAAAGAAAGTTAAACGCATAATAAACCAATTTTAATACGTTAGGTTTCAATTAAATGTGATTTTACACAAAACCTAATTTTTGGAGCTCAACGCCTATCAATGGAGGACACACGACCCAAACCCTATTTAACTACTCACTACACATGGGGAAATAAATTAAACAACCAATTAATAATTAAAAAAACTAAATAAATAACTACAATTAATTTATCTAGGCATGGAATAATAAATAAGCATGGAAATTAAAGTAAAAACAAAGCTGAAATAAAAGGAAACTTACATTAATGGTGATTAACCAAAGAAAATGGAGGAGATGGGGCACTCCACAAAATATCCCCAATGTTTACAAACCCTAACCTAAAACTTAGAGAGAAGGAATAAAATGAGAGCTAAAAACTAATCTCGTACAAAAATACATCAAGTGGTGTATTTGTAGTAAGTGGGAAAAAGAAAAAAAGAAAAAAAGAAGAGATGCAAAAAAGGGGATAAGTCTACTCTTTAATTAACAAAAGAAATAGAAAAAGAAATAAGAAGAAAAAAGAAGGAAAAGTAGTAGCACAAATATTTTGGACAAAACAGAGGAGGGAATCGATTCGGAGATGGAAAGCTTCAGCACCGTCTCCAAGCGAATCGATTTGCACCTAGAGGGTGCAATTTTTCCTCCCAATCTGCAAATCCCAACAAAATACAAGGCAACCATGGTATATACCGAGACCCACTTCGCATATGGTAGCCATGGGCGCCAAATCCCAACTGCGAAAATGGGCCCAAACCGAGACCAAAATGCAAACTCCATGTATTAGCCGAGAGCAACCATCATCCATGTCCGACAATGACCAAAAAACCAACAACACCTCTATAAAAATGGCAAAACCCACCAACTCCATTAATGGCCAAAACCATGAAACTGAAGCCCCAAAAAGTATGTAACCGAAACCTGTTTGCTCGTGTGCCCAAAAATCATGCTCCAATTTCGGACGAAACCAAAACTCGAGCCAAGGAAAAAAATCGCCTTTGTTTGCTGCAAAAAAAACGCAAAAGGGACATGGATGAAATTTGTTAATAAAAGAGAAAAGGGACATGGAAGGAATTAATTAAATTGTTATTTTTCTTATAATTCTTCCTCCGATTAAAGGTCCGTATTTTTTTCGTTCGGACTCCGATTCGAGTACCGTTTATGGCCACGCGAAGCTTGGCCTGAGGGATACAACTTTTGTGAATACTTCAGGCAAAAATTCCGAATTGTGAAATTACCAAAATGCCCCTGAACGTGCGAACTCTTACGAAACTTTATCGGAAAGAGGTGAAACTTCACATTAAGCACCGTAACACCTATATATGCTCAATAATAACTAAAATAAAGTATTAGCGTATAAAACAAAGGTTGTCTGATTAATGAGCATAAATATAGCAATTACGGTACCCGAGGGGTCTGAAAATGCATAAGTTAACAGGCGTAAATACGCAATATTTGCACCGTATCACACACACATCGTTTATACTCATGCGTAATCCATGCACGCATCCCATATTCCATCACCTCCTATGATGAGTGTCAACGCGTCAAATGCTTCGTCGTGCATATATTGCTTTCAAGGCGATCATTTGTCCCATGAGTGTCCATACTTTCCATATCCATCTGAACCCACTATGGCCCAAGTGTATCCATATGACACTGTTTCGAAACCCACCTCGGCCTATTATCATGATATATCCAATACCAAGTGGTGTGAGCAACCAAATTATTCATGGAGGCTTGATCACCCTCCTACGCAATATGAATCACAACCCCATGTTGTCGATCCTCACGATTTTCAACAGTTGTCATGGCAATCAAGTTCACCCCATACCGATTAGTCACGTCCTTACGGACCCCATGAATATCAACCTTTTGTCTCTCACGGATATGCTTCTCTCCTGTATGAAAAACTTAACCCTGCTCCACACACTTCATACGAGTATTCTCCGTATAGTCCTGCTAATAGTGAGTTGTGTCCACCTCAATGACCACCACCATCCACCACTTTACCACAATCATCCACATCCGATCTTGAAGGACTCTTACAAAAGTTCATCCTCGAGCAAGTGCAAGCCACTCAATATCAAAATCAAACCCTTTGGATAAAGGTTAAATGAATTTGAGAGTGATAGAGAGTCGAATTTTACCCAAAGCAACCCATTGTTGCACCCATGTGGAACAATGATGTAAGGACATTTTTCTTATGTCCATCATGTTACATTTATGTATGTCGTACGCCGCTACATTTGACACGTCACCTCAAGATGTCACTCGACGGCCTCAATCCGAATTACGGGAATCAAGCATTTATGATCTCCATCATGTGTCCCTCATCTGCCTCAACGACTTCACATTCCACAATTTTAGGGACTTAATGCAAGTGGTACGCAAGGGAAGTCAAAACAGTGAAAAAAGGCTTGATAGGGAAGTTCAAGGGCATTTTCGTAATTTCACATCCATATTTCGGAGGTCTGGTCAACTGGAAAGTTGAAGAGCTCGCCGGAACGAAGATACTGGAAAAAACATCACCTCAATCCGAGCTACGGTGAAGGAGTTATGACCTTTTGAAGATGGAGAAAATTCCTTAAAGAATGCTGTTTTTTTTGTACGTTGGATAGAATTTTAGAGTTTTAAGAACGTGGGTCTCTTCATCTTTTTTCCTATAAATACCAACTTCGGGGGAGTTGTTTTGCAAGACTTTAGAAGACATTTTTTAGAGTCCAAATACCTCTAGTCTTCATATTTTTTGAGTCCCAAGACTCATGTTTTGATTCACACAATTGCCAAACCTTTGTGAATCTTTTTGGTAACCCAAGAACACAACTTTTTAGTTTGTTCAAACCTTTGTGGAGAGATCTTTGCAACAAAGGGCTGCGTGTCATTGCTGAGGGAGTCTCTACAAAGTTTTATGACTGCGTGTCATTGAGGAGTGATGCGGTTCTTCCTTTGTTGATTGGACTGAGGTTCATATGGGTTCGCTGCGTGTGGATTCATTGCTGACAACACCGACCGACGCCTGCGGGTATTCGTGTGTCATTGTATTTCATTGTAATCCGTGTAAGTTGCGATTTACTTATTATAGTGAAATAAAAGGTTTTGCCCTGTGGGGATTTTTCCTTAAACTTGTTTCGCATACTTTATTTGTTTATGGGTTGACACACGCACCGTAGATGGATGTTTAGGGGCTGAATTTATTTGATTTAAAGGTAGACTCTAATTAAATAAGAGTTACTTGAAAACTTGCGAGTTATTTTTTAATCGGTATCACACAGCCGCATACGACGTTTTCAAATGATGAGTTGCCTTGTGCCAATGATTTTGAGTGTGATCAACCCTATCATCTCGATAATCTCGAAGTTGAGACCACCCAGTGGTTCGAGCCCCAAGTTAACAATTGTTTTGACTTATCGTCGATTGTGAGACTGATCCCGACCATATCGTATTCAAGGAACCAATCATTAAGATTCCTATTCCGTCTCCTGATGAATCCAAAAAAATTCCGAGTCTACACCTATTGACCCAATCGAACGTGTTCTCGAGACACTAATTTCTCAAAGGGTAACTCCGACTATGAGTACTCACCACTTTCCCGAGATTGAATCAGAGACGGTTCTCACCTCTCTTAATATGGATGATGTCCCACTATGCATGGCTACCTTTGAGCCCAATATTTCTAGTGATTCCTATATCTCAGATCTTGGTGTCTCGTTTGACATCACTACCACAGATAGTGACACATTGGTGGATACTTTGATCTCTCCATAACTTGATACCACACTCCCTCTTTCGGGGGACCTTGAGAATTATTTCAACCCTCAAGATGAGTGTGTATCCCCTACTCTTGAGTTGGATCATATTCCCCCACCCTTTTCCCTCTCGACCCACCCGATACATCACCATGTTTGGACCTTGTTCCCTTACCAATCTCATCTACCCATTTAGGTCCTTACTTAAAACCTCCACCCCACCCTTGAACTCCACGACCCCACTCGTGAGTTCTTCCTCCATCCCTGCTACTCTCCATTTAGGTGACACAGAGCTTGTTCTTCCATGCCCGCCACTTTCCTGTCGTGGTTATTTTTCTTCCCGTTAGCTCATTGACGTGTCACGGCACGACCATTATCATCGTCCATTTATAAAATGGTCGTGCGCTTTCTATGATCCCTATCCCATTCCACTTTCCAAACCATTTTATCTTCCTCACCAAATTGAGCACCATGCTTATAGGGCCCTTGTTTCCCTCACATTTATGCTCAATAAGGCCCGTGACTGGTGCTTATACACCCTCACCCTCGCATTTCTTCCATATACCCTTCTCCCCACCCACCCATGGTCCACCGATGCTTTGCATCGTGTGAAGCACTTTTCCATACAAGTGCATTGACTTTTAGCCTTTATCCAACAAGACTAACGTTTCAGTCTTGTTTGGGGGTGATTATCATCACCCAGTTTTTCTGCCACCCTGTGCTTTTGTAGTTGTTATCTTTAGGGTGAGTTCTCTTTGGTATGGACGAAGATGTTAAAATTAGCGCTACCGGGAGGCAACCCACTATTTTTTAATATGAGTCTTATCCTATTTGGGGGGTCGTGTTTCACATCACCCAATGCTTTATAAAGTTTATAGACTTGTACACATTTTTCTCTCATCACTTATTCAGGTTTCATATTGGATACGTTGTCCACTTCATTAGCAGTTGATTATGGTAATCTCTTTCCTCCCTTCTTCTCTCAATTTTAAAAATAATTTTACTTTACACAGATGATGATGTTCCTTTTTGTTTGGGGTGGGGAATTTTATCAAAATCATACATCTTTTGAAAAAATTTCAAAACCTGATTTTTAAAATTTTCGTGCAATTTCTTTCATCTCACTCATTGATGTGAATTTTCTATCATCTATCTTTTAACGTCTAGGAATCAAGCTAGAGGATTTTTTTCTCTATAAAAAGCTTATGTAATATGTACCAAGGCATTTTTCACTATGAATTTCTCGGCTCAACAAAATTTGCGCACTTATCACGTCACTACGGGTTAAAGTTGAAGAGTACTACAATTCTCAAGAAAACCTTAAGGATCTCCAGTGGAGACTTTAGCTTGTGAGATTCGTGTTTTTCATCTTTTAGAGAGTTTTATGCAATCTCCGAGTCACAAGTTGATTCAACTTCCTTTGGGTCCGCACTTTAATCGTTGTATGATCTCATTATTCTTCAATGAATTTTTATCTTGATCACTGAGAATGATATCACTTTCGAATTGTAAGAAATATGTGTCTTATAGTTTGTCTCGAGCACCAAACCATTCTTGACCATACACTCACCATCTTCTCTCATTACCTTCCCATATTTCCCCTATCCACATATATTCCCCAAATTTTCACCCATACTCATACATTCGTACACCTTTTATTTTTCATATCATCACCATATACCATCCCCATTTTTATATCAACTCCATTTTCCACCCACCATTTTGAAAAAGAGAAGAGTGTTGAAAATATCAAAGAGAAAAGTCTTCATTGAGAGTGTTTGCATTTTTAGCAAATACCTCTCTCAGAGTTCATTCAGGAAAAAAGAAAAAAAAAAGAAAAGAAAAAAAGAAAAAAGAAAAAGAAGAGAAAGAAAATTCAAAAAGAAAAAGAGAAAGTTGCAGTCAAGTTCTTGTGAAATAAAGACATTTGTTCATAAAGTGTAATACACTCATCTCGAACATCCATAAAAACAACCATCCATCATATCACCATCTTATCTAATCATATCCTTCTCAATTAGTTTCCCTCTCACCCATAAGCATCCATGTTTTCCCCTAGGTGTTTGGGAAAATGAAGGTCAACATGGTGAATGGCTCGACGTTCTCAATATAGTGATTAACATTCTTTCATGAGATGATTTTTCTTTCTAAATGTTTGATCTTTCTTATATGTGTGTAAGACGTTTGACCTTGCTTATATTTACTCACCTCCTCACACACATGAGTGATACACTTACCTAAATCTCGTGAGTTCGTTTGAGAGAGATATATCTGTGAGATTTTAAAGTTGAAGCATTGATTCCAAAAAGGCGATCTAGGAATTACTCTCGTGATACTTAACCCGTTTTGACTAATTCACACTACACACATTGAGTTCTAGGAAGGATGTTCCTTGTGTATTCACTTAGCTAAACTTTTTATACACTTCTAGATTGTATTCCTCAAAATATTTATCTCATGATGGATTGCACGATTATTCTACGTCTAATAAGAGATTGATTGCTGTTTGAAAATAAAGAATTTTGTGGGTATATTCCCTGCAAATCCTCACGAGATAAAACTCGTCCTGTAGGGCAACTTATTGGTTTAAAGGCTTGTTGCACATGCTAAGTGCAATCACAAGTGATCGCGAAAGTGGTACACTTTTGATTTCTTATCTTTTTTTTCTCTCAATTTTTGCTCGAAGACTAGTAATATTCTGTTTGGGGGTGGTGTGATAAGCACCCTAAAGTGTTTATATAAAACTCTAAATAGATGATTTTTAATTGCTAATTCTCGATAAAATAGGTCTTATGCACATATATCTTTATATTGTAGGTAAAATGCCGTTTGTGAGTTCAAAAGCATTAAATCAAGGTAAAATGTTACACATATGCATTTACATGAGCTAAACCCTAGTTTCCATAGCCTAAACCTGTCCCGAGCCAAGCCTTCTCTACCCCTAGCCTTTCCTATACATGCTCAGTGTGTGTGTGGTATTATATATATTTTTTGCTCAGGTTATGTCAATTTTTAATTCTTTTTGTTTTATTTTATTTTAGGGCCTTTATTTTTAATATTTTTATCTTATGTAAATATTATATTTTGCGTTTTGTTAAGTCTGTGTCTGTATATATTAGGTGTTGGTAGTTAATAGATTTTTAGTTATTTTATTTTATTTGTTTTTAATTTTTCGTTTTTATTTTATTAATTATTAATTTTATTTTATTTTGAGTCTTTTATTAATAGGTTAGGATTTTATTTTTAATAAACTTTAATTTTTAATTTTATTAATTTTTGTTAATTTTATTAATTTTTATTTTTTATTTTTTAGTTAAGAAGTGCTGTTTTTCTTTTATGTAACAAATCTAACACACACACACACACTAGCTAATATACACCTCACCACACCCTAATACCCCTCATCATCTTTCCCACCAAACCATACTCTCTCTCCTCTCATCTCCATTAACATAAACCCACCAACTCACCACCACCATGGCACCTACAACCAAACCATCGGATCTACACCTCCGGCATGCCTACCCTGATCGCCTTGCCATACCCATGAACCTACCCGCTCAACCACCTGTTATACTTGGACCCAAATACCCATCGCCATCTCCTTAAAAACCAAACTTGTCGGCAGCCCTTACCAACTTCCGGCGTCCTTGAGCCGGTGACATAACAACCATAAACCCTCACCTACTGCCATTACCAACCTGAATCTGGGGACCTCCATTTTCCATCTCCGGCCCAAACCAACCTAACCTGGTTTTAACCCCTACCCAGTTGAGTTTCACCCCAAACCACCTCAAACCCGCCAGAACCAAAACCATCTCCGGCCAAACATCCTTTAGACCCATAAATTTCCACAACCTCCAGCGACCCTACAAAATTGATTTGACCAGCAACCTGGGCAGAGCCCTAACCATCTCCGTCCAATTCAAATCTTTGACTCGAAACCCAGTAACCCACTTACCCGCAGCCAAAGACCCATTTCATTCTTCAATCTCCTACCCGAGTCTGCCCCAAACCAAATCAAAACAAAGCCACATATTTTAAACATTTTATCTCTTATACCCATTTTGTGACAACCCGGATATAATTATGATAAATTATGTTTAAATCATGATTAACTTATGTGATATGGATAATATGTTATTAGTATATCTAATTTTAAGTGATTGTGTTTAGTCTAATCCTATTTTCATAAATCATGAAATGTCGAATTATTTACAAACACAAAATTTTGTTGTTTTCGATAGAAATGTCCCTGCTTAAGACTAGTTTTGACCTTTATAACATAACAATTGACTTGAGGTGAAAACTATATAATTGTATACATGTGAGTTAGGGTTGTAACACAACAAATGGTACATCAAACGGATGTACGAATAAGGAGTTAGGCCAAATTTACGATCAAGGGGCAAATCTGTCAATTCCCTTTAAGTGGTAAATTGTCTTTTATTAAACCAAATGGTTTAATTTGATTGGTTGGCTTGGGAGGAAGCCTTGTCCGACTTAAACTCTCCCTCAAACTTATTTCTTCATCAAATTAATCCCTAGGTTCAGTTCCAAGTGTTGTTAGCTTGAGGAAAGAGAAGGTAGAAGTTTAGGAAGAAAAGTGAGGAGAAAAAGAGTAGAAAAATCCGTAGAAATGACGTAAAAGTTTCGAAGGTAATCCTAATTGCAAATCTTGTTATTTTTCATATATTTATGATTTATATGATATAAATCCTTGATTTTTTTATTAACCTTTCATGCTTGGGTGCATATGTATGGATATATGCAAGTTTAAGTTAAGTTGAATGCATAAACCCTTAAAATTACTTTGTATTAAAACCCATTGCATTCAAACTTTAATATACTTTTGTGTGATTACTGGAATTGAGAAATTACAATTGGATATGAAATTAGACTCATATATTCATATCATATCCGATAATTAGGATTTAACTCCTTGTGGTTAGGCCGTAGTGATGGTTGAAAGTTGGTATATAGTTGCTGTTTGTATATTTCATTTCGGTATGCCCTGAGTTTTGTCAAGCTTTTGACATAGGAAATGAAGTCAAAAATTTATGAAACTTTAATTCTGTACTATTAAGTATGTGTACTGAAAGGGGGTTGAAAATCATGGAAAGTTATGCCGTATAAAAATTATGAAAATTTTGGGAATTCGAAGGAACAATAGAGGAGCTTGTAGGGCAAATTTGTTGTATTGTAAAGAAATGGTCATAACTTGCTCTAGGAAGCTTGAAAAATTACACCGTTACTTGTACTGGAAAGTATATTCATATATGTTTTCATATTGATAAGGTTGGACACCTGTTTTTATACAATTTGGGAATATAGTATGGTTGAGTATAGAAGACAACAATTTGAGGCCATACTGAATACCCGATGAAAGAATATTGTTATCTCCTCTTTCCAAATGGTATTTTGAGTACATGTTTCATGTGTATATACATTGAGAAGCATACTTTCATGTTTACTTTGTTTTAGTTATAAATTCCTTATGAGGTATTTCCTACGGTTGAATGTTCATAACTTTATCAACATGTATACCATTGTTTTGTCTTTACTTATGTTTTATGGAACGTAACTTATGTGGAATTATATTGTTGTTGTATAGTCATGAAAGTTACATAATTATGTTAGGATAATACTTATTATTGAGATTCAGTACTGATTTAGTTGGATTGACAGGTGTAAGGTCTAATCAACCAAGTTCAGCTCCACCCGAAGGAAACATAAATACATAATTCACAACCCAGGGTGAGTGTACTCACTGTAATGATGTATTTGTATACTGTTACGAATATGATCATAATGTTATGAATATAAAATTTTTCATTTCGAGTTACCGGAATGGGAGGTTACTCCTCGACCCAGAATGGGGGAGATTTATCTATTAATGACAAGGGGTTACTCATCGACCAGGAATGGGGGAGAATTATCTATTTAGACAGGATATGTGAATCAGATTCAGAAAAGTTAGTCATTCATTATGAATGAGCCGGTTAAGTTAATACAAAATTATATGAACATGATTTATTGCATTTAAATTCATGCAGTAGTATAGTAGTGATGCATTCACTGGGCTATTTTGCTCATGGTTTCTATGTTCACATTTTTTTTCAGGTAATGCGATGTCACTGCCAAATCTAGGAAATCGGTTGGGTTAGCCAGGAATGGGAGAAACAATAATTTTATGTAAATGTAAATGATGTAATTAAGTTAACTTATCCTTCAAGAAAGTTTTTATGGGCACGACTACTCTGATGTTGTAAAAAGGCTTTCAGTTATATGGATTTACAATGATGACTCTGAAATTAAAACTCGTGTTTATGGTTTGACTCACTTTGACTTTCAGACTTAATTATAAGTAACTGGGTTGTGGTGTGTCACATTTTTTCCAAAACACCCTCATCACCCCACTTTTCACATGGACACTTACTATCCCCAAACTACCCTCACCCTTATAATACCTTATACCCATTTTAGCCCATGAACGATTATTCTTCCAACATTTACCCCTAGCCCCTTGCATCTTCCTATAAAAGCAATTGAATACCCATTAGAGAAAGGGGAAGGAATGAAGAAGACATTAGAGAGAAAAATACCATTTTGGTGTAGTTCTTAGAGTGGGATTTATTTTTATTTTCTATTTTCTTTTTTTAGAGGTTTTGTGAGGGAATTAAATTTGAGAGATAAATTGTGAGTTTGAAGCTTCATTTCAGAATATTATTGGTTTGTAAAAACTCAGATTTATTAGGCTTGTTCTTCATTTCCATAGTTGAGAACAATTTAGTTCAAGGAGACTTGGTTCAAATTCTTCTATTCTCTCTTCTCTTATTTTTATGCCTCTTGTTATGATATTGTTCCATTTTATGTGTAATAATACGTTAATGTTAGGCTAAGTTCCCCTTTCAAGGGGTGGGATGAATCCTTATTTAATATTACTTTAATTAATTAGTTTGTTTATTTGAAATTCTCTTTGAATGTTAATTTTGATCCTTCACCTTTCAATTTACACCTCGAGAGAGGTTAAATTATTTTCGAGAATTCGAGATATAATAACCATTTTAGAATCGAACTAGAAATAGGGTTTTCTCAAGTTTGGTGTTATACCTTGAGTTTTTACTTTAAATTTCATTTTCTATGATTTATATGAATTTTTATGAATTGATCCTAGCGGGTGATTTATTAAAAGGAGTGTAAATCTATTTTCTAGAGTTGTAGGGATTTGAACTTAATTTTCTAAAAGGTTAGTGTTAAAATTGCATTTGTGACGAGAGTTGACTTGTAATTTCAATGGTAACTTGGGAGATTTCAAATGAGTGGATTAATTAATTAGAACAACTAGAATATGTAATGTACTCCCATTCCTTGATCGTTCTCGCATTTAATTACCTCACGTTATCTCTAATTTCAGTGTCTGATTTTGTTCATCATTTTTAGTTACTTAGTTGAGTTATTTCATCACCCCTTGAAAATTATTTTAATATAAAAAAAAATCCATAAAAAAATATAAAAGTAAGAAAAATCTATAAAGAAAATAACTAGAAAAATGAATTACATGACTTTTCTTGGGTTTCACTCCTTAGAGTTGGATTGATATCCTCACTTACCACTATACAAGTTCACGTGATATATTTTGTTAGGTAAATGAAAGGAGTTGATTAGCTTGGATTTTGACAACAATGACTCAATATACAATAAGTCCAAGTTATCAAATGGCGCAATCACATAATCACCATTTTTACCAGAAAAAGTTAGATTTTATCTTTTTGTTTCTTTTGAAACCTTGAAGACAATTTCCATTTGAGTGGGTCATGCCTCACCAGATCGAGTACATTCATAGACCCCAGTACCACTATCCTCTTATATTGAGCATACCGGCTCCACCGGAAAATATTTTCTTCACAATGTAGGGGCCACTCCAGTTAGGTTTGAACTTTCCTCTTGGATCCTAGATGGGCTCTACAATTTTCTTGAGAGCAAGATATCCTTCTTGGATGTCGTGGTCCTTAACCTTTATGTTGAATGATTGCGTAATCCGACGATGGTACCATTGTATGTGGTACAGAGATTTCAATCTCTTTTCATCTAAGAGTGAGAATTCGTTGTAGAGGCTTTGATACCAGTCTTCTTCACTAACCTTACTTTCATGCATAATCCATAAAGACAACACTTCCCATTCGATAGGGAGAAATGATTCCATGCCTTATACTAGAGAATAGGGATTAGCCCCACTGGGTGTCTTGATATAGGTACGATAACCCCAGAGGACAAATGGAATCCGATCGGCGCAATCTCTTCAGCTTTCAGTCATCTCGCTGATGATGGTCTTGAGGCTTTTGTTGGCGTCTTCTGATATATTGGCTTTTTGGTGTCGATGTGTCAAGCAAAGCTAATCAATTCCTTTATCACCTACACAAAAATATAACAAACTAGAATAGAGGTAAGTAAGGATGTCAATCCTAATCTAAGGACTGAAATAAATGAGAAGCAATTCACTTTTTATTTAATTTCTTTTTAGACTTTTTGCTTTTTTTATTTTTTTAATGATTTTTTTATATTAAAACAATTTTGAGGAGGGGTGAAATAACTAAACTAAGTGACTAAAAATTGAAGAACAAAAATAAATACTAAAATAAGAGATAAAGTGAGGTAATTAAATGTGAGAACAATCAAGGAATGAGACTACACCACAAATTCTAGTTATTCTAATTAATTAATTTACTCATTTGAAATCTCCAAAGTTAGTATTGAAATTACAAGTCAACTTTCGTCACAAATATAATTTTAATACCCACCTTTTTGAAAATTAAATTCAAACCCCCACAACTCTAGAAATTAGATCTATACTCCTTTTAATAAATCACCCGCTAGGATCGATTCATCAAAATTCATATAAATATTAGAAAATAAAATTTAGAGTAAAAATTCAAGGAATAATACCACACTTGAGAAACCCCTATCTCTAGTTCGATTCTAAACTGGATATTATATCTTGAATTTTGATTTTCTCTTAAAAATTAGCCACTATCGAGGCGTAAATTAGAAAGTGAAGGATCACAATTAACACTCAAAGGGAATTTCAAACAAACATAGTAATTAATTAAAATGACATAACATAAGAGTTCATCCCACCCCTTGAAAGGGATTGTTAGACTAACATAATTTGAAACATGATAATCAAATGAACAAAGGTAGTAAAATAAAAATGGAGAAAAGAACAATCAAAACAAATCTCTTTGAGTGAAATTGAGCTCCAATCCTTGAATTCTAAGCACACACCCTCCAATTGAGTGATCAAACAATATTATAGATGAAAAATTCACACTCAACTTGAATCTCACTACAACTTATTTCCCTCAATTTAAATTTAAAAAGAAGGAAATAAAAAAAAACTAATTCTAATCTACAATTCATTTCTACCTAAAAAAATATCTCTAAACTTTTTCTCTACTCTTTCTAGCTTCAAAATGGGCCTTCATATTCTTAAATAGTAGGCACAATGACTCAAGGGGTTAAGGGACAAAGTTGGAAGAATTAGTAGTGCATGAGGTGAGCACGGTGTGGGTGAGGGTAATGTGGTAAATATGCACACATTTGCATGTGGATGAGGTGAGGACATGAGAGAGTGGGAATAATTGTGAGAGGTAATTTTGCAAAATAAAGCTTTAAAACGTGCAAGTGGGTTTTCTTGGTTTTGGTATTATACAGGAGGTAAAAATCGGGTAATGGCTTGGGAGTTAAAAAATGGGAAGACATGGGTCTTTGGTTTGGCAACAAGGTGGGTTAACGGTTCTTGGTATAATGTTGGAGGTGAGGTGATGAATCGAAGTGGGTTATGGGTTAATTGGATCCGGGTTGAGGAGGTTGCTAGTCCAGCTGGTTGAGGAGGTTGCTCGTCCAGCGGGTTGGAAGGGGGATGCGTATAATCGGGTTTGAGGATTTATGGGTTGAAATGGGGATGGTTTAGTTGGAGATGACGGAGGGCTGACAAGCTCGGGTCGTAATTTGGTTGAGAGGGAGAGAGAGAGAGTGTGATGGGGTCGTCGAATTGTCTGCTGGACAGAAGTCAGGTATAGTAGGTCCGACGGGTCAGATCTTCCCGGTTATGGGTATGGGTTTGGTTTGGCACTCGGGTTGGTTTGATTTTGAATTAAGGTAATGGGTATTATGGTAGTTCATGGACGTTGGGTAGGAGAGAGAGAGGTTGGTGGTTTAGGTGGAGTAGATGAAGTGGGGTTGATGTTTGGGTGAGGTTGAGTGTATGGGACTGTGGTGTTATGGTAGGTGTGTGGGGGGGGGGGGGGGGTTCATGGTAATAGGGGTGTGTGTGTGTGTTTAATGTGCACCCAATTAAAAATAAAAATAGAATTAACACTTCCTAAAACTAATAAAAATAAAATTCTGATAAAAGATACAAAATAAAAATCAAACTAAACTTAAAAGAAAATGAAAATAATAAAATTTATTAAAACTAAAAATTAACTTTCTAAACTATAAACTAATAAAAAACTCAAATACAATAAGAATAAGAATAATAAACAAGACAAATAAAATAAACTAAAAACAAAGAAAAGAAAATGACTAAAAATCTAATAAATACGCACACCTAAATCATAAAAATATACACGACTCAAAACAAAATATAAAATAAATTTTAAAAATCATAAAAATGACTCAAATAAAAATAAAAATAAAATATAAAAAGATACAAACTAAACACACACAAGGGTCGGGACATGTCTAAGCTCAGCTAGGGAACAAGGTACTAGGTACGAAAATTAGGGTTTAGCTCCTTTATACCGTGCATTTGCCTCAAAATACAGCTTTTGAATCTGCAAACGGTATTTGACCTGCAAGATAAACATATATGCGCATAAGAACCATTTTATAGAGAATTGACAATTAAAAATCGTCTATCCGGTGTATTACCTAAACACTTTTGGGTGCTTATTACACCACCCCCAAACAGAGCATTGCTAGTCCTCGAGCAAAAATATAGAGAGAAAGAAAGATAAGAAACCAAAATGTACCACTTTCGCGGGCACTTGCGATTGCACTTTGTATGTGCAACAAGCCTTTAAACCTATAGGTTGCCCAATAAGACGAGTTTTGTCTCGTGAGGGTTTGCATGGAATGTACCCACAAAATTCTTTATTTGCAAATGATAGTCAATATCTTATTAGACATAGAATAATCACACAATCCATCACAAGATAAATATTTTGAGAAATGCAAGATAGAAGTGTCTAAAAAGTTTAGCTATACGAATACTCAAGGCACAACCTTTCTATAACTCAACATGTGTGGTGTGAATCACTCAAAACATGTCGAGCATCATAAGAGTAATTCCTAGATCACCTTTTTGGAATCAATTCTTCAACTTCAAATCTCACTGGATATAACTCTCTTAAATGAACTGACAAGATTCAGGTAAGTGTGTAGCTTTTGTGTGTGAGGAGGTGAGTAAATGTAAGCAAGGTCAAACGTCTCACACACATATAAGAAAGAACATACATTTAGAAAGAAAAATGATCTCTTGAAAGAATGATAATCACTATAGTGAGAGCGTCGAGTTATTCACCACGTTGACCTTCATTTGCCCGAACACCTAGGTGAAAACATGGATGCTTACGTGTAAGGGGGAAATGAAATGAGAAGGAGATGATGAGATAAGGTAGGATGGGATGATAATGGATGTTGGATGTATGTTTGAGAAGAGTGTTCACATGTGAGGAACAATTATCTTTATTTCACAAGACTTTGACTGCAACTTTCTCTTTTTCTTTTATTTTATTCTTCTTTTTTTCTCCCTTTTTTTTCTCTATTTTTCTATTTTTTCTATTTTTTCTCTTTTATACTCTCAACACTCTTCTCCTTTTCAAAATGGCTGGTGGCGGCGGGGCTGGTATGAAAATAGGAATGGTAGATGGTGATAATATGGAAAATAAAAGGTGTATGGATGTGGATGTATGGGTGAAAGTATGGTGATCAAGACAAATTTTAAGACACATGTTTCTTCAACTCGAAAGTGATGTATTTCTCAGTGATCAAGCTAAAAATTTAGTGAAGAATAATGAGATCATACAATGATTGAAGTGCGGACCCAAAGGAAGTTGAATCAACTTGTGACTCGGAGATTGCGTAAAACACTCTAAAAGGGTGAAAGGCACGAATCTCACAGGCTAAAGACTCCACTAGTGATCCTTAAAGTTTTCTTGGGAATTGTAGTACTCTTCAACTCTAAATCGTAGTGACGTGATAAGTGCTTAAATTTTGTTGAGTCTACAAATTCATGGTGCAAAATGCCTTGATACGTATTACATAAGCTATTTAGAAAAAAATAAATCTAGCATGATTCCTAGACTTAAAAGACGGATGATAGAAAATTCACATCAATGAGTGAGATGAAATAAATTGCACGAAAATTTTAAAAATTAGGTTTTGAATTTTTTTCAAAAGAGGTACGATTTTGATAAAATTCCCCCCCTAAAAAAAAAGAACATCGTCCTCGTTGTTAAATAAAATAATTTATAAAATTGATAGCAGAAGGTAGGAAATATATTACCATAATCAACCGCTAATGAAGTAGACAATAGGTATCCAAGATGAACCTGGATAAGTAATAAGATAAAAATGTATACAAGTCTATAAACATTATAAAGCATTGGGCAGTGTGAAACACCACCCCCAAATAGGGTAAAACTCATACTCAAAATAGCGGGCTGCATCCCAGTAGCACTAAGTTTAATGTCTTTAGTCAGACCGAAGGGAACTCACCCTAAGGATAAGAACTATGAAAGCGCGGGTGGCAGAAAAATGGGGTGATTAGAATCACACCTAAATAAGACAGAACTGTTAGTCTTGTTGGATAAAGGCTAAAATGGGTCAATGCACTTGTATGGAAAAGTTCATCACACGATGCAAAGCATCGGTGGGCCAAGGGTGGGTGGGTATTAAGGTAAGGGTGAGAAAGGAAAAGGGAGAATAAGTATCGATCACATGCCTTATTGAGCCGAAAGGTGAAGGCAACAAGGGCCCTGTAAGCATGGTGCTCTAGTTAGATGGGGAGGCGGAAGGGTGTAGCAATACTGATGGGGTGAGCCTCATAGAAATGGCATGGCCGTTCTATGAATGGGTGATAATATTGGTCGCGTCGTGACACATTAATGAGCTATCTGAAATAAAAATCACCACGACATGATAGTGGCATGCATGGAGGAACAAGCTCTTTGACACCTACGTGGAGAGTAGAACCATAAATACTCTCATAAATGGTGGATGGTAGTTTCAAGTACGGATCCAAAGATATGGATAGGAACGTGCAAGGTATAATATCAAGATCCAAACCAGGTGATGGGGTGGAAGGGACAATGGGTGGGTCGGGTGGTATAAAAGGTGGATTGGTTGGGACAAAGGTAGGAGTAAAGGAGTACTCACAAGGGAGCATGGTATCTAAATATGGAGTGGTCAACTTCTCCACAAGAATATCCCCAATTAATGTGGTGGGTAAGTCGAACGAGGCATAAAGATCGGAGATAGAGGAATCACTAGAAATATTGGGCCAAAAGGGAGCCACGCATAGTGGGACATCATCCATGTCCAAATAAGTAGGAACCATCTCTAATTCCATATCAGAACATTAGTGAACACTCGTAGCCAAAGCTAACCTATGATGAAGTGGTTCCTCGAGAACATATATGGTGGGATCAATAGGTGTAGACTCGAGTATATTTTTGGATTCTTCGGGAAGAGGAATGTGAACCTCAATGGTGGGTTCATTGGGACAAAGTGGGATTTGATCATTCTCACGATCTTCAAATAAGTTAACATAATTGTCAACTTGGAGCTCGGACCATGAGGTGGTTTCAACTTTGAGATTCTCGGGATGGTAGGGTTGTTCACACTCAAAACCCATGTCATAAGATGACATATCATCATCCCATGCGATATCAACAATGGGTGAATTCGAGGGAATATCCAACTCTCTCGCGCACTCAAATTTATCGTTGTTCAAGACTTTGAAGGGCTTCATTTTGATATTGAGTGGCTTGCTCTTGCTGGAGGATGGACTTTTTCAAGAGGCTTTCAAGAGCGGGTGTGGAGGATGGTGGTAAAGTGGTGGGTGATGGTGGTGGACACAACTCGCTATAGACACTAGGATGAGGATAATACTCATATAAAGTGTGTGTAACGGGTTCAAGTTGTTCATACATGGGAGAAGTATCTCTGTGTGAGATGTAAGGACAATTTGTCCATCTTTATGTATATGTTATGTCATACGCCGTTACAAGATTAATGGTTGAAAAGATCACATCGTCATCAACGAAATCCGAAATCCGAAGATCAAAAGAAGAAGGAATCTGGAAACAGTCAGCCGGATCGGTCCGCCCCAAAATAAAAAGAACCGGTCCGCCTAGCCTCGGACCGATCCGCTGAAATAAAAAAGGAACCGATCCGCCCAGGACCGGACCGGATCGCCTTGCAAAATGAGTCCAGAGAGCACCGAACCGATTGCGAACCGAATCGACTTCAAATTAAAAGAACCGATCCGCCATCGGACTGATCCGCCTGAGGCCCGGACCGATCCTCCCTGGATAAACTCTGCCAGATCGTGTAGCATATTTTTTAGGGTTTTGACTCCTTATTTAAACCACGATCAGTAGTTGGTTTCTATAAGACTTTCCCACGTTTTTCAGAGCATATCAACCCTAAAATCTTCACCTATTGAGTCCTATGATTCTAGGTTTTTAGATTCACACATCTTCCATATCTATGTGAATCAAGTTTGGTAACCCAAGAACACCATTGCTGTTGTTCAACCCTTTGTGAAGTGGACCACTCCTTCCTCTTCATTGCTACCCTACTGGAAAGGGAGTCTTCCAGCCGCGACTACAGAATCCGATGCCTGCGGGTAATTCTTAGTCAAAAACTTGTATTTCAGTGTAATCCGATTGTAAGCCGTTTCTCTTAGAAATTATAGTGATATACAAATTGTTTTGCTCTTGTGGGGGATTTTTCCTTAATTATGTGTGTTTTAATAACTCTTGCATGATTTTATATTGTTTCAATCACACCTAGTTGCATGTTTAGGGTTTGTTTGGGTTAAAAGGTGTTTAATATATAACTTGATCATTTGAACGCGAGCACACATACGTTCTCAAATTGGTATCAGAGCAGGTTACGCTAATTTATCGCGTATTCCTTTTTTTTTCGCAAAATCGTGTGATTTTGATTTTTTTTGAAAAATCAGTTTTGTGAAAATTCGCATTTTTTCTTATGGAGCACTTATATAATCAGATGCCTATTTTTGACGGGTCTAATTATGCCTACTGGAAAGCTCGTATGAAATCGATTTTAAAATCTATTGACGAGCGTGTTTGGTTGCTTTGCGAAAATGGTTGGACTCCTCCCACGGTCACTGTTAATAACATCACCACTTTAAAACCCGTGTCAGCCTGGACTGAAGATGATTATAAACTGTCCAATTTTAATTCCCGTGGTCTGAGTGCTATTTCTGGAGCTGTCTCTCCTGATGAGTTTCGCCGAATTATGACATGCACCACGTCTAAAGAGGCTTGGGATGTTTTGAAATTGACACATGAGGGTACGAACGCGGTTAAAGAATCAAAATTACAAAATTTGGCCACCCAATTTGAAACTATCACCATGTCTGAGTCTGAATGCTTTGATGATTTTTATGC
The DNA here is from genome assembly GCA_949130495.1 of Sambucus nigra. Lineage (NCBI taxonomy): Eukaryota > Viridiplantae > Streptophyta > Magnoliopsida > Dipsacales > Adoxaceae > Sambucus > Sambucus nigra. The sequence goes on from OX422215.1 coordinate 638,527,456, forward strand.
TCGTTTGTCAGACATTGTTAACACATGTTTTAATTTGGGTGAGGTGATTGATAACACGCGTGTCGTTAAAAAGATTTTGAGATCTCTCCCAAAACGCTTTATTCCTAAAGTCACTGTTTTGAACTCTTTGGGAAATTTGAAATCACTTAAGTTGGAAGAACTTGTAGGAGATCTTCAAACCTATGAGATTGACATGTTTCCCAAAACCATTAAGGCTAAGGATAATGGCATTGCTTTAAAGACTCATTTTAAGAAAAAGAAAGAAAAAGTTTGTGAGTCCAATTCTGAGGGAGATTTTGATTTTAATGATATGGCCTTATTTGCGAAAAATTTTAGAAAATTTCTCAACATGAACAAAAATAATTCTTCTAATAAAAAGAATTTTTTTGAGAAAAATAAAATGAAATGAAACGCCAAAGAAAGTGGTGAGAGGGAAAAAGAGAGTAAATCCGTTGAGGAGTGTGAGGAAGATTGTGAGTACATCACTTGTTTTGAATGTGGGGGTAAGGGACATAAGTCGTTTGAGTGTCCTACGTGGCTTAGAAAGAAAGAAAAGAAAGTAGCTATGCCCGCCACACTTAGTGATAGTAGTGAAGGTGAGGGTGATGAGACTAGTGGTGAGAAGTTTGTAGCTTTTTCTAGTCGTGTGAGCACACCCACCTTGTCCCACAATAGTGCACACAAAAGTGATAGTGATGGTTTGAGCGCTTCAAGTGAGGGAGAAAGTGAGAGTGAAAGTGGAGATGAAAGTGAGCTCCAAAAAGCTTTTAGAGATTTGTACACAGAAACCTTGAAAACAAAGAAGTATAATAGGGATTTAGGTCGTCGGGTTTTAGATTTGGAGAAAGAGAAGGAGGTTTTGAGAAAGGAGAAGTGTGATTTGACCGACACGTTGTCTAGTCTGACGACACGTGTATCCCAACTCGAGAGTGATCTCGAACGTGCCAGGGTGGTCAAAGTCATGTTTGAGAATGCACCTAAGAAGGTTGAAAAGGTGATTCTTAAGGGTAAAGGTGAGAAGTTAGGAATAAGTCATGACGGTGCTTCTGCTTCCCAATTAGCACCCGAGCCGGTTCCCAGTTTAGTGACAGTTTCACATGTGTCTCACCCTAACCCACGTAGGCGTCCCATTCCTATTAGGAAAGTGCGTCCTAGAGTTTTTGAGAGAGGTGTTCCTAGGCCTATTTATGTTTGCTCACATTGCAAGAGGAGAGGACACCTTAGGGAATTTTTCTTTAAGTTGGGGTATGTGTCACGTTTTGCTTCTACACGTGTTTCTGGCACACATGCACCCACACATGATACTTTACATGCTCCCGAAGACTACATGAGAGAGTTTGCACATTTAGGTGAGCAAGTTAAGTTCTTAGTCAAAGCTTCACAAGAATTGATGGAGGTTTTTCATAAGATGTCACCACCTTTGGAAAACCCCTCAGCACCTAATGATTGAGGTTTGACTTGTTTGCTAGCATAGGGTGATTTTCATGATGACACTGTTTGCCTATTGCTAGTATGTATCATTTTTGTATATATTTTTGTTTTGAAAAATACAAAAAGATTTTTGTTTTTTATTTGCACCGTTTATGGATGAACACTTTGGATAACCAAGTCACAACATCATTTCATATATCCATGTGACTGTTTGGTAGAGATTTGAGATGTTACATCATTTCATCCATGTGCTTAACATTGATTGGAGTCCTTGAGATGTAATTAGTGATATCTTCCTACATGTTTGACTCCTATATCCTTTAATGCACACATGCACGGCTATATTTGATTATTGCACTTGTCTATCACATATTGGCTTGAGTGTTTCTATCTCAATTCTGTCTATACAATGTACAATATGCGATAAAACTTGACAAGATTGGATTGCATGTAAAAACCGTTTTGGTGAGACTGTGTGATAATTTGCATAACGGGGAGGGGCTGCGAAAGTTGATTCTTTATACTTTGCGCAAAAGCCACCGTTAAAAAGGACCTAAAAACTGGAGGTATTGTAATATCCGAGGTCCTAAGAGGTTAAAAGAGCCCGAAAAAATTTAAAGGCAATAAAAAGCAATTCATGCCAAATATGGGCCATTTAGGTTTCACCATCAATTCTCCAAAGTTTGAGAATTTAGTATACCTCTATTATAATATAAATCTGAGGGAGTTTGGTTGGAGAATAAAAACGGGTTTGTACTTCCTTGAAAGTCCTGAAAAAACTGAAAAACATTTTGGACGTTATTGGTGTAGAAATCACTTTGAGCTTTGATTTGTAGATTTGATATAGTCAATATCTTATATTTCCACTCTTTTACACCAAAGGAAGCATTTGAGTTCATTCGTTAGGAATATCCAATATTCATCGTGCACATATGTCATGTTTGTATGCATTGATTTTCCTATCTAATTTTGATCACTCCAATTCATTTACGCGTTCACCGACTTGGTTGTTTTATGTTCATTAATGGTGTGATTTATACCTTGTGTCACCCCGATTTTGCTTGTTTATTTCATTTCTCTCATTTTGTCTATTTGGGGACATCATAAAAAGGGGGAGAATGAATTATCTGATTAGAATGAATTATCTGATTATGGGGCAAGTTTTGAAATTTGAGGTTCATCATAAATCTGATATATATGTATATATGCATATGTTTATTATCTCATTTCAAACTCGATACGTCACTTGATATTTGTTTTATCTCATGTGTGTAGGTACATCCTTGATAATCCCATGATACACACCCTGATGAGAAAAGCGTGAAGATTCCTGAAGAATTGAAGAACAAACGATGCATCCTTAGTCATATGTACCTCTTTCAGTTTTGGGTTCATGGAAGGGTAGATTTGTATAGGCATTGTTCATACTTGATAATTCGAATTTTTTATGTTTGTTCCGGCATAGACATAGGGGGAGATTTGTAAGGACAATTTGTCCATCTTTATGTATATGTTATGTCATACGCCGTTACAAGATTGATGGTTGAAAAGATCACATCGTCATCAACGAAATCCGAAATCCAAAGATCAACAGAAGAAGGAATCTGGAAACAGTCAGCCGGACCGGTCCGCCCCAAAATAAAAAGAACCGGTCCGCCTAGCCTCGGACCGATCCGCTGAAATAAAAAAGGAACCGATCCGACTGTGGACCGATCAGCCCAGGACCGGACCGGACCGCCTTGCAAAATGAGTCCAGAGAGCACCGAACCGATTGCGAACCGAATCGACTTCAAATTAAAAGAACCGATCCGCCATCGGACCGATCCGCCTGAGGCCCGATCCGATCTGCCCTGGATAAACTCTGCCAGATCGTGTAGAAGATTTTTTAGGGTTTTGACTCCTTATTTAAACCACGATCAGTTGTTGGTTTCTATAAGACTTTCCCACATTTTTCAGAGCATATCAACCCTAAAGTCTTCACCTATTGAGTCCTATGATTCTAGGTTTTTATATTCACACATCTTTCATATCTATGTGAATCAAGTTTGGTAACCCAAGAACACCATTGCTGTTGTTCAACCCTTTGTGAAGTGGACCGCTCCTTCCTCTTAATTGCTACCCTACTGGAAAGGGAGTCTTCCAGCCGCGACTACAGAATCAAATGCCTGCGGGTAATTCTTAGTCAAAAACTTGTATTTCAGTGTAATCCGATTGTAAGCCGTTTCTCTTACAAATTATAGTGATATACAAATGGTTTTGCCCTTGTGGGGGATTTTTCCTTAATTATGTGTGTTTGAATAACTCTTCCATGATTTCATATTGTTTCAATCACACCTAGTTGCATGTTTAGGGTTTGTTTGGGTTAAAAGGTGTTTAATATATAACTTGATCATTTGAACGCGAGCACACACACGTTCTCATGAGATAAAAGGTTGAGAATCATGGGTAGCATAGGGAGGGTACTGATCAGGGTGAGGTGCACTAGGTTACCATGACGATTGTTGGAACGTGTGAGGATCCGCAAAATAGGGTTTGGATTCGTATTGCGCAAAAAGGTGATCAGGCCTCAACGAATAGCTTTGGTACTCACACCACTCGGGATTTGATACGTCATAATAATAGGACGAGGTGGGTTCTGAAATAGTGTTATATGGATACACATGTTCCATGGTGGGTTCAGATGGATATGGAAAGTACAAGTACTTATGGGGCAAGTGGTTGGCCAGAAAGAAAGAGATGCACAACGAAACATTTGACGCGTTGATACTCGTCAACGAAGGCGATGGAATGTGAGGTGCGTGCGTGGATGACACATGAGTATTAATGGTGTGTGTGTGAGAGTTGAAGCCACTAAGTAAATTGTGGAGGTTCGGCTCAAGCTGAACGTCAAACATGCTTCGAGACAATGGGAAATGGCCAAAATACTCTTGTAAAGGACATTCTTCTACAATGATGGGAGAAATATTTTTTTGGATTTTTAAATTTTTTTCAAAATGAAAGAAAATATTTTTGCAATTTTTCTGAAAATGATGGGAAGAAAATATTTTTGGATTTTTTAGAAAAATAAAGGAAGAAAATATTTTTTGATTTTTTGGAAGAGAAGACGGGAGAAAAATATTTGGGCTCTCGAATTGGACAAACTCACTAAAACCGACTACCAAAAGATTGAATTGGACACACACAAGTCAAGGTTGAATCCTAACTATCACATATCCAATTTATATCTTCAAAATTAATGAAAGGGTAGTCAAATTTTAATTAAGTCCGCGAGCAATAAAAATCACGGAATTTATCTTTGTGATCGACTTTGCAAAAATGTTCTCCTATGGGGCTACCTAGTTGATTGATTTTAAATTCAATGATAACTATGGCAGCACACAATGGATAAGAAAGTGAGTCGAGTGATGAAATCCCTTCTCGTTTTCATGACTGGGTCTAGGTCTTAGGTTCATTAATTCATCAAACTATCCAAAACAAATGCAATGCGATAATAAAAATCACATAGGAGCAAATAGGCACACAAGGAATGGACTTGCTTGCAGGATATTCACGAGTGATGAAGAATGTACCTCCCATGACTTTTACACACGTGAGGTGAAGATCGTGTTGAGTTGACCGGGGGGAAGCTCGCCTAACATCAGTCGGCTTCGGGAGTCCTACCGACCCAAATTAGAGAGGCTTCTAAATCCACGCCTTTGGACCCCCTCTTTTTACCTTGTCCGGTTTCCCTATCACGCTTTTATTCTTTTTTGAATTATTACAAATATAAATGAAAAATAATGGTGTCTCCAAGCACCGTAATACAAGCCAAATAGTATAATCCTACTACAAAACTTATAATAAAATGAAAAATGGTACCAAAAATGAAAAAACTAGAACAAATGAATTACAATCTAAAATGACTTCTCAAGTGCGTCAAATTCTAAAAAGTGACAACGATGCCATTTGATAGGTTGGATTTTTGGTGTCGTTGTTGTCAAGCCAAGCTAATCAATTCCTTTATCACCTACACAAAAATATAACAAAATAAAACAAAGGTAAGTAAGGATGTCAATTCTAATCTAAGGAGTGAAACAAATTAGAAGTAATGCAATTCATTTTTTATTTAATTTCTTTTTAGACATTTTGTATTTTCTATTTTTTAATGACTTCTTTATACTAAAACAATTTTGAGTAGAGGTGTAATAACTAAACTAAGTGGCTAAAAATTGAAGAACAAAATCAAACACTAAAATAAGTGATAAAGTGAGGTAAATAAATGTGAGAACAATCAAGGAATGAGACTACATCACAAATTCTAGTTATTCTAATTAATTAATTTACTCATTTGAAATCTCCCAAGTTAGGATTAAAATTACAAGTCAACTCTCATCAAAAATATAATTTTAATAGCAACCTTTTAGAAATTTAAATCCAAACCCCCACCACAACTCTAGAAATTATATTTGTACTCCTTTTAATAAACCACCCACTAGGATCGATTCATCAAAATTCACATAAATCTTAGAAAATAAAATTTAGAGTAGAAATTCAAGGAATAATACCACACTTGAGAAATCCCTACCTCTAGTTCGATTCTAAAATGAGTATTATATCTCGAATTTCGATTTTCTCTTGAAAATCATTTACCCTCTCTCGAGGCGTAAATTAAAAAGTGAAGGATCACAATTAACATTCAAAGGGAATTTCAAATAAACATACTAATTAATTAAAATAACAAAAAAATAAGGGTTCATCCCACCCCTTGAAAGGGATTTTCATCCTAACATAATATAAAACATGATAATCAAATAAACAAAGGCAATAAAATAAAAGTGGAGAAGAGAACAATCAAACCAAATCTCTTTGAGTGAAATTGATCTCCAATCCTTGAATTCTAAGCACACACCCTTCAATTGAGTGATCAAACAATATTATAGATGAAAAATTCGCACTCAACTGGAATCTCACTACAACTTATTTCGCTCAATTTAAATCTAAAAAGAAGAAAATAAAAAAGCTAATTCTAATATACAATTTATTTCTACCTAAAAAAATATCTCTAAACTTTCTCTCTACTCTTTCTAGCTTCAAAATGGGCCTTCATCTTCTTAAATAGTTGGCACAATGAAGTAAGGGGGTAAGGGACAAAGTTGGAAGAATTAGTAGTGCATGAGGTAAGTATGGTGTGGGTGAGGGTAATGTGGGAAATATTCTCACATGTGCATGAGGTGAGGTCATGAGAGAGTGGGAATAAGTGTGAGGGTTAACTTTGGAAAATAAAGGTTTAAAACATGCAAGTGGGTTTTCTTGGTTTTGGTATTATACAGGAGGTAAAACTCGGGTAACGGCGTGGGAGTTAAAAAATGGTAAGACAAGGAACTTTTGTTTGGTGGAAAGGTGGGTTAATGGTTCTAGGTATAATGTTGGAGGTGAGTTGATGAATCGAAGTGGGTTCCGGTTTAAATGGATCTGGGTTAATGAGGTTGCTCGTCCAGTGGGTTGGCAGGGGGATGCGTATAATCGGGTTTGAAGATTTATGGGTTGAAATGGAGATGGGTTGGTTGGAGATGGAGGAGGATGATAAGCTTGGGTCGCGATTTGGTTGAGAGAGAAAGAGTGTGTGATAGGATCGTCGGATTTTCAACTAGACAGAAGTTAGGTATAGCAGGTCCGACAGGTCAGGTCTTCCCGGTTATGGGTCTGGGTTTTGTTTGGAACTCGGGTTTGATTTTGAATTAAGGAAATGGGTATTATGGGAGTTAATGGAGGTTGGGTAGGAGAGAGAGAGAGGTTGGTGGTTTGGGTGGAGAAGATGAAGTGGGGGTGATGTTTGGGTGAGGTTGAGTGTATGGGAGTGTGGTGTTATGGTGTGTGTGAGGGTTTATGGTAATAGGGGTGTGTGTGTGTGTTTAATGTGAACCCAACTAAAAATAAAAATAGAATTAACACTACCTAAAACTAATAAAAATAAAATTCTAATAAAAGATAAAAAACTAAACTTAAAAGAAAATGAAAACAATAAAATTTTATTAAAACTAAAAATTAACTTTCTAAACTATAAACTAATAAAAGACTCAAATAAAATAAGAATAAGATTAATAAACAAGACAAATAAAATAAAACTAAAAACAAAGAAAATAAAATAACTAAAAATCTAATAAATACGCACACCTAAATCATAAAAATATACACGACTCAAAACAAAATATAAAATAAATATTAAAAATCATAAAAATGACTCAAATAAAAAACAAAAATAAAAAAAAAAATGTAAAAAGATACAAAATAAACACACACAAGGGTCAGGACATGTTTGGGATCGACTAGAGAACAGGGTAATAGGTACGAAAATTGGGGTTTAGCTCCTTTATACTGCGCAGTTGACTTGAAATACATGTTTTGAATCCGCAAACGGTATATGACCTGCATGATAAACATATATACTCATAAGACCCATTTTGTAGATAATTAATAATTAAAAATCGTCTATTCGGGGTATTGTTTAAACACTTTTGGTTGCTTATCGTCTTTGACAATGCCATTGGTTTATGGTCGGTAAGGAGAAGACTTGTTCCTTTGAATTGCATATTCAACGACTAACTCTGTGACCTCAACCTCGAAGTGGAGTCCATTATTTGACACCAACTCACGGGGAACTCCATAACGATAGATGATGTTCTTTCTGATGAACTTGGCCACTTTCTTCGCATTTATTACCACATAAGACTAAAGTTTGACCATTTTCATAAAGTAGTCAATGGAGACCATGATGAATTCACGGTCGTTCAAAGCTTTGGGAATGACTTTCCATATCATGTCTATGCCCCTGGTGGAGAAGGTCCAGGGAGAGGTCATGTTGTACAACTCTCGAGGAGGAAATTACTGAAGGTTAGCAAACTATTGGCATTTGAGGCATCTTCTAACATAAGTAGTGATGTCTTGAACAATTGTGGTCTGGAAGTACCTTTGATGAATGATTTTCTTGGCATGCATGTGACTGTTCATGTGGGGCCCATATTCCCCACTGAGGAGTTTCTGCGTCATATCTTCAATCCCAACCCATGCTATGCAATGTAAGTGGGTTCCATCAAACTTTCTCTTAAAGAGTGCTTTGTTACAGATGATGTACAAGGCCGCCAGATTGTAAAGGGTCACATGGTATTTCTTGTTCGCATCTCAGGGAAACTTACTATATTTGAGAAGGAACCAAATGCCATAGTATTGTAATCCCTCCATGTTTGCATCTTCTTCTACAATGATCCCGATGTGGTAGCAGTGGGTGGGTGCAACTTATTTTGTAACTCGAAAGGGGTTATTATTATTATTCCCTCAGGGATGTTAACCATGGAGGACAAGGTTGCTAGTGCATCGGCTAGGCTTTTCTTTAAGTGAGGAAGGTAATGAAAGGTGACATCTTTGAATTAGAAGAAAGCTCTTTTAGGTGGGCATGAAAGGGTAGTACCTTCTCGTCTTTAACTTTTAGTTTCCTGGGAATTACCCAACCATAAGGGATGAGTCTCTATAGATGTCCATGTGTTTGATTACTTTCTCAAGGGAGATTTTGAGTCCTACAATGCATGCCTCATATTTAGTCATGTTATTGGTGAAAGAGAAATGAAACTTAATGGCAATGGGGTTGTGAGAGTAATCGAGAGCGACCAAAAGTATCCCAATACCATACCCTTTATTATTAGTATCTCGATCGAAGAACATTTTCCACATCACGAGGTCCTCATGAGAGGTGTAGGTGATATTTTTGTATGGGAACTCGAAGATCCAAACTTTAATTCCTTCCATAGGATGATCGATAAGATAATCAAATATGGCTCTCCCCTTCATAGCTTTCTATGTGACATAAACGATGTCGAACTCGACCTATAATATCAGCTAGTAGGACGTAGTGGGATTATCTAGTAGGTATTTTATGGAATCCATTCGGGACACTAGTATAATGGGGAATGCAAGCATGTAGTGCCATAATTTTTGCATGACCCAGACTAGGGCGACATATGCCTTCTCTAATGCAGTGTAGTTTACTTCATACCCAATTAGATTTCGACGAGCATAGTAGATTTCTCTTTTTTTATGATATTTCTCAATGTATTGGGCTTTCAAAGCCCCTGTTGTAATATCGGGGGTAGTCAAGTATAGGAGGATAGGGATACCTTATTGCGGATCCATGAGCATTGGAGGTAGAGTGAGGTATCATTTGATCTAATAGAAGGCTCTTGGCTTGCCTCATTCCAAACTTTAATTGAATCCTTATGGAGAAGTTTGAAAATGGGTTCACAAATAGAGGTCAGTTGGCTGATGAACCGACTAATGTATTATAGCTTACCCAAGAATCCATTCACTTTTTTCTCCATCTGGGGTGGTGGCATCCTGAGTATGGCTTTTAATTTGGAGGGGTATGTCTCAATACCTTTCTCACTAACCATGAATCCAATGAGTTTTCCTTTGGTGACACCGAAGATTGATTTCTGTGGGTTGAGTCACATGTGGTACTATCGCAGCCGATCGAAGAATTTCCTCAGGGCAGGAATGTGACCTTCCTAAGTCTTGGACTTGATAATCATGTCATTGACATACACTTTGGCTTCTTTGTGGATAAGGTCATAAAGGATAGTTGTAGCATCCCTTTGGTATGTAGCCCCGGCATACTTGAGCCCAAAATGGCATGGCTATATAGCAGAAGGTTCCCTATGGTGTAATGAAGGCGGTCTTCTCTTGGTGACCAGATGCATTTTAATCTGATTGTACGTGGAGAAATCATCAATAAATGACAAGAACATGACTGAAATTGTTGTCTATGACCATATCGATAATAAGCAGAGGGTAATCATCTTTTAGAGATGCCTTATTCAAATCTCGATAGTCGACACACATGTGGACTTCCCTCCCGATTTCAACACGGGGACAATGTTTGTAAGCCATGTAGGGTATTCAACTACACGAATAAATCCTATGTTTATCTCTTTCACCACTTCTTCTTTGACTTTGAGGGACCATTCTGTTTGGAGTTTCCTCAATTTCTACTTGATAGGATTACTCTCTGGGAAGGTAGGGATCTCGTGCTGAGCTATTTTTGGGTCAATACCGGGCATGTCATCCTATGACCATGCAAAGATGTCCACGAATTCTTTTAAAATCTCTTTAAATTGTGATCACTCATGCTTGTTGAGGGTGGACCATATCCTAATCTCGCGCAGATGGCTACTAGAACCGAGATTAATAATAATCGTCTCATCATTATTAGTTTGAACGAAGTTATGCTGTTTATTTATTTTCCTTATCGAGATCAATTAAAAATTATTCATTTACTAAGTTTGATTAGAATAAAGACAATTAATGTAAGGCATAACAAGATACTAAAAATCCTCGTTTATTTAATTAAAAGAGTTTTCAAGAATGACAGTAGTGGTAACCTGATCAAAGGAAGCCTAATTTACAATGATATCAGAGATAGGAGAAAAACAGTGGGCTCAGGCATCTCTTGGAGAAAATGGATAACAGGGTTTAGGTTTACTTAAGCCAGTTGAGCCGGATTGGCGTGCCAGTTGAGGATGGGTGTTTCAGTAGCAACGATCTTCTCAGATGGATCAGACAAAGCGACTTCCTAATGGATCATACAAATGAAGCACTTTATACTCTTGACTCACTTGAGTCTACATTGTATAAGTGCTCATCTAGTTTGAAAATTGTGATAAAATTTGTGTCCTATTCCCTAGATACCAAAGAGCCTCAGATTCTTCTCTTAATGCCACACTTGATTCAATTGAAGGTATAACTCTCAATCACACACAATAGGATTGCATACATTATTCATAAATTGCATTATTTGCTTGTATGTGAGTTGTGTGTGTTAATTCCCCTTGAAATTGATTTTGTTAATTTTTGCGAATTTTTAAATAATTTTTAAATGATTTTTAGAAATTAAAATTTTTGGTTTTAAAACTTTTGGGGTCATTCTGTGATTTCTAGTTTTACCATTTCATACCTAAAATTTTGGTTGGGTACAATCCGAAAGCGCTTGATATTTCAGGGGAGCTGTGTATTTATTTTCAAAACACGCGCTTCTGAGTTCATCTCATCCTTACATTTTTTGACCTTATAAACGACCAGATTTGTGTTTGTTGCAAGACTCATATCCCATGTGCTATCTCAGCCCCTGGATCTTAGTTATCAACGTTCTGCATACGTTCAAACCTAATCCAAGTGAATCTTTTTTAAGCCAATGAGAAGTGGTTTAAACCACCACTTATATTACACTGTTGGATCAAAGTCAAATAGGTCAATACCAAATCTCAACCATTAATTTGATCTCTGTTTCTCGAATCTTCCTCTCTTAGTATAAAAGGAGGCTTAGCCTCAACATTTACAAGATTTTGGTTAGTTCATCCAAAAAGAAGAGAGAGAAAAGAGAGAAAAGAGAGAAGGGAGAGAAGAGAGAGACCAGAGAGAAAACCTAACTCGTTTCAAACCCTAATTTCTTTTTCCAAAATAGTTTACACCAAACACCATACCTGAGTGTTTGAGAGTAAATGTGGTAGAGGTTTGAAGGTTGTTTGAGGGTTTTATCCTCTGAGTTGGCGATCTTATTTCCAACTTAGACATTTCATGTTAGATCTCTATTTCTTTTTCATAGAAACAGTAGATCTGGCCATTTCATGTCATATTACACTTAGATCTGCATCTTTTAGTTTCTCATCTTGAGAAATCGTATTTGTTGATTAAAGTTTATCTGTAAATGTTTTTAACAACTTAAGAATCAACAAATCTATTTTATGTTTCTAGTTCTTATGAAAAAAGACTACTGGCCTAGTTGGAATCGCAATCGGTGGTTTATAATTTCAAAAACATTTTCAAAACCCTTTGAAATTGTTTAAGATCTTGGCAGTCTTCCGAGCAAGGTTACCTTGGATTATGGGATTATTTGAAAGGTCAAATAAAGTCTTTTGTTCCTAAAGAAGAGAGAAACTGAAAATAGATTCATTTAGATCTGATATGTAATTTGATAGGACTTATTTGTATAAATAGGTGTGTGTGTGTGTGCATGCATGTGTTAGAACACTGTCACAAACACTTGACACACTTCAACACAAGAAGTGTTGGCTGTAAGATCTTAAAACGTAAAGAGTCGATGTAAATCTGGAACAAAGTGAGAAAAGTTAGCAAATTGAGAAAGCCACATCAACATCAGAACTGCAGAAAAGTTAGAATCAAACCAATGGGTACATATTCTAAACTTGTATAGGTCTATTTTGTGTGCATGTGTTTTATATAGTTTGTAACTTGAACATTTTGTTTTAGTGGATTTTTGGTTTGTGACTTAGAAGTCACCGTGGATGTTTCCTCAGTTGGGTGAGGTTTTACCACGTTAAAAAACTCCTTATACTTAATCTTTCTACATCTCCTCATCTCATTCTTGTGGGTGTGCTAATTTAGTTGATTTAACCCTTTTAGTATTAGTTTTCAAAACTAGTTACATAATCTTGAACATCTCTCGTAGATTTTTCATTAAACACATCTTGTGATTAATCTGTTTTGATTTAAAGAAAAGAGTTTCTCCAAAAAATAGTTCGGAGTTACTTAGACAGTTTAATCCTGAATTAAACTACTTAAGTAATAGCTTTTCAATTGGTATCAGAGCTTGGAAAATTTTCTTTAAAGATCTTATGTTTCTGAAATTATTTTCTTTAAAATCAAAAAGTGGACGAGAAATCTGAAAGATTTGGTAACTTGTCCAGACCTCCTCTCTTTGATGGAAACAAATTACCTTTATGGAAAGTAAGGATAGTTTCTTTCATACAAGGAACCTTGGCAGATGATGTTGATTAGGCACATATTCTTCATATTTATCCCCTTAATTTATGTATTTTTATGATCCCGTGTAGTGTAAATATCTGGGATTTGTCTCGTATTTATGCTACTAACCCCTTTTGGCAAGTATTTCTTATTTTGTGTATTTTTCATGTGTTTTACAGGTATTTCACGCAAATTGGTGTGAAGGAGAACTCAAAATAGTGAAATAAACCAAGAAATGGAGAGTTGAAGGGCATTTTCGTAATTTTTCAGCCTTAGTCCGGAGGTGGGGCCAACTAGAAAGTTGAAGATCTCTAAATTACAAGAATACTGGAAAAAACGGCACCTCAATCCGAGCTACGGTGAAGAAGTTACGATGTTTTGAAGTTGCGCGATAATGAAGAGAAACGGACCAGTCTGGATGTGCGAATTTCTGTCATTAATTATGCAGATTTTATGGTGATTGGTTGGCAAAAACTTGTGCCACAAGCGAAATTTGATGTCAAATTCGTGCAACTTGGTGCTATAAAAGACCAAGCCCTACCTCATTCCAAAGAGAGTCAAATTCTAGAGAGTAGAATAGAATTTTAGAGAGAGAATTAGATTTTAGAGAGTCTTTTTGTAAGTTTGAAGAAGAAGAATTTTTTTGGATTCAAGTTCATCTCTTTTCCCTATTGCTGAATACAAGTATCAATTTTTCATTCTCTTATTTATTCTCAATTCTATTTCAATTCAATTATCACTTGTTTTGTGATTTTTGTTTTTACAATGTTTCTTAGATCCACAATTACATGCATTGTTATGAATTTATTTTCATTTAATAAAATCATGCCTAGCTAAGTTTTTAAAGGTTGGGTTGCATGAACCCATCCCAATGTAAATTACTTATGTAGAAAATAGAATTTAAATTGAAAATTTGAAAGAGTCGTGCGAGACAATTTTACAACCATTGTAGATCTTTTAATCTCTCTTGCCCTAGGTACTTGGGATGTTTAAGAATATGATGTGCGTAAAATTATTTATCACCGCTTTATATTTACCTTTGATTTCATATGGTGCGGGCTTGATCCTCATATATGTAATGCTTAGGATCTATAAAGACTGGATTCATTCAAATTTATAATTTACAATTCTAGGTTTCTATACGGTAAATTAATAGGGTTAGGGGATTGTATTCCAACCTACTTTCTCATTCATCTTAATTAGTTTGCTCATGCATGCATAGTTAACTTTTTTATTTTTTTCCTCTTCAACCATCATCATCTTTTTCACTTTTATTTTAGAAGTAATAAATCAGTTAAATTCTATCAAACATTCCATGTGGATTCGATACCCAGACTCGCCACTATACTCCTTAAGAGTGTAGTTACAAGTTTAGGTTTTTTTGTATTGAGGTTGGAAGCCGATAACAACGACTAGCGTATTACACGGACGCTCAATTTTTCCCCTCGATCAAAATGGCGCCGTTGCCGGGGAGTGTTCGTTATAGATTGTAATTGACTTACTACTTCGTAAAAAAAAAAAGGTAAATAAAAAACAAATTTTGAAAAATATGGGTGTCACATTCTTGAATTGCCCAATTTGAAATGTCTTACTTTAACTCATTTGGTGGCTTTAATTGTCATGCTAATAGTGAGGAGGGGAATGAACTCACGATTTATGATCATTGGATCAATATTACTAAAGATGAGTCTCATAAATACAAGCCTAGTGCTAAGAAAATCCAAATTTATCAAAATCAATTGCTTGAAGAAGAAAGACTTGAAAAAGAATATCGAGAAAAAAATCATTATTGGGAGCAAGAGTTAGATGCATTATTTGAACCCAATGAGGATTTTTCTTCTGATAGTTTTGAAGATGAAGTAAGTTTTCAACCAAATGAGGAATTCGAGGTGCTAGAACCAAGGAAACCTACTTTGGAAGAACTCTTGCTTGATATAAAAAAGCAATCTGATGACCTTGCTGTTACCGAGTTGAAAATTATAGCAACTTGCAAGGAGTTGAATGATTATTTGGACAACTTAGAGAAGGTAGAGACTTGTGATTCACCTACTACTTTTGAGAATGAAATCATTGAGAGTGATCCAAGTTCTTTTGAATATCAACCTCTTATAAATATTTTAAAACCTATTGAGGTTGAAGATCATTTGTATCCTTGTGTCCCCACTATTGTCGAACCATTAAATCCATCACAAGAACTGGATGAATGCCTTGAGGATGTTGATCCGATTCTTGTATGGGAATATTTTTTTGAGATGCTTCATCTTACGGGCCATACACTCAGACGTGTCACTCCACCAGATCCAATTGAAAATTTTGAGGGAGAAGATTTTGAGGACAAGGACTCAATGCTTAAATTATTTTTCAAGATGGACTCTTCCTACTTGTGTGATCCGCTTCCCATACTACTTGAAAAATCTTTGGGAAGTGATTCTATTTTTCTTGAATCCCAATGGTACTTGTCCCCCTGTGCACTCAAATCCCCCTAAATTTTTTAATTGGTGATGGTGCATTTTTTAAAATTTGCACATGCCTTCCGTTTTTCAAACGGAATTCTTTTTTTTCGGGAGGCATGCATCATAGTCAGGGTACACTATTAATCCCTCAAAGTCAAATTGTATTTTGGGTGGACACTTTTAGTGTATGATTTATTAGCCGTTCCAATTTTAGGTTGTAAATAGTTAGTTTTTTTTTTCCTTTTCTCTTTTATTATAGTCTAGTTTCGATAGTTAGAGTTTTTGTTATTCTTTTTGCTATGCTTGGTTCTAACATGTTTTGTAGATTCAATGAACTCGCACTCATCGGGGATCGCTCCATTTGGGTAATATCTTTATGTTCCTCTCTTTATGTTGTGTTCTTGATTTGCATTGAGGACAATGCAATATTTAAGTTAGGGGGTGTGGGATATTCTTCCCGTTTATTGTTTAGATTCATTGATTCAATCACATGTTCTTTCCAAGTGTGTTTTTCAGAAAATTTAAAAAAAAAAAAAAATTGAAAAAAAAAAGCCAAAAATATTTTTGTTCAAAATAAATAAAAATTGGAATTTAAATTTTTCAAAAATATCACCTTTATTCTGTTTAAAGTCTCAAATTGTTAAATCTCAATTGCACTAAGCCAAAATTGACCAAAGATGGAAATTGAAAGAAAATTGACGACTTTACGAATAAGTGTGGAGATTAGTCCAACACGGTGAGATTTCGAGCCTTTCATTTTTTTATGAGTTTTTAAATCAATCCGAGTTTATGATTAACTCAAAGTTCTTTTCAGCGTTTTAATAAGTCGTTGATGATCTCAATCCTTTGTTTTGATCGGTTATGGGAAATGTGTAAAATATTGCCTCGAAATTCGTGCTAAATATATATCTAAATTTAATTAATCTCGAGATGCATATGGTAAGGTGATTAGAAATTTGGACAATGAAGTAGGCCCTCGTTTGTTACCCAAAAATATTAGCCATAAAAAGTTGTGAAAAATAAAATTATCCCTTTGCAACCCAAGTTGAGCCTAATAAAATATTTTCCTTTCGTTTGATAACCCGAAAAACCCAAATAGCCCGGAATTGTAAAAATTGAGAATATTCATCAAATAAAGTCCAAATTGTGCTATAAAAAGGGGCAAGAAAAAAATAGATATGCTCAACAAAAATAGCAACAAAAGAAAAAGAAAAAAAAATGAAAACTGAAAAAGAAAGAGAAAAATGAGCAAATGCCCGGAAAAGCACTAATGGACGTCATAAGGACATTTTCCAATTCCAACATTCTCTACCATTTTCATTTTTTTCCCTTTTACACCTTAACCCCAAGAAAAGTCCTAACCGAGTCCGAATGGTGAAATTAATTACCGCATGGAGAGCTAAGACATGAAAAGATAATATGAGAGATTAAATAGTGTGAACTAGAGGTGATGTTCCCGTTTCCTAACAACTGTATTCCGATGATGAGATTTTTCACAATAAATTTCCTTCTTTTCAATTTTGTATGCGTGAATTTGTGTCCATTATATTTACTCTTTATATCATGCATACCGAGAGAAAATATCCACAATCCGAGTAATTCGTTTGTGAGTGCATTGAAAAGAGTCTGGAACCCCCGGATTTTAAAAACACTTCACAATTTAAAATCAGACTTTGTAATTTCCTTGTAAAACTTAATTTATATGCGGAAGCGTAAACGGTAGGATGATGGTTCAAATTCAAATATTAAAATACCAATTTTAACATAAACAAAATAAAGTGAATAATTAACTTAAACAAACCAAATTATTAATTATCACTTAAACCTGTTAAGTCCAATTAAAATCAAGTCCTAGAATTTGCCTAAATTATGATTGTTCATATTTCCATGTTAGGCCAAACCAAATTAATGCAAGTGACTTGAATTACACAATTTTACCCAATTTAAATTAGTGTGATTATTAAAACAAATTTTATCTTGAATTAATTCTAAGAATGCGTTCTAAATTTTGTGCAAGATAAAATAAACAATGTCACACTACGCCGCGATGTACGAGGAAAAACCCAAGACGGGAAAAAAACCTCGGACGGCCCTAGCCACAAGTCCACTAGATACGGAATTACAAATTACAAGACAAAAGACTTACATCCTCGACTCGAACCCTCTCAAGCCTTGTCGCTCCTCCTTGTAAACACCTCTTCCTAGTGAACAACCACGGAGCTCCACCGCGGTCTCGGAATCCACCGATAGGGCTTTGTATGGTCACCGTCACCCAAGATTGGAGCCTTTATCCAATTGAGTAAAAACCGCAACAAAAGTCTTCTTCTTTGTGATGGGATGTAGAAGCAAACCCGAAACGTCTCCTTTTTAATTCGGTAGAGAAAAACCGGTGCCAAAACTCCAAGTAAAGAATATGAATATAGAAACTTGGAATAAACAACTATTGGGTGTAAACTAGAGTGTGTATGAATTTTTCTTTAAAAAGTGACACTCAAAACATGAACATTTTCCTTTTGTAAATGATCTCTCAAACTCTCTCTAGGAGATGTATTAGGATGGAAAAGTTGTCTTGGAAAATGTGTTTCCCGCACATAATAATGTATGAAAAAAGTTGGTTGAAAACTAAGTGGAGAAGTGGGGAAAAACTGCAAAAAACTGTTCCCGCTGGAATCTCGTTCGAACGAACTTGATTCTCGTTCGAACGAGACTTCTAACGAGCGACCAGCCTGGGCTCGTTAGAACCTCGTTAGATACCTCGTTAGAACGAGAACATTCGTTCGAACGACATATCGAACGACTGACCAGTTAGGGTCGTTGGCTAAACTCGTTCGAACGAAACTGGTTTGAACGAAAAACTCGTTCGAACGAAACCTGGTTCGAACGAAAAAAAACTCGTTCGAACGACATTTCTAACGAAGGACCAGAATGTTTGTAAAATTCGATTTTTGGCCCAAAAACTTTTATAAACTTATTTTATTAATCCTAACACCCAATAAACATTGTTCCAAGCTCCTATATAAATATAATTGCATTCATACCTTGGGAGCATGGAACTATAGTTGATGACGTAGAAACGAGGCACGCAAACCGGCATTTTGATGAAGCTTTATATTCTTTGCCGCTACGTCTTCAACACACACTTCATAGGCTTGAGAGTATTACAATAAAACACTAACCTATGAATAAATGTTTTTGTCCGGAATTGAGCCAAAACAATACATGGACTCAATTGGAAATTTGTGTCCTTACAAATCTCCCCCTTTGGCTATTCCGGGACAAAAACCAAAAACAAAAATCCTAAAGGGCCGTCAAGCTCACTAGACTCAAAACATAACCCGCCCAATCTTGACTCAACCCAAGGATTAAATACTTTGCCTTTTAAAGATGCCGCTTTAGAAGAATACCTGCACACTTAAGCAAACTCATCAAATGCATAGGGAATATCAAAATATTAAATGCAATTAATTAAATACTCCCCCCTAAAATAATTCTCCCCTTTATCCAAACAATGACATTTACTTAGAAAGACGTCTCCCCCTAAGATAAATCTCCCCCAAACTAAGAAATAATAATAGGTTTAGATACCATTTCTCCCCCTATCATCATTCTCCCCCTTTTTGTTCAGGAATAGACAAAGGTTAAAGAATCAAAACATAAAGGCATGTAGAAGCTTAAAGTGTTAAGACATTAAAGCACATGAGCAATAAAAGCATAACTAATCCAAGATAGATACCAATAAATAAGTATAAGCATGGATGGACTAGAAATCAAGGCAAAGACAAACAAATATCATATATATATGTACTAAAAATATATCAATAGAGCACTTGCATATATATATAGATATAAACACACACATGACACAAAATACAATAAGTTTGCACACTCGTATGGCAAAAATGTGTCATATGGAAACGGAAGTGTAGGGGTGTGAACTAGCAACAATTAAATTTAGACCCAAACACTTAATAAACGTTTACGGAGTTCTCATTTGATTGCAAACTTCATCACATTTAAATATAACCTAATGTGACAATATAGATTGAACTCGATGAACAAACATACACAATGCATACAAGCCTAGCATATTAATGATTCTACAAACCAATAGAGTCATGACATGAAATACGCAACTAGGATAAACGGACATTGTGCAAACCGTTGACATATCATCCAATCTCCCTCAATTTGCATTTATATTAATGTTGAATGAATATATCAATCAAACATAGGCCTTGGAAATTTATTTTCTTTTTAATGCCATATATTCTGTTTTTAGGCCTTGGACCACGTATTTCTTTTAGGTCCATTTAAAACGGTGGCTTACTATTCGCAAAGGATCACTTAGTCCTTTCGGAGCCCTTCCCCGTGCACATTTATATATTGTTTTTAATTTTCGCACAAATCTCACAGGCAACGAATTTTGACATGCACTAGTCCTCCTAAGTCACAAATATGTAGATGACAAGATTGGTAGGAGAACACTTCACAAAGCTCAAATATACATATGAAGTTTAAATTTCAAAAGAGCTCGTGCATGTGTGAAATAAAGGCATATGAAAATAGAATCCATTTAATCAATACAAAATCCAACTACTCCAAAAAAAAATGGTAAAGAACATTTTAAGGATTGATAATCTAAACCAAAATTTCTAGCCACGTGGGAGCGTTAAAGGAGGGATTCAAACACAAGTATATGCCACATAAAGTGTGTCAAACAAAAATACACACAAAATAAAATCTTTTTGAGTTTTTTAACTTTTTAATCAAAAATAAATATATATATATTCTCAAAAGGATAAACACAAATCATTTGAATCTTTCATTAAGCTCAAATTATCAAAAAATAAAGTCCAAATGATAAATAAAAATCTTTTTGTATTTTTCATTTAAAGCAAACAAAATGAAAGAAATATAATACAAAAGATAAACAACAATCATAATTCTAGCATGGGATAAGCATGGATTAAAGACTAGAAAATGATTAAACAAGCATACATTTAGCATATGAATATAGCATGAAGTACAAAAGCTAAAGTATGCAAATACTAACACATTCATCCTTTAGATTTAGCATGGGAGGAAGCATGTGAAAGTAAATGAGAATCAAAATCCCTATTTTGTAAGGCAACCAAATCGGATTTCCTAACCCAAATTAATGAAGAATGACAATCTTAGGGTGTAGGAACATTAGCTACCGTGGTTACTTTACAATGGGATTTTCTAGGAATTCGTTTAAGATCAAAACAAAATTTCCTAAGATGACCTTTTCGACCACAATGTGAACAAGTGAAAACATGTCGAAAAGATTTACCTAAGGGGTGATCTTTAAATGTATTCCTAGTAGATTCTCCTAAAATGTTGGTTTTGACTTTAGTGTTGAATTCATTACAAGTATTGAAGCCTAAACCAAATGTGTCATTTTTAATTTGAAACGTTCCTAACATTTTATCAAGTTTTTCCGAACGACATTCCAAATCAAATTTGACATTACTAGAATCTTTTAATTTATTTTCCAAATCTAAAATGGTAGATTCTAGTAAAAAATTTCGCTCTTCAGAAGCAAGAAGCTCCTTTTTCAAGGATTTCATTAAATTCCTAAGGCTATTTCTTTCGCCTTCTACGTATTCTAGCTTCTCTCGAAGAGTCCTCTCACGTGTCCTAAGGTCTTCTATTAAGGCACTTTCATTAACGACCTTGATACTCTCTCTTAAACTCGCTTCTAACTTCAAATTAGCCTTTTTCAATTTAATAGATTCTTTATATAATTCTTGAAAAGCATTTTTAAGTTCACTCTCATCAACCTCTTCTTCATTTTCACTCTCTATTTCTTCTCCACTCTCACTATCATCAAAAATAAGGGAATCATGAACAATGACCTTGGAAGTGGCATGTGCTATCGTGTCATCAATTGATGAGTTCTCACTATCACTCACATGACTTGCCATAAAAGCCACAAAATTTTTCTTTGTGGGGGAATCGGGCTTTTCTTCCGTATCACTATCACTAAGGGTTGCATTATATGAAATGGGTCACTTAACCTCCTTCCTTAGTTTAGTGGGGCACTCATAAGCCCTATGGCCATAACCTTCACAACCAAAACATTTATTAGACTCGTCCCTATCAATATTTTCATTACTTGGTTTAGGGATCTTATCGGCTTTAGAAATCTTCTCGTTTTTATCATGTTTAGAAGATTCAAATTTCTTAAAATCATTTTTAAATTTATCTTTGTTGAATTTAAGAAATTTTCTAAATTTACGAGCAAATAAAGCCATATCTTCCGAGTCACTATCACTCTCGCTCTCTACTACTTGTTTAACATCTTTTCGGGCTTTTAAAGCAACGCCCTTTTCAATTTTCTTTTCATTTTTAGAGGGAAACATATCCAGTTCATAGGTTTGTAAATCACCTCGAAGCTCTTCTAATTTCGTAGAGGCTAAAGTGAGTAAAGAATTTAAAACGGTCACCTTAGGAATAAATCTATCGGGTAGGGACCTTAAAATTTTCTTTACTACACGGTCGTCAGGTATTTTCTCTCCCAAGTTAAAAGATGAATTAACAATATCAGAAAGTCTAGCATAAAATTTATCAAAAGTTTCTTTTCATCCATTTTGATAGTTTCAAATTGAGTGGTGAGGTTTTGGAGTTTAGAAGCTTTAACGACAATCGTTCCTTCATGAGTTAATTGTAAAATATCCCAAGCTTCTTTAGCGGTCTCACACGTCATAATGCGTCGGAATTCATCCGGTGTGACAGCGCTAAATAAAGCATTTAAACCACGGGAATTAAAATTTGCTAGCTTAAACTCATTTTCGGTCCATCTATCGACGGGTTTGGGAACACGTTCATTTTCAATAAGATGAGTTGGTGAGGTCCAACCGTTAACAACAGACATCCAAACACGTTCATCGATAGATTTAAGTGCCGATTTCATTCGCGCTTTCCAATACGCGTAGTTTGAACCATCAAAAATAGGAAATTTTGAAAATGGGGAAAATTCCATTTTAGCCAAAAATTAAAGGATCTTAACGAAATAATTTATCATTTTTGGCTCTGCTACCAATTTGAAAAGAGTCTGGAACCCCCGGATTTTAAAAACACTTCACAATTTAAAATCAGACTTTGTAATTTCCTTGTAAAACTTAATTTATATGCGGAAGCGTAAACGGTAGGATGATGGTTCAAATTCAAATATTAAAATACCAATTTTAACATAAACAAAATAAAGTGAATAATTAACTTAAACAAACCAAATTATTAATTATCACTTAAACCTGTTAAGTCCAATTAAAATCAAGTCCTATAATTTGCCTAAATTATGATTGTTCATATTTCCAAGTTAGACCAAACCAAATTAATGCAAGTGACTTGAATTACACAATTTTACCCAATTTAAATTAGTGTGATTATTAAAACAAATTTTATCTTGAATTAATTCTAAGCATGCGTTCTAAATTTTGTGCAAGATAAAATAAACAATGTCACACTACGCCGCGATGTACGAGGAAAAACCCAAGACGGGAAAAAAACCTCGGACGGCCCTAGCCACAAGTCCACTAGATACGGAATTACAAATTACAAGACAAAAGACTTACATCCTCGACTTGAACCCTCTCAAGCCTTGTCGCTCCTCCTTGTAAACACCTCTTCCTAGCGAACAACCACGGAGCTCCACCGCGGTCTCGGAATCCACCGATAGGGCTTTGTATGGTCACCGTCACCCAAGATTGGAGCCTTTATCCAATTGAGTAAAAACCGCAACAAAAGTCTTCTTCTTTGTGATGGGATGTAGAAGCAAACCCGAAACGTCTCCTTTTTAATTCGGTAGAGAAAAACCGGTGCCAAAACTCCAAGTAAAGAATATGAATATAGAAACTTGGAATAAACAACTATTGGGTGTAAACTAGAGTGTGTATGAATTTTTCTTTAAAAGTGACACTCAAAACATGAACATTTTCCTTTTGTAAATGATCTCTCAAACTCTCTCTAGGAGATGTATTAGGATGGAAAAGTTGTCTTGGAAAATGTGTTTCCCGCACATAATAATGTGTGAAAAAAGTTGGTTGAAAGCCAAGTGGAGAAGTGGGGAAAAACTGCAAAAAACTGTTCCCGCTGGAATCTCGTTCGAACGAACTTGATTCTCGTTCGAACGAGACTTCTAACGAGCGACCAGCCTGGGCTCGTTAGAACCTCGTTAGATACCTCGTTAGAACGAGAACATTCATTCGAACGACATATCGAACGACTGACCAGTTAGGGTCGTTGGCTAAACTCGTTCGAACGAAACTGGTTTGAACGAAAAACTCGTTCGAACGAAACCTGGTTCGAACGAAAAAAAACTCGTTCGAACGACATTTCTAACGAAGGACCAGAATGTTTGTAAAATTCGATTTTTGGCCCAAAAACTTTTATAAACTTATTTTATTAATCCTAACACCCAATAAATATTGTTCCAAGCTCCTATATAAATATAATTGCATTCATACCTTGGGAGCATGGAACCATAGTTGATGACCTAGAAACGAGGCACACAAACCGGCATTTTGATGAAGCTTTATATTCTTTGCCGCTACGTCTTCAACACACACTTCATAGGCTTGAGAGTATTACAATAAAACACTAACCTATGAATAAATGTTTTTGTCCGGAATTGAGCCAAAACAATACATGGACTCAATTGTAAATTTGTGTCCTTACATGCATCCATAAGAATTTGAATCAAAACGAATTTTCGGAAAGTAACGTAATGCTCAATCGGTGGAAATTTGAGGTTTAATTTTTGGCTTTGCACACACACAAACACTACGGTTTGAGACATTTGAATATGAATTTATGGTGAGTATTTTTCGAAAATTTTAAATTGTACAATTTTTAAGTATTTTGATATTTATTTGAGTAAATAAAGAATTTTGTGGGTATATTCACTGCAAACCCTCACGAGACAAAACTCGTCCTACTAGGGTAACCTAGGGGTTTAAAGGCTTGTTGCATACGCTAAATGCAATCGCTTGCCCGCGAAAAAGGTATTCTATCCCAATAAAAGGATTTTCAAGAGTTGAACTTTAAACTAATTTCATTTACATTGCTCGGGACGCGCAAAGTTCTAAGTTAGGGGGTGTGATTAGGCACATATTCTTCATATTTATCCCCTTAATTTATGTATTTTTATGATCCCATGTAGTGTAAATATCTGGGATTTGTCTCGTATTAATGCTACTAACCCCTTTTGGCAAGTATTTCTTGTTTTGTGTATTTCTCATGTGTTTTACAGGTATTTCACGCAAATTGGTGTGAAGGAGAACTCAAAACAGTGAAATAAACCAAGAAATGGAGAGTTGAAGGGCATTTTTGTAATTTTTCAGCCTTAGTCCGGAGGTGGGGCCAACTAGAAAGTTGAATATCTCTAAATTATAAGAATACTGGAAAAAACGGCACCTCAATCTGAGCTACGGTGAAGAAGTTACGATGTTTTGAAGTTGCGCGATAATGAAGAGAAACGGACCGGTCTGGATGTGCGAATTTCTGTCATTAATTATGCAGATTTTATGGTGATTGGTTGGCAAAAACTTGTGCCACAAGCAAAATTTGATGTCAAATTCGTGCAACTTGGTGCTATAAAAGACCAAGCCCTACCTCATTCCAAAGAGAGTCAAATTCTAGAGAGTAGAATAGAATTTTAGAGAGAGAATTAGATTTTAGAGAGTCTTTTTGTAAGTTTGAAGAAGAAGAATTTTTCTGGATTCAAGTTCATCTCTTTTCCCTATTGCTGAATACAAGTATCAATTTTTCATTCTCTTATTTATTCTCAATTCTATTTTCAATTCAATTATCACTTGTTTTGTGATTTTTGTTTTTACAATGTTTCTTAGATCCACAATTACATGCATTGTTATGAATTTATTTTCATTTAATAAAATCATGCCTAGCTAAGTTTTTAAAGGTTGGGATGCATGAACCCATCCCAATGTAAATTACTTATGTAGAAAATAGAATTTAAATTGAAAATTTGAAAGAGTCGTGCGAGACAATTTTACAACCATTGTAGATCTTTTAATCTCTCTTGCCCTAGGTACTTGGGATGTTTAAGAATATGATGTGCGTAAAATTATTTATCACCGCTTTATATTTACCTTTGATTTCATATGGTGCGGGCTTGATCCTCATATATGTAATGCTTAGGATCTATAAAGACTGGATTCATTCAAATTTATAATTTACAATTCCAGGTTTCTATACGGTAAATTACTAGGGTTAGTGGATTGTATTCCAACCTACTTTCTCATTCATCTTAATTAGTTTGCTCATGCATGCATAGTTAACTTTTTTATTTTTTTCCTCTTCAACCATCATCATCTTTTTCACTTTTATTTTAGAAGTAATAAATCAGTTAAATTCTATCAAACATTCCCTGTGGATTCGATACCCAGACTCGCCACTATACTCCTTAAGAGTGTAGTTACAAGTTTAGGTTTTTTTGTATTGAGGTTGGAAGCCGATAACAACGACTAGCGTATTACACGGACGCTCGATTTTTCCCCTCGATCAGATGTCTGGGATAATGTTAAAAATGGATATATTTGTCCTACTAAACCAGCCACTGAAGGAAGCAATGAGAGGATTAAGAAAGTGTTAAGTGAATTTACTCGAGAAGAGAAACAAGCCTCTCTGAACAATAACAAAGGTAAGAATGCCATTTTTTATGTCTATAAATTAACATGAGTTCAAAAGGATCTCGTCTTATACCACTTTTAAGGAAGCTTGGGATACTTTAGTTACTCCACATGATGGTGACACTAGAGTTAAGGCTGCTAAAACACAAATGCTTATCCAGCAGTATAACTCTTTAATCATGTCAGACTCTGAGTCATTTGATGACTTTTACATGAATTTGATTGACATTGTGACCAAATTACATGCTAATGGGATAACTTATGATGGACATGAAATTATTTCTAAAATTCTAAGGTCATTAAGATAGAGATTTGATAACAAAAGATATGCTATTGAGGAAATGAGTGACCAAAAATCTCACTCCTGAATTACTCTGTAGTAAACTGAGAACTATGGATAATGATTCTGATAAGGGATGTGATATAGATAGTTTGGATAATCAAATCTCCTTGATGTCAAAGCAATTTAAGAAGATTGTGAAATTTAGAAATAAAATGGCAAACAGACAAGGCAAGCCAAATTCTCCAACTCAATCCAACCACAATCCTCATGAGAAAGGTCAAGACAAACCTCACAAGGACATTCATACGAGACCTAACAAAGACTTTAAGAATATTAAATGTTTTAGATGTGGTAAATTGGGTCATATAGCACAAGATTGTAGAGTTAACTTAAACATGACCAACAAACATACTAAGGCTAACATTTTCAAGACATGGGATGATTCAAGTGATTTTTATAATGAGGAACCTGAGTTATCTGATGTTTTTGATCCTTGCATGTCTTTATTTTTCCAAGATAGTCTATAATGATGATATGCCTGTGCCTAAGTATTAGGATAATGATAATAGCTCTACTTCTGTTGTTATGAATCATGCTGCTACTGGTTTAGATGCTTTAATTTATGAGAACAATGCTAGTTCTACAGCGGGGAGTGTGAGTAAAAGGGAAAGCGATAATGACGATGTCAATGCATGTGTGAGTTCAAGAATTGAATCATTAGGGGCCACTTCACACACTACACTTAGTGATTCAGACACTGAAAACCTCCCTGACATTCACATACTTTATGCCAAAACTCTCAAGAAAAGCTCTAGACTAGAGAAGATAGTAAAAGATCTCACTAAGAAACTAGGAGACCTAAGTCTAATGGTTAAACTTAACGCTGAAGAGTATACTACCCAATGTCTAACTCATGAAAATGAAGTCAAAAGTTTTGATCAAAAGCTAAAAAACTTGATTGAAATAAATGAAACTCTGGAGAAAAACTATAAAGGGAAATTATTAGAATTGGAATAGGCTAAAGAAAAGACAACAACTATTTTCAAAAAATTTACAAAGTTTGAAAATAATTCCAATTGTTTTGATGGTTTTGTTGATGATTCAAAAACCAATTCTGATGATCGAACTGGAATAGGATTTTTCCCAAATTCAAAGAAACAAATTAAAAACTTTAAACCAATCAAGTTTGTGTCAGGTGGCAAAAGACCTATAGAAACCTATCCATATTTTCAAGCTTTAAATGATGAGTTTGACAAAAAATAACAAAAGTTGGATATTGGGGAATCCAGTCACTCTAAGTGTGATAGCTTGCCTAAGGCTAAATACGTCTACCTTCCAATTAGGAAGAGTGAATCTATGTTTCAAACTGTACTCCCTAGGAATAAGGTTCAACATCAAAATCCCATGAAACCTATGTTTAGAGATTTTCTAAGGAGATACCCCCATCAAGCAATCTGTATTGCTCTTACTGTGACATATACGAACATTCTTTTGAAGGTTGCTACTCTAGACATTTAGTTAATCCTGTCTGTAATACTCCTTTATACCAAAACTTTAAGTACTCTAGGAGAAGCCATAACAATTATGTCCTGCCTAGACAACTAGACAAAAACTCTAACTATAGAGAGAGAAAGACCAAACCTAAAAGATCATTTACAAGAAGGATTCCTAGGCACTTTCCTAAACCAAATGCTTATATCTTCCATAAAACTCAATTGCATGCGCAAAATATTTTTCATCAAAAATCTAATGCTCGCAAGTTTTATCAAATTAGAGCAAATATGTGCAAAACAAAAACAAGAGCTATTTGGGTTAGAAAAGATGAGCTATTACCCCAGATGAAGTGTAATATTGTGATTACTGCTTTAAAATCTGAACACACTCCTTCTGGTTGGTATTTAGATTCTGGGTGTTCTAAACATATGACTGGGGATGATACAAAACTTTTAAACAAAACCAACTTTGCTGGAGGAAAAGTTATTTTTGGTGATGGTGTGTCATCTCAAATCATTGGTAAAGGAACACGCCAATAAGAAGGAATGGCTTTGATTGAAAATGTTCTTTTAATAAAAGGTGTTAAGGCTAATCTACTTAGTATATTGCAATTTTGTGACTCAAATCATACTGTCACCTTTTCAAAGAATGATTGCAAGATTTTAAATGAAAGAGGTGAGTGCATAATTAAAGGACTCAGGACTCCTGACAATTGTTATACTACCCAGAACAGTATTGAGGTCCGTAACATTGCTAGAATGGATGACAATGAAATATGGCATAATAGAATGGGCCACATAAATTACGATAGCCTTTGTAGATTGTCTTCACAAGAAATAGTTAGAGGAATTCCAAAGATCAAACCTATTTTTAACATTCTCTGTGGATCATGTCAAGAAGGAAAAATTATTAAGGAACCTCATAAGAAAGTTAAAGATATCCTTACCTCTAAACCCTTGGAGCTCATCCATATGGACCTAATGGGTCCTTCTCGTACTGTTAGTCTATGTGGACACGGTTACATTCTAGTTATGGTAGATGACTTCACCAGGTTTACTTGGGTAGCCTTCTTAAAACAAAAGTTAGACACATTCAGAACTTTTTTAAAAATCTTACTTCGTATTGAAAATGCCAAGGACAGTCAAGTCAATAGAATTCATAGTGATAGAGAAGAAGAATTCATAGATACATGTGTTATAGAGTATTGTGACTATATTGGTTACAAACATGAATTTAGTGCTCCTAAGACTCCTCAACAAAATGGTATTGCTGAGCGAAAGAATCATACCCTTCAAGATATGGCATGAGTTATGATTCATGCCAAGCGTTTACCTAAATATTTTTGGGTAGAATCAATTCGTACTGCTTGTCATATTATCAATAGAGTCTATCTTAGGAAGAATTCTAAACAAACTCCTTACGAACTATGGTATGGGAAGAAGCACAATCTTAAATACCTTAGAACTTTTGGTAGTAAATGTTATGTCTGTAAAGACGGAGAACACTTATCCAAATTTGAGACTCGTGGAGATTAAACTATTTTCTTAGGATATTCTCCTGACAGTAGAGTGTACCGTGTCTATAATATTCACACCAAGACTTTAATGGAATCCATAAACATTATTTTAAGTGACACTAGTGTTGAGAGTAGGACTGGAGAACCAACTATTATGAGTCTGAAAATGTTTTAGAAAAAGACTCTCCAGAAATAGATGATTCTTTACCAATTGAGAAACCTGAAGTACCTAGCTGGGTTTTTAAAGATCATCCTATAGATAACGTTGTTGGTAACCTAATGAGCCTGTACGTACAAGATCTCAATTACGAAACTATGCTCATTATGCATGTTTTGTTTCTCTTGAGGAACCAAAGAATGTAAATGAGGCATTGAATGACCCTCAATGAATTTCTGCTATGCAGGAAAAACTTCTTCAATTTGTCATTCATGATGTTTGGTATCTTATACCTAGGCCTGATCATAAAAAGGTTGTTGGCACACGTTGGCTATTTAAAAATAAAACTAATGAAAGTGGGATAATCGTTAGAAATAAAGCCAGATTAGTGGTTCAAGGATATTCTAAAATTGAAGGAATAGATTTTAACGAGACTTTTTCTCCTGTTACTCGCTTAGAATCTGTTCGTCTTCTCTTTGCCATAGCTTGTTACTTGCACTTTACGCTTTACCAAATGGATGTAAAGTCAACCTTTCTTAATGGAATCTTGACTGAAGAGACCTATGTTGAACAAACAAAAGGGTTTATTGACCCTCAGTATCCAAATTATGTTTATCTTCTTAAAAAGGCGTTGCATGGTCTAAAACAAGCTCCAAGAGCCTGGTATGAGCGTCTTTCCAATTTTCTCTTAGATAAAGGTTTTAAGAGAGGTGAAAATGATCAAACCCTATTTGTCAAACATTTTGACAAAGATATTATTATATCTCAAGCTTATGTTGATGATATTATTTTTGGATCAACATCCCCTTCAGAAGTTATATCAGTTTTGAAATTATGCATAAAGAATTTCAAATGTCTCTTATGGGGGAGTTACAATTTTTCTTGGGTCTTCAAGTCAAACAGAATTCAGAAGGTTTATTTGTTTCACAACCGAAATATGCTTTAGAGATTATCAAAAAATTCGGGCTTGAAAGTGCTAAAGAAACTAGAACTCCCATGATTAGTACGGTCAAATTATCCAAAGACGAGAATGGAAAATCCATAGATCCTACTCTACATCGTAGTATGATAGGAACCTTACTATACCTTACTGCCTCGCGTCCTGATATTATGTACGCAGTTTGTGTGTGTGCCCGTTATCGAAATAATCCTAAAGAGAGCCACTTAGTATGTGTAAAAAGAATAATAAAATACATAAAAGGCATTTAAAATTTAGGACTCTGGTACACCAATGATACTCCTAGTACTATAATAGGATACACTGATGCTGATTGGGTAGGGTGTACTGATTATAGTAAGAGCACATCAGGAACGTGTTACTATATCGGTAACAATTTGGTAGGATGGAGTAGTAAGAAATAAAATTGCACTTCTTTGTCCATAGTTGAATCTGAATACATAGCTGCCGTGCCCAATTACTTCGGCTTAAGAAAATGCTAAATGATTATCGTATTCAAGAAGACCATCTGCATCTCTATTGTGATAATCAAAGCGCGATTAATATATCTAAAAATCCTGTTCAACACTCGTGAACAAAACATATAAAAATTAGACATCATTTTATACGTGAATTAGTTGAGACTAAGGAATTAGAAATTAATTATCTTCCTACTGATTTGCAGCTCGCAGATATGTTTACCAAACTTTGGATTACAATAGATTTATTTCTTTACAAAAATCTATAGGAATGGTTTGTGCTGAATAAATTCGTGTGACTTAAGTATTTTTCCCTTTGTCCATTTGAGACAAAATGGGGGAGAAGTTTGAGTCTTATGAGTTCATTTTTTTTGTACATTTGATTAATAAGCTTGATCTTAGTATTATTGGTAGGAATTTGTACTGTTGTCTTCAACAAATGTTATTAGTGTATTGGTTTGTAATTTAGTTGAGTTTTGTAATTTTCTTTTTCTAGGAAATGGGTAGATATAATTTTTATATAGGAATAAGTTTTTCTTAATTTTTTCTTATCCCTACGAGTCCTAGATGACTCAAAGGAGATTTTGTATCATATTTCCAAAGGGGGAGATTGAAGCACCTTTTACTCTTGACTCACTTGAGTCTACATTGTATAAGTGCTCATCTAGTTTGAAAATTGTGACAAAATTTGTGTCCTATTCCCTAGATACCAAAGGGCCTCAGATTCTTCACTTAATGCCCCACTTGATGAAGGTATAACTCTCAATCACACACACTAGGATTGCATACATTGTTCATATATTGCATCATTTTCTTCTGTGTGAGTTGTGTGTGTTAATTCCCTTTTAAATTGATTTTATTAATTTTTGGGAATTTTAAAATAATTTTTAAATGATTTTTAGAAATTAAAATTTTTGGTTTTAAAACTTTTGGGGTCATTCTGTGATTTCTGGTTTTACCATTTCATACCTGAAAGTTTGGTTGGGTACAATCCGAAAGCGCTTGTGATTTCAGGGGAGCTGTGTATTTATTTTCAGAACACGCGCGTCTGAGTTCATCTCATCCTTACACCTGTCGACCTTATAACGGCCAGATTTGTGTTTGTTGCAAGACTCATATCCCATGTGCTATCTCAGCCCTTGGATCTTAGTTATCAACGTTCTACATACGTTCAAACCCAATCCAAGTGAATCCTTTTTAAGCCAATCATAAGTGGTTTAAACAACCGCTTATATTACACCGTTGGATCAAAGTCAAATAGGCCAAGACCAAATCTCACTCATTGATTTGATCTATGTTTCTTGAATCTTCCTCTCCTAGTATAAAAGGAGGCTTGGCCTCAATGTTTACAAGATTTTTGTTAGTTCGTCCAAACAGAAGAGAGAGAAGAGAGAAGAGAGAAGAGAGAGAAAATAGATAAGAGAGAGAAGAGAGAGACCAGAGAGAAAACCTAACTCGTTTCAAACCCTAAATTTTTTTTCCAAAATAGTTTATACCAAACACCATACCTGAGTGTTTGAGAGTAATTTTGGTAGAGGTTTGAAGGTTGTTTGAGGGTTTCATCCTCTGAGTTTGGGATCTTATTTCCAACTTAGAAATTTCATGTTAGATCTCTATTTCTTTTTCATAGAAACAGTAGATCTGGCCATTGCATGTCATATTACACTTAGATCTGCATCTTTTAGTTTCTCATCTTGAGAAATCGTATTTATTGATTAAAGTTTTTTCTATAAATGTTTTTAACAATTTTGGTACTTTTACATTTGTTTTGATTACCCTTAATAATTTTTTTTGGCATATCTTATTCTCATACTCCCTTATCTTTTGCAGGATCAGCACCCTAGATACACCTTGACAGGCAGCCAACACACCAACAACCTCTGAAAGATCTATGGTTAGCTATTAAGAGCTTCACAATAAATGACAATGGTGGATGAGTAATAACTCTGGTTTGCAATAAATTCTCCCTATATATTCTCTCTCCAGAAATAATCTCTAAAAATAACTCTCCTTCTCAGAAGTGGCTGAGGCCATTAAATAGTCCCCACACTACTCTCGAGATGCCTCAATCTCTCTACACATGAAAAACCTCCCTGTCACATTTTACATCACAAACATTAAATGCATAATGGGCTAGCCTGTACTACGTCATAAACATTAAATGCCAAAACATGCCTTTTGCCTAATCACGGTGCGTTTGAGGACTGTCACCATAGATGTGGCTCTCCAACTGTCTAACAACCCTAAATACCATGGCGGTTTACTCAAGTAAATATTGGACAAGGTTTAGCTGGATAACGACATCACCTAAAGTAAATGTGACATTTGGTAGAGGGTTGTTTGGCTTAAAACTCAACATACGATGGAACTCAAGACTACTCCTCACAAGCTTCCACGGTGAAAGGTCACTTGGTGTTTTACAAGATGCATCTAATATGGTCAGGACAAACCCTAATGCTACCTCACTTCTCAATCCTTTAAACCAAGTCCCTCTTAAGTTCCCATGGCAAGGTCATTCGATAGAGCATGAAAGATCCCCCAGGCCTAGTCTCTCGTGAGTACCGTTTAACCTCACACTGAATACTATAATCGTTACAGCATTACAATCAATGTTACTTAAAGGTACAATTTAACTAAGTAAGAAAAGGAAGATAAAAGATGAGCTCCATCGGTCAATCTCCTCGCTGGGCTGTGTCACTGGGCTTCCTCACATAGCTGCCAAGCTCAGCTGCCATGCTGAATTGCCACGCTGAGATGTCTCACTGTCTTCATGCTGCTTCATTCTTTTGAGTCTCTTCTACTAACTGGGAATGATTTATCTAATTCAAAAAATATCTTTAAGCCCCCGACACTTCGGCTTTAAACCGCCATAATTTTTGGGAGCTCTATCATTTCTAGGGAGCTCCATCGTGCATAGCTTCATCAAATCAGTCGTCTTTGATGATATGTATCATCACCTCCTTACTCCGATCCATATTAGGGAAACCTGACAAACCCCAACCTAGTTACTTATAATTAAGTTTGAAAGTCAAAGTGAGTGAAACCATGAATAATTTACACTACACCAAAAATGCTAATCTGGCACGCTGAGGCAAGGAGATTCTGGCACGGTTTTAAACCGTGCTAGAATTTAGCACGGTTTTATCATAATCTGGCACGGTTTAAAATAGTGCCAAAATCTGGCACGGTTTAAAACCGTGCCAAATATAAGTACGTTTCATTAAAAAGACAACACTCCCAAATTTCAAGCGGGATCAAAATTTCAAGACTTCGTTCTAACCTAACTCTCTCCTTCTCTCCAAATTACCCGTCACTGCTCACCATCTCACCCCTTACCTCCACACCACCAACTCAAGCGGGATCAAATTTACCACTGCTCCGTCCACTGTGCACGCGCCTCATCATCGTTTCCTTAGCCACTACTCAGTCCACACTTCCAAACCCAAAACTTCTTCCATTGACGCTGCTCCATCCACTATACGCGCGCCTCATCATCATTGCGCCGTCCACTGTGGGTGCGCGACTACTGCCTTAGCCCATTCAAGTTCGGTGCAGATAAGTTTGGAAACCTGAAAACTCGTCGCCACCGCTGCTGCTCACATCACCACTTTTCAGGTTAGTTTTCACTTGTTTGAGGTCCTAAGTTTGAGTTGAGGCACAAAGCTTCCCTTAAGTTGCTCCATAACTTGTTAATCAAAAACTCAAACCACCTAAAATTTAGGGCAAATGGAAATGTTAATTTGTTTTTACTGTTTTTAACGAAGTTTGAGGAAATGGGGATTTTTTTGTTTTTGGATAATTTGATTTGATTTGATTTGATGACCTAGTTGGGGAATTATGAATGCGCGTTAGAAGTTTGAATTGGATAATTTGATTTGATGATATCGTTGGGGAATGGGGACATACAACCACGATTTGTTTAGACAAAAATGTGTCGCATCACCGACTAATCAAGATTGTAGAGTTTGATATTTAGTTAGATAGGGATCTCCTATGTGCTTCTACCGCGCATATTACGTCGAAAACATATTTAACGTTCTAGAACTAACATTCTTATTTCATAAATATTAGGTCAACACAGATTTGATGCGACAGAGTGACGTATCGCACGGATATTGATTATTGTTTTATGAATGTGGATCTGCGCCAGCGGCACTATCCAATACCATGCTTGAATATAAAAACATATACTTATATCATAAACATGTGTGAATAGAAAAAAATATATACTCGTACTTGAATCATAAATTTAGGCCATTTTTTCATTATGCAATTTATTTATATCATTTGTTTATAATTGTGTGGCCTTCCGGTGGGGGATAATTCAGCTACACCCTCAACTAGGTTATTTTATTTCACTTTTGGTTAGTGCCTTATCTAGTGACAATATGTGTTAACTACTGGTTGGTTGCAAGGTCATTTGAAATTTAAATATCTGAAGTGTAAGTTTTACATTCTTTATGAATTATTATGTTTTATTTGTCGCCATGATAGTGTTAATTTCCTTTTTATTGTCCTTATTGCCTATTTTTTGTGTATTCTTATTGTTTGATTCTATAAACTATGGAGAAATAACAGATTCTATAATAATGATGGATATAATGTTTGGAAGACCACAACGATTTGGATTTTTCACATTTGATGATCCAACAATCTCTTATAAAGTCCTAGAAAAAGAACATGTCATAGATGTCAGAGTGGTACGAGCCCTTATTTTGATGAACTATTACATAAAATTTAGATGTTCTATTGATGGGGATCAAAATCGTTTACATGTTTTTTGTGTTTATTAACTTCAGGTGGAAGTGAAGAGGACAGTCCCAAGGGAGGACCTGCAACCGCAATAGGTTAAAAGAGGGTTTAAATCAAAGAATATATTTATTGGTTGTATACCAATATCGTTTAATGAAGGTAATGGGTACGGTTTAAAAAAAAATAGAACCCCAAAATTTCAAGCGGGGACCAAAATTTCAAGAGGGCAGCAAATCATTTTAACCTAGGTGTCTCTCTGAAGAGTGCGCTTGCGTTCAAATAATGAAGTTATTTAATTAAACACAGTTTTTACCAAACAATTCCTAAGCATGCATCTATATGATATTAAGTGATATGCCCGTTTATACCCTGAGCCTGGATGGGGATTACCTCTAGTACGGATGACCCTACGAGGGGACGACCCTTCAGTAGGCCCCAGCTGGCCACCACCAGACTCCAGGCGACAGTACGAGGGGCCGACCCTCCACCAGGCTCCAGACGACAGTACGAGGAGCCGACCCTCCACCAGACTCCGGACGACAGTACGCGGGGCCGACCCCCAGGCTCCGGACGACCCTACGAGGGTCCGACAGTACGAGGCCAGAACTAAGCCAGACTCGCTACCGGAAGGAACTTTGCCCTCGGCCTCGGCTCATAGGCCGAGGGTGACATCCTGACAGCGCGTGGTTTGGGAGACGCGTGGAACAGTGCGCGTGAGGCTCATATGACACGTGGCAGACCGTTATAACCGAATCACACCCTCACGTGAGGGAATATTGTGTCATCATTTGGCATCTACAGGTGTCAACAGGGGGTTGGCTGGATCCTTATTCACATGCACCATGCTTACCTGGGGGGGGGGGGGGTACACTACACCCCCAAGACCTATATATACTTGTCACCCCCAACCCTACAGGGGATCGATCCATGAACAGTAGCCCTAGCTAAAACTCTGCTTGTTCACACACAGTAGAGAGAGAGAGAGAGGGTTATGTGCATTGTATCCAAGGCCATTAGTGCCCATACTTAGTGGATCACACACTCACAGTGGATGTAGGCCACATTGGCTGAACCACTATACATCAGTCTTATTTCCTCTTATACTCATCCCCTTCTACACACTTACATACTTATATACTTGCATCTCTATGGCTGCCATGGCTGCTTCTGCTTGAGCTCACTATCACTTATCCGGTGGTGCTAAACCTTAGCATCATCAGTTTGGCGCCGTCTGTGGGAACGAGAAGACATCTCTTCCTTTGTACAGCTTGACCTCACTGGGCACTCTGGTGGTGAACCAACACTCCCCCTGAGAGGAGGTGTTTCACCATTGAAAGAGACCCACTAAGGTTCCCAAGCTAACCAGTATTTTCTTCAGTTCAGCTCTTCATAACTCAAGCACATGGCACCTGAGATGCTACCGCCACCACTTCCCCCGCCGGATGATGGGGGAAGGCCCAGTTCCAGTCAGCCACCACCTCAGTCTGAGATGGCTGATGTGGCAGCAGCCCTAAAGTCTCTGGCAGCCAGCCAGCGGATGATGCAGGAGCAGTTTACAGCTCTAAGTCAGAATATACTGAGACCACCAGGGGTCTCACCTGAGATGATTACTCCGGCAGCAGCTCCAGGACATCATGAGGCCAGGGGACCACCCCAGGCACCACATAAAGACCTGCCACCCCCTCAGCGGCGTAGGGATGTTGCTGACCCCCGGCGTTTACGCCTGGGGAGGCAAGGAAACCCTTGCCCAGAGGACAGGTATGATGATCTGGAGGAAGAAGAGGCTCCAGTAGAATGCTGGGAGCCATATGAGGTCTCCAACAATACAGTACGACCCCTCCAGGACAGTAGAGGAAAGTGCGGGAGACCAAACCCTGATGATCGCCCAAGAGGCTCTGCTTTTGACCGCCTGAGCAGGGGGTCGGCCTTCGAGAGGCTGGGCCCAGTAAATGACCTGCGAGACAAGTTGTCCAAGTCAAGAAGCGCAGCGAGATCTAGGAAAGAAGCAGAAGGCCGACCCCAAAGACGGGATGACGGCCAAAGGGAAGTAAATAGCCGACACAGGCCTGCCATGGCGGAGCCCTCCATCCACCTCCGAGAGGCAGCAGGGGATAACATCGGCCAGGCCGACCCTGTGAGGCCTTGGAATGACTCAATACGGAGGTTAGAGGATAAGATTGGCGACATACTCAAGAGCCGGGACCCTCTTCAGAGGGGGTACACCATAGGCTCACCCTTTGTGGCAAAGATAGTCAACTTCCCCACGCCATCAAAGTTCAAGCCTCCTGTGGTCACCCCAAGATACGATGGGAGCACCAACCCTGTCCACCACGTGGAAATGTATCAGTCGGCGGCAGACATATACTCTATCTCAGATGAGATGAGGTGTCGTGCCTTCTCTGGTACCTTGACAGGGGCTGCGCATGTTTGGTACACGTCTCTTCCAAAAAATTCTATTGGAAACTTTAAGCAGTTGGCAGACCTGTTCATCCATAATTTCTGCTTTGGGGTGAGGCCACAGAAGAAGACCACACACCTGCTCTATGTTAAGCAGGGAAAGAGCGAGACTCTGAGAGACTACATAGCCAGATTCAATAAAGAGAAGCTGGAGGTGGAAGACTATGAGGAGAGCATAGCTATGACAGCCCTGATTGGAGGGCTCCAGAAGGGGAAGCTATTATGGAAGCTTGCCGAAGACCCTCCGAGGACGATGGCTGAGCTGTTGTCAACAGCAGGGAAGGTGATGAACGCCGAAGAGGCGATGGCCGCAAAACAGGAAGACGAAAAAGGAGGTGCAAGTGGGAATAAATACCCCAAGAAGAACAAAGAGGGGAAGAAGAGGACCATGGATGATAAGTTCGCGGGGTACACCCCTCTGACGGTCAGCTGTGAACAGATCCTCAATGAGATAAAGAGTGACCGGACACTGAAGTGGCCTGAGAAGCTGAGGGCAGCCCCCGGCAAGAGAAATAGGAACCCGTGGTGTGAATTTCACCAAGACCACGGCCACGTAACAGACAAATGCTTTGCTCTGAAAGATGAGATTGAGAAGATGCTGAAGGAAGGGAAGCTCAGAAAATACGTCGACAAAGCCGACTTCAAGAGGGGCCGAGGGGACGACCCCAGAAAGAAGCGAGTCGATGCCTGCAGAGAAGGTCCTCAAAAAAGAGGGGACGACCCCTCTGATGATGAGGACGACCCCGACCTCCCGCCGAGAGACGACCACGGCCCTGTCAAGAGGCTCAATACGATCTCGCTCGGGGTGGGAATGATCTCCGGGGGTTTAGCAGGAGGAGGGTCTGAGGTCGCCGACAGGAAGGCCCATGTCGCTGAGGCTAAGGCAGTGATGAAGACGGTGCACTCAACCTCTGTAGAGGTCAAGTCAGAAAAAAGGAAGAAGGTTGATATGGACACTTTGATTGTGGGATTTTCAAGAATGGACTTCAAGGGCCTATTGGCCCCGCATGATGACCCTCTCGTCATCACCACCAGGGTGCACGGGTGCGAAGTGCCGAGGATCCTGGTGGATGGGGGCTCATCCGCAGATGTGATGTTTTGGCCGTGCTTCAAGGCCTTGGGCCTCAGTCGTGCCAGACTTGTCCCATACCATCATCCATTGATTGGGTTCAGTGGGGAGAAGGTTCACCCTCTAGGAATGTATGAGGCTGATGTCAGGATGGGGGACGAGTGGCCGAGGTGGCTCACCAAGAGGGTCAGTTTCTTTGTGCTGGATGAGCATGTGTTTTCGGCATACAACATCATACTGGGACGTGTGGCCCTCAAGGGGTTTGAAGCTGTGCCGTCCACGGTCCACCAGATGGTTAAGTTCCCTACCCCTTATGGGGTGGGGGAAGTTCAGGGAGACCAGACGACAGCGAGAGAGTGCTACTACAACTCCGCTGAAGAAAGGGAGGCACACAAGAGGGCTACAGCCACTTACAACATTGATACCCTAGACCCCAGGGATGAGACGAAGCTCAAAAAAGGAGAGGC
Source organism: Sambucus nigra (assembly GCA_949130495.1). Classification (NCBI taxonomy): domain Eukaryota; kingdom Viridiplantae; phylum Streptophyta; class Magnoliopsida; order Dipsacales; family Adoxaceae; genus Sambucus; species Sambucus nigra. Next base: position 638,567,411 of record OX422215.1, read on the forward strand.
CGCTGAGGAGGTAGAACCCATCATCTTCGATGAGGATGACCCGGGAAAAACCGTCCAAGTCGGCAAATCTCTGAATCCCAGTATCAAGGAAGACCTCATCAAACTGTTGAGGAGAAGGCGAAGCGTCTTCGCGTGGAGTCATGTAGATATGCCAGGGATCGACCCTGAAATCATGTGCCACAAACTCAATGTGGTAGAGGGAGTGAAGCCGGTAAAGCAGAAGAGGAGGATTTACTCTAGAGAAAAGTATGAGGTCATCAGGGATGAGGTTAAAAAATTAGAAGACGCTGAATTTATCAGAGAGGTCATCTACCCTGAGTGGCTGTCCAATGCAGTCATCGTCCCAAAGGCCAACGGCAAGTGGAGAATGTGCGTGGACTTCACAGACCTCAACAAGCATTGTCCCAAAGACAGCTTCCCTCTCCCCCGCATCGACCAGATGGTAGACGCTACCGCAGGCCATGAGCTCATGAGTTTCATGGATGCCTACTCAGGGTATAACCAGATTTTCATGAACCCTGAGGATTCAGAGAGGACTGCCTTCATCACTGACAAGGGGACATACTGCTATAGGGTCATGCCCTTTGGTCTAAAAAATGCGGGGGCAACGTACCAGCGCCTCGTAAATAAAATGTTCGAAGACCAAATTGGGAAGTCTATGGAGGTCTACGTGGATGACATGCTGACCAAGAGTTTGAAAGCAGAGGACCATGTGGCAGACCTGGAAAGGACCTTTAATACAATGGACAAATACAAAATGAAGCTCAATCCGGCCAAGTGTGTCTTCGGGGTCGGAGCGGGGAAGTTCTTGGGGTTCATTGTCAATCAAAGAGGCATCGAGGCCAATCCCGAAAAGATAAAGGCCCTTATTGAGATGAAGACCCCCAAGTCCATTAAAGACGTTCAGAGGCTCACAGGGAGAGTGGCTGCCTTGAACAGATTTGTGTCAAGGGCAACAGACAGGTGTCTACCATTCTTCAAGATCCTCAGGAAAGCCTTCGAATGGAGCGAAGAGTGTGATGAGGCTTTCAAGGAGCTAAAATCATACCTAGGGTCTCCCTTGCTGCTGTCACGACCCGTGCAGGGTGAACGACTCTACGTGTACCTCGCCGTCTCAGAGTCTGCCATCAGCGCAGCCATCGTGAGAGACGAGGACGGTATACAGAAGCCTGTGTATTTTAACAGCAAGGCACTCCAGGGGGCAGAGCAGAGATACCCGAGGATGGAGAAGTTGGCCTATGCCTTGATCCATGCCTCAAGAAAGATGAAACCGTACTTCCAGTCCCATACTATGGTCATCCTTACTGACTCTCCTCTTAGGCAGGTCCTACACAAGCCTGAAAAATCAGGAAGGCTAATGACCTGGGCTATAGAGCTGGGGGAGTTTGACATTGTGTACCAGCCTAAGACAGCCATTAAGGGGCAGGCCTTGGCGGACTTCGTGGCTGAGTTCACCTGGGAAGATGATGAGGCCGAGGGTTAGAACCTCGGGAAGGCAGATACAGAAGACACACCCGCAGATATGGCTGAAACGAGCACCGCTAGAAGAAAAGTGACCGAAAACGAAGAGGGAAGATACATCTTTAGACAGGGGTCCCTCTCTGAGGGAAATTTCTCTGAAGGAAAAACTCCATGGAGCCTCTTCGTTGACGGGTCCTCCTGTGATAGCGGAAGTGGTGCTGGACTGATACTATCAGCACCCGATGGCACTGACGTCGAGTATGCCCTGAGGTTCAATTTCAAAGCCTCCAACAATGAGGCTGAGTATGAGGCCTTGATAGCTGGCCTCTCCTTGGCCAAATCCCTTAGTGTCGGCCAAATGTCGGTTCACAGTGATTCAAGGCTGGTGGTGAATCAGATACTAGGAGCCTATGAGGCCAAAGACGAGAGGATGGCTAGGTATCTTGATAAGGTGAGGTCATTGCTAAAAAACTTCAAAGAAGTGAAATTCAAGAGGGTACCTAGGCTCGACAATGGCCGTGCTGACGCCCTTGCAAGGTTGGCCTCAGCTACTAGGACAGACATAAGGAGGACAGTCCCGGTAGAAATCTTGCTTCGACCAACTATCGAAGACGTCGGGGGAACACTTGGTGGTGTTTGCATGAATGTTTCTCAAGAACCTTCATGGATGGACCCCCTGATCAGATACATTAGAGGGGGAGAGATGCCAGAAGCGAGCCAAGAGAGGAAGAAGCTGAGATACAGGGCTGCAAAGTTCGCTGTCATCGGAGACACGCTGTACAAAAAGGGGTTTCTGCTCCCCTTACTTAGGTGTGTGCATCCCTCAGAGGTCCCTTCCATTTTGCAAGACGTGCATGAAGGGTCGTGCTCAAGCCATATTGGGGGTAGATCCTTGGCAAAGAGGGTGATCACCCAAGGCTACTGGTGGCCGACCTTGGGGAAAGATGCCGCAGCATATGTAAAGAAGTGTGACAAATGCCAGAGATTTTCCACCATCCCTCACCAGCCCCATCAGCCTCTCACCTCCATTACATCCCCATGGCCATTTGCAGTGTGGGGGATTGACCTGGTAGGACCCTTACCGAGGGCAGTCAATAACTATCGGTTCCTCATCGTAGCAATTGACTACTTTTCAAAGTGGGTAGAGGCTGAGCCAATGGTCACGATCACAGAGCAGAAGACCTTTCAGTTCATTTGGAAAAATGTGATATGCAGATATGGTCTACCCAACACCCTCATCTCGGATAACGGGACTCAGTTCAAGAATGCCTCTCTGCAGAAGTACTGTGAGAGGGTAAGTATCAAACAATTTTTCTCCACCCCAGGCCGACCTCAGGCCAATGGGCAAACCGAAGTTACGAACAGGACAATCCTAGATGGGATTAAGAAGAGGCTTGAGGAGGCAAAAGGAAGATGGGTCGAGGAGTTATATGCAGTGTTGTGGGCGTACAGGACAACAGTAAGGACCTCTACTGGGGAGACCCCATTCATGTTGGCTTATGGATCAGAAGCAGTCATCCCCACCGAAGTCGAGTTTCCCACTCATAGGGTCCAAGTGTATGACCCCCAGGAAAATACGGAAGAGAGGAGACTTGACCTGGACTTGATTGAGGAAAGAAGGGAGGAGGCTGAGATAAGGCAAGCTTCCTACCAGCAGAGGACTGCACGGTTTTACAACCAAAGGGTGAAACAGAGGCCTATCGCAGTGGGAGACTTGGTTCTTAAAAAGACTTGGCAGAAACCCAACAAGCTCCATCCTAATTGGCATGGCCCATATAGGGTCATCGATGAAGTTGTCCCAGGGACCTACAGGCTAGAAAACCTGGAGGGGGAACCTTTCTCAAACCCCTGGAATGCAGATCATTTGAAAAAATACTACCAGTAGTGTTGCAAGGTCTTGATAAGCCATAGTTGTAATAAGCATTGTTTCGACAGAACACATTGAAGATTAATGAGAAGTATCAGTGTTTCCCTCATCCAGTGGTTATCAGTTCTAGTATACATGCAAAGAAGTTGAACCCTCGGCTATAATGAGGATCAGTGGAGGGGACGACCCCACCACAGTCCTCAAAAAAGACGAGGGTAGACTGTTAAAAACCATTAATTTGGTAAGTTGAACCCTCGGCTATAATGGCGACCAGTGGAGGGGACGACCCCACCACTGTCCTCAAAAAAGATGAGGGTAGACTTTGTTAAAATCCATTAATTTGGTAAGTTGAACCCTCGGCTATAATGAGGATCAGTGGAGGGGACGACCCCACCACAGTCCTCAAAAAAGACGAGGGTAGACTGTTAAAAACCATTAATTTGGTAAGTTGAACCCTCGGCTATAATGGCGACCAGTGGAGGGGACGACCCCACCACTGTCCTCAAAAAAGACAAGGGTAGATTGTTAAAATCCATTAATTTGGTAAGTTGAACCCTCGGCTATAATGGCGACCAGTGGAGGGGACGACCCCACCACTGTCCTCAAGAAAGACGAGGGTAGACTTTGTTAAAATCCATTAATTTGGTAAGTTAAACCCTCGGCTATAATGGGGATCAGTGGAGGGACGACCCCACCATAGTCCTCAAGAAAGACGAGGGAAGACTTTGTTAAAAACCATTAAATTGGATGGTTAAACCCTCGGCTATAATGAGGGCCAGTGGAGGGGAAAAACCCACCACTGTCCTCAAGAAAGACGAGGGTAGACTTTATTTTAAAAATCATTAATTTGATCATTTGAACCCTCGGCTATAATGAGGCCTGATGAGGGGACGACCCCACATTGGTCCTCAAAAAGACGAGGGAAGGGTTAGTATCATCATCATCAACGAAGAAGCAAATTTGTAAGGAACAAACCATAACAGAATTAAATATGGGAGACAGTTGTGAAAGGAAGAGACGATGGTATTAATATAAAGCATCAAAGTGTTTTACAATATACAGAACAAAAATACAAAAACAAGGGTATGGGCTATAGGCAGCCACCCTAGGGGACGACATCAGAGGGCAGAGCCTCAACATCAATGCGAATGGCCTCCTCAGTTACCAGCACCGGATCATCTTCAGATGTGCCGACCCCTTCGAGTTGGACTTGGGCCTCCACTTGGTTGAGGGCCTCGGCAATCAGGGGGTCGTCCAGTTGAACACCCTCTAGTGATGGGCGAACAGAGGAGACGACATCGCCAAATTTGAGGACGACCCATCGGCAGGCCGTCCTGATCCCCCTCTCAAGATATTCAAGGCCGAAGCCCTGAAATTCATCCGAAGTCTTGTATGCCTCCACAGCATCAGCCTCAGCATTCTTGATGGCTGCTTCCAGCTCAGTCTTATGTTGGGTCTCCAGGTTGATCAGAGCCTCATCCTTGCCCTTGATCAACAAGTCCTTGTCCTTGATCAACAAGTCCTTAGCCTGAAGATCGGCATCGTGTTGCTTCGTCAGCTCATCAAGGACTCTAGCGTGCTCAGTCCTTGCGCTCTCCAGCTCGGCCCTAGCAGTGTCCAACTCTGTCCGTAGGTCAGCCTCTTGTTGAATGGCCCTCTCAGCTTCATGGAATTTCTGTTGATTCTCAGCCATCCACTTGGTGGCTGAGGTGAGGGCACAGACAGACTGCAAGAAAAAATGAACAAATGTCAAGAGGGGCCGATGGAACAGTTGATGAAAGAATGAAATTAAAAGTCAGGACCAATACCTGAGCAAGGGAGTGCAGACCGAAGTCATACACTTTGGCTGGAGGCATCTTCGCCAAAAACTCGAAGTCGGAGGCCGACGGTGCAGAGAACATCGAAGCCTTTGCTGCCCTCAAGTTGGCAATGAGAGATGAGGGGTCGGCCCTCAGATGGGACAGATTTTGAGACCAGAAGGCCCCCATGCTTGATGAAGAGGTTGCTCCTTCAGAGGCCTCGGCCCTGGCCCTCGTCTTAGGGTCAGGACGAGGCTCGACAGGAGCCTCAGGCTCCTTCCTTTTGTGGCCAACAGCTGTCGGCTCAACAACTGTCGGCCCTGAGGCCCTTGTCTTCTTAGGAGCTTGCTGAGGCTCCTTCCCCTTCTTCTTTGACAGACCAGCAAGAAGGCTTGGAGCAGTCATATCCCAGAGATAATCTGACACGCCTGCAGGACGACCTGAAAAGGATACGATGAATCAGAAAAGTTCAGAGATAAAGAGAGAACACTTCAAAAATAAGTAAAGATGGGAAAATGTTCAGTATAACTCACATAGTTCTGTCAGAGGGCCGACCCTCAGACCAGCTTCTTTAAGGAAGCGAGGGGTCATCAAATCTTCGAACTTTGGGATCTCACCCTCTCTCCCTCGTCCCCTCAGATACTCAACAATATCCCTCTCCTCCAAGCTAAGTCCGGGGTCTGACCTAGCTTTCATGGAAGGGTTAGACCATCTGTTAGGAACCCTCGGAGCATCGGCAGAAGGGGACGCCTCGGTGGAGCCCTCCCATGCCCCAGATATGAAGAAGAACCTTTTTTTCCAATCATGATTGGAAGTTTGAGCCACGTGGAGCAGCTTCTTCTCAGACCTTCTCGCTCCCAGATGATAGTATCCGGGCTGTTTAGATGAAGAGGTGATATTGTAGCAGGCCAAGAACACGTCGGACGAGGGCTCGTCAGTGAAAGCGTTTTTCCACAGAGAGATGTACCCCAGAATCGTCCTCCAAGAATTGGGTGGAAGTTGCGAGGGGGAGACGCCCAGAGCCGACAGAATATCTATAATGGCAGGGTGAAAGGGAAGTCTGACACCTACTTTGAACATTTGCTCGTAGACTGCAACTTCCCCCTCTTCACCCTCAAAGACCCTCTCGTCCTCGGAGGGAACCCTCATAGTCACCCCAGGTGGCACTCCGTAAATATGCCTCCATATCAGAAGATCCCTATCCCTGACAGAGGAGATAAAAGACGAGGCATGGGAAGTGTCAACCTCATCATCTGTATCATCGTCCTCATCCCCCTCATCACCTGCAGGAGGACCCTGAGGAAATGCTACTTGGAAGGCGTTGGGGGATAGGGTTGTCACAGGGACAGCCTCAGAGGGGATCGTACCCTCGGCCTCTCGGGGAGGGCTAAGGTCAGGAAAGTCCCTTCTACCAGAAGTTCCAGCACCAGTTGGAGAGAAGGCTCTCTCATCCATTTCGCTTTGTTTGGAAGTGTCGGCCGGACGAGATGACGACCCACAAGACTCAGAGGGTTCAGATGGTCTAATGGTGGCAAGAGGAATGGGAAAAATGGGTCGTACCCAATGAGGGTCGGCCCCTCGTCTCCTCTCTTCCTCTTCCTCTATTCGTCTGATCTCGGTAAATAGTTTCTCTCTCAGGGACGGGAATTCAGACACCAGGTTGTAAAGCCTCCTAAGCATTAAGGGGAAGACCCAACACTTAAAGAAATTATACTAGACTTGGGTAATTTAACTACAAACAAGTGGGGAGTGGACCAGATTTGACTTTTGGATTAAACAAAGAACTCAAAAGGTTTTCACTCAAGAACACTCAAGAACATCCAAGAGCCAGTTACCGGAGAAGACACCGGAAAATACACCGGAAAAGGTTATGGCACAACTTAAGGAAAATGGCTGCCTACGAGCCTAAAAAACGAACGAAAATGAAAGAAAAAGAGAGCACTGGATGAAAGAGGTTACCTGATGAGGAGAGAATAAGAACGCTGCTAGGCCTGGAAGAATTGAAGGCTGCAAATGGCGATGTAGGCTGAAAATTCTAGAGAGAGAGAATACTTAGGCGCGAAGAAGAAGAAGGAAGAGAAAGGGTTTGAAAATACCTTAAATACCTTAGCAATGAGTGGGCCCATTGACCAAGGCAGGACACAGCCCACGAGGAAGGCATCATTAGGGTGCAAGGACCCAAGCGCAGTGTGCAGCCGTCATGCCTTGGAAACTGGAACAACAATGAGTACCTAGCCAGGTGTCACTCACCTAACTGATCATACCTGCATCTCATTTAAAACACTATCCCTCAGCCATCTCAATGACACCTATGGCTAAGGGCTGGGGGGTGATTGATATGCCCGTTTATACCCTGAGCCTGGATGGGGATTACCTCTAGTACGGACGACCCTACGAGGGGACGACCCTTCAGTAGGCCCCAGCTGGCCACCACCAGACTCCAGGCGACAGTACGAGGGGCCGACCCTCCACCAGGCTCCAGACGACAGTACGAGGAGCCGACCCTCCACCAGACTCCGGACGACAGTACGCGGGGCCGACCCCCAGGCTCCGGACGACCCTACGAGGGTCCGACAGTACGAGGCCAGAACTAAGCCAGACTCGCTACCGGAAGGAACTTTGCCCTCGGCCTCGGCTCATAGGCCGAGGGTGACATCCTGACAGCGCGTGGTTTGGGAGACGCGTGGAACAGTGCGCGTGAGGCTCATATGACACGTGGCAGACCGTTATAACCGAATCACACCCTCACGTGAGGGAATATTGTGTCATCATTTGGCATCTACAGGTGTCAACAGGGGGTTGGCTGGATCCTTATTCACATGCACCATGCTTACCTGGGGGGGGGGGGGGTACACTACACCCCCAAGACCTATATATACTTGTCACCCCCAACCCTACAGGGGATCGATCCATGAACAGTAGCCCTAGCTAAAACTCTGCTTGTTCACACACAGTAGAGAGAGAGAGAGAGAGGGTTATGTGCATTGTATCCAAGGCCATTAGTGCCCATACTTAGTGGATCACACACTCACAGTGGATGTAGGCCACATTGGCTGAACCACTATACATCAGTCTTATTTCCTCTTATACTCATCCCCTTCTACACACTTACATACTTATATACTTGCATCTCTATGGCTGCCATGGCTGCTTCTGCTTGAGCTCACTATCACTTATCCGGTGGTGCTAAACCTTAGCATCATCATTAAGTGCGATGATGAAACATGCAAGAACACATATATGAGGAAAAATCCCCAACGGAGGAAAACCTTTTATTTTCATAATAATATTTGTAAAAGAACGGCTTACAACGGATTATAATGCAAATACAGTGACACAGAAATACCCTCGGGTGTCGGTTCTGTTGTCGGCGACTGGAACAATCCCATTCCAGTAGGGCAGTAGTGACGAAGAGAACGGCTTCCTCACAGAGTACTCCAGATGAGTAAGCGATCTTCTTGAAGGTTTAAAGATTCACACACATATATGGGAATGGTTTTGCGAATCAAAAAAGGTTTATAAAACCTTAAAAGGTGAAGTCTTGTTCTAGGCAGTTTTTACAGATTTTCGAGATTGCAAAAAGACTTGAAAAACGTGCAGTAGGAGATCAAATATTTATACAAAAATTGAGGCGGTGGCTCGTTCGAACGAGATGACATGTCGCTCGAACGAGATAGCATGTCGCTCGAACGAAGTACATAAGTCGTTCGAACGATATCGCGCGACAATCTATCTCGCGCGAACGACTTGCAAAGTCGCTCGAGCGATCTCGTCGATCGAGGCCATTCTCTTCTACACTTAGAAAAATTCTTCTTTTGACAAACAAATTAGCCCAGACTTCAAAAATAATTTTCAAAAATATTTCCCAAATATTTATGCAAATATTTAAAACTCCAAAATAACATTTTACCGATAGAGTGTAGTGGAGTAGTGGGAATGAGCTGAGCAACACGTTGCATGAAGCATGATGCACGTGAAGAAAGTGGATGCAATGAATTCGGATACAGGCCGTCGAGGATGTTCGTGTTGACGTGCCGAATGTAACGGTATCAGACATATGTACTGTGATCTAGGAGAAAATAGAAAATTCCTAGATTCTACCCCGGACAATTATAGAATTATGTCCTTACAAATATCCCCCTATGTCTATGCCGGTACATACATAAAAATCCGAATTATGCACTCAAATGACATATAAGATGATATCCCCATTAAACCCTCAAACTGATAATACTAAATGACATGTCTCCCAAATCTTCAGCTCTTCAGAAACTTTCAAAGCTTTTCTCATCAGGGTGTGCAATCCAATAATGAACAATGATGTACCTACACACATGAGATAAAGCAAATACCCGTGACAAGCAACAGTTTGAAATATAATGAAATGAAAAAATTGATGATCAATTAAGCTTAAACAAATCATTCATAAATCAACCAAACACCAAAACAATTCTCCCCCATAATTATTCTCCCTCTTTTTATGATGTCCCCAAATAGACAAATATGAGAAGTGAATGCACATGGAGAATGACACACGGGAATAAACGGATATTTTAATATTTTTCAAAATTTTTCACACATAATATACAACAAAGAATCACACCATGAAAGATCACAAAAACAACCAAGTCAATGATTGCGAAAATGAATGGGTGTGAACAGATTCGATAGGAAAATCAATGCATACAAACATGACATATGTGCACGATGAATATTTGATACTCCTAACGAATGAACTCAAAGTCTTCCTTTGGTAAAAAAATGGAAATATAAGACATTGACTCAATCAAATCAACAAATCAAAGCTCTAAGTGATTTCCACACCAATAACGTCCAAAACTATTTCATGCTTTTTCAGAATTTTCAAGGAAGTGCAAACCCGTTTATATTCTCCAACCAACCTCCCTCAGATATATATTTTGAATAGAGGCTTTCTAAATTCTCAAACTTTGGAGAATTGAAGGTGAAACCTAAGTGGCCCATATTTGGCATGAATTGCTTTTTATTGCCTTTAAATTTTTCGGGCTCTTTTAACCTATTTGGACCCCGGATAATAAAATACCTCCATTTTTTAGGTCCTTTTGAACGGTGGCTTTTGCGCAAAGAAAAGTTAATTACCTTTCGCAGCCCCTCCCCTTCCTTAAATAAACACTCAGTCTCACAAAAATGGTTTTTGCATGCATTCCAATCTTGTCAAGTTTTATCACATATTGCAAGTTGTATAGACAGAATTGAGATGGAAACACTCAAGCCAACATGTGATCGAAAAGTACAATAATCAAATAAAGCCGTGCATGTGTGCAATAAAGGAGATAAGAGTCAAACATGTAGAAAGATATCACTAATCACATCTCAAAGACTCCAATCAAAGTAAAGCACATGGATGAAATGATGTAGCGTCTCAAATCTCTATCAAACAGTCACATAGATAAATGAAGTGAAATTGTGACTTGGCTATCTTAAATGTTCATCCATAAAAGGTGCATAAAAATACAAAAATCTTTTTGGGCTTTTCTGAAATATTTATATACAAAAACAAAAATCTTTTTGGATTTTTCAAAAGAATAAATAAATAGTTGTACAACATAGCAATGGTACATATAAAACAGACTAGCAATAGGAAGCATGTGATATGAACATGAAAAAGCATCCTATTCTAGACACAGACCAACCCCTCAGTCAACTGTGCAAATCCCCAAAGACTTCCTAAGACTCTCAAATCTAAGGGCATCTAAAGGTTTCGTGAAAATATCGGCTAACTGACGGTCGGTGGGAACAAAACTCAGGGATACGACTTTCTCCTCAACTAACTAACGTATAAAGTGCTCACGTATCCTGATGTGATTTGTGCACGAATACGGGATAGAATTGCGGGATATGTGTATCGGGCTCGTGTTATCACAGGAAATGGTCATGGTGTCCTGTGAAATTCCATAATCTTCCAGCATTTGCTTCATCCACATGAGTTGCGTGCAACAACTCCCGGCGGCTATGTACTCAGCCTCCGCTGTGGACAAAAAGATGGAATTGTGTTTCTTGCTCAGCCAGGAGACAAGAGCAGAACCCAAATAGAAACACCCACCAGAAGTGCTCCTACAACCATCTACATCCCCGGCCCAATCAGCATCTGAATAGGTGGATAAACGGTCATCAGTATCAAAGGAATACCAAATACCGTATGAGAGAGTCCCACTCACGTATTTAATAATACGTTTTAGAGCAAGTAAGTGTGACTCTTTCGGGGACGCCTGATATCGCGCACAGACTCCAACACTAAAGGCGATGTCGGGATGACGGGCAGTCAAGTAGAGAAGACTACCTATCATACTCCGATATAAGGTTTGCTCTACGTCCTTGCCTGAAGTGTCCTTACTAATCTTGGTCGTGATACTCATAGGTGTACGTGCATGCTTAGCGGAGTCTAAACCAAATTTCTTCACTAGGTCTCTAGCATACTTGGATTGGGAGATGAACATCCCATCCTCTAGCTGACGAACTTGGAGACCAAGGAAGAAAGTAAGCTCACCAACCATGCTCATCTCAAACTCACTTTTCATCTCCTCCTCAAATTGATGAGCATGTTGGGAGCACGTGGATCCAAAGACTATGTCGTCTACATAGACTTAGGCAACCAAAATAGCACCGTCATCTCTCCTGATGAACAATGTCATATAAACTCCCCCTCTCTTGAAGCCACAGGCTAAGAGATAGGAAGTAAGCCTCTCGTACCAAGCACGGGGTGCTTGCTTCAAACCATACAAGGCTTTTCTCAGATATTAGACGTGCTCTGGGTGCTAAGGGTCTTCAAATGCTTTTGGTTGTTCCACGTAAACCTCCTCCTGTAGAATGCCATTCAGAAAGGCAGTCTTGACATCCATCTGATATAACTTGAAGCGCAGATGACAAACGATGGCGAGTAGTAGGCGGACGGACTCAAGCCTAGCAACAGGAGCAAATGTCTCCCCAAAGTCTACACCCTCTATCTGTGTGTAGCCTTGAGCGGCCAACCTATATTTGTTTCGGATTATTGTACCATTTTCATCCATTTTATTCTTAAAAATCCACCGGGTACCTATCACATTAGTCTCACTAGGTCGGGGGACAAGTTCCCAGACATTATTCTTTTTAAACTGAAGCAACTCATCCTGCATAGCAGATATCCAGTGTTCATCCTTGAGTGCTTCTTTATGGTTCTTGGGCTCGACTTTGGACGTGTAGCAAAGATGTCTAACAACATTCTCTAGCTGAGCACGAGTCTTGACCCCTCTAGTGGGATCGCCAACAATGGCAGACGGGTCATGACTCTTGCGAACCCAAGTAGGTGTGTCCCCTAACACAGGAGTGGGGACCACAAAGTGTGGGTGGGGAACAAGTGGATCACTGTCAGATGTGTCCTCATCCTCACACTGAAGGTTAGGATCAATAACCGTCGGAGGTTCGTCATCTTGCACGCTGACGTTTATTGATTCCATAACCTTAGATATCTTCAGGTTAAAAACCCGGTATTCTCTGCTATTTGATGAATATCCTAGAAATATTCCCTCGTCGCTCCGGGAGTCAAACTTTCCTAATTGCTCTCTATCCCGTAGGATGTAGCATTTACTCCTAAAAACACGGAAATATGCCAGGTTGGGCTTCTTGCCAGTCCACAACTCATAAGGTGTCTGAAGTGTGTGTGGACGCAGATAAACCCTATTCATCGTGTGGCATGCAGTAAACACTGCCTCTGCCCAAAATTTCCTAGAAACTTTACGATCTAGAAGCATAGATCTAGCCATCTCTTGGATCGTTCTATTCTTTCTCTCAATAATCCCATTTTGCTGAGGAGTCTCCACAGAAGAAAACTCATGTTTGATCCCAAGGCTATCGCAATACAAATCTACCTTTGCTTCCTTGAATTCAGTGCCGTTGTCACTACGTATCCTGTTAATAGTGACTCCGTGTTGATTTTGCAGGACACGACACTTCTACAGCATCGTATTTCTCTCTAAAAAAACCTACAATGGAGTACCTGGAGAAATCATCCACCATCACGAGGATATACCTCTTACCACCTAGACTCTCAGTACGAGTGGGACCCATAAGATCCATGTATATAAGCTCAAGAACACGAGAGGTGGTAATGGAATGCAACTTCCTATGAGGACTACGAATTTGTTTTACCAACTGATAGGGTCCACAAACCATCGAAGTTGGCCTTCCAAGCGATGGTAAGCCATGTACTAGGTCCTTTTTAGCTAAGCGGTTGAGATCTCTAACGTTCACGTGACCTAGACGTTGGTGCCACAGATCCATAGGAGTGATCGTGGCGCTGTTGTAGACAAGTGAGGATGTGGGCTCAGTCCCATAGCAATTATCCTTTGTCCTCACCCCTTGCACTAACAGTTTACCGGCTTGATTATAGGCCTTACAAGCGTCTCGATCAAACATTACTGCAAAGTCAGTGTCGCACAGCTGGCTAATGCTGAGAAGGTTTGCTTTCAAACCTTTGACGTACAAAACATTTTCTAGCTTAGGAAATCCAGGTAACTCGACAGTACCACGTCCTATAATGCTAGACTTGCTCCCATCTCCAAAGGTGACTCTGCCATCCTGATAATCCTCAAAAGTCGTAAAAAATGAGGCATCACCTGTCATGTGTCTGGAGCACCCACTGTCAAAATACCACTGTGAGGTATTGTGTGCTTTGAGAGAAACATGAACAACGAAGGCCTTTTTATCTTTCTTAGGTACCCAAGAAGAGTTGACCTTTTGTTTGCCTTTTTTATTGTTGGTTTTAGCTGGAATGTGAGAAGCATTCACTAACGGTAAAGACATCCGTCGGAATTCTTCCATTAAACTCTGGGATGTGGCAGCTAAGAACTCAACTCGCTCTCTCAGACTAGAAAACTCATCAGTATGACGTGGTGGAGCAGTAGTACGTCGTGTCCAACCCATGCTATAGCAAAACTCCCTAAGGTGGCCTTTTCTCTTGCAATAGGTACAAAAGAACACAGTCAAAGGCGGACCTTGGTTTGCCTTTCTTGGTCGAACTCTGCTTCGAGGTTTTTGACGATGGCCATAAGGAGTCGTAGTAAACTCAGGGACTGTTCCAGGTGCAATTTGGGACGTGGAGGTACCATCATAACCAATTCCCTGTCGATCACCAAAACCTAAAGCCGGGCCGAGGAGCATCTTTCCCATTTTTCCAGATCTGTCCTCGATTTGTACCTTGACTTCCCGTGCTTTCTCAAGATCAAGAGTCAGCTGGGAAACAAGGGCTTCAAGTTTCTTTCGAGTCTCCACGGAGGAATGGAGGTGACTCGTAAGACTAGCCACTTGTTTAGTCAAGTCCCCTTTCTCTTTCTCAAAAGTGCTCTCTCTCTCTCTAAACAAACTCTCTTTCTCAACACATGCATATTCTCTCTCTCTCAAGGCGGTGCAGGTGGAGGACTCTCTCTCTCTAGATTTTCTTAAATCTTCCTCTAAGCCAGTGATCTCAAGAACTAACGATTTGTTTCGCTTTTTATTTTTAAATGACTCAGAATACAACTCAGCGTAGGCGCATTGAATATCACTCTCGCTCTTACTTGTGTCATCCTCCCCCTCACTCACATCGATCTCACTGTCGAGGTGTCCCTGTGAAGCATCATCCTCATCGTCGTGAGGAGAACTAGGAATGCTCACATTACTGGCCATGAATGCGGTGAAGTTACACTCATGGGTGACTCATCTCCTGAATCCACCGCCTCGACCTCACTGTCGTCGCTAAGGGTAGCATTAAGGACAACTTTCCCTTTCTCTCTATTGGCTCTATGACCCCTACCGTCGCACTCAAAGCATATCTCACTTTCTTTCTTAGGAGGATCTTTAAATTTTTTTTCATTTTTCTTTTCAAACTTATTTTTCTCAAATTTCTTTTTATCTTTAAAATTGCCATTTTTCTTAAATTTGAGAATCCTTTTGAAATTTTTTGCAAAAAGAGCCAAATCATTTAAGTCAAAATCACAATCAGAATCAGATGTGTCAGTCTCTCTTTTTCTAGATGACTCTACTCTCTTTCTGGCCGACCCCTCACTCTTTCTCTCTTGTGCATTAAGTGCAATTCCCTTATCTTTAGACTTAGCAGTTTTAGGGAACATATCAATTTAATATGTTTGCAAATCTCCCACAAGTTCTTCCAATTTTAGCGTATTTAAATTACCCATAGAATTTAGCACAGTGACTTTTGGGATAAAATGCTTAGGCAAAGAACGAAGAATCTTTTTAACAACTCTAGCATTAGGAATATGTTCACCCAGATTAAAGCTAGTATTAACAATGTCAGAAAGTCTAGCATAAAAATCATCAAAACATTCAGTCTCATGCATGGTGATTGTTTCAAATTGAGTTGCCAAATTTTGCAATTTAGACTCTTTCACAGCATTATTTCCTTCATGGGTGAGTTGTAAAACATCCCATGCCTCTTTTGACGTGGTGCACGTCATTATGCGTTTGAACTCATCAGGTGTGACAGACCCAGAAATAGCACTCAGACCCTTAGAATTAAATGATGACCACCTAAACTCGTCTTCAGTCCAAGAAGTGACATGTTTTAAATTGATCACATTATCAACAGTAACGAAGGGAGGTGTCCACCCTCTTTCAACCAAAATCCAGACACATTCATCAATGGCTTTTAAAGCAGATCTCATACGGACTTTCCAATATGCATAGTTTGTCCCGTCAAAAACTGGCATTTTATTATATAACTTCTCCATAATGAACGCACTCGTTTTCAAAAAATCAATTTTTCAGAAAATTGATATCTTAGAAAAATTTTGCGAAAAATTACACGGTAAATTTGTGTAACTGGCTCTGATACCAATTTGAAGAGTGCGCCTGCGTTCAAATAATGAAGTTATTTAATTAAACACAGTTTTTACCAAAAAATTCCTAAGCATGCATCTATATGATATTAAGTGCGATGATGAAACATGCAAGAACACATATATGAGGAAAAATCCCCAATGGAGCAAAACCTTTTATTTTCACAATAACATTTGTAAGAGAACGGCTTACAACGGATTACAATGAAAATACATTGACACAGAAATACCCTAGGGTGTCGGTTCTGTTGTGGGTGACTGGAACAATCCCATTCCAATAGGGCAGTCGTGACGAAGAGAACGGCTTCCTCACACAGTACTCCAGATGAGTAAACGATCGTTTTGAAGGTTTAAAGATTCACACACATATATGGGAATTGTTTTGTGAATCAAAAAAGGTTTAGAAAACCTTAAAAGGTGAAGTCTTCTTCTGGGCAGTTTTTGCAGATTTTCGAGATTGCAAAAAGACTTGAAAAACGTGCAGAAGGAGATCAGATATTTATACAAAAATCGAGGCGGTGGCTCGTTCGAACGAGGTGACATGTCGCTCGAACGAGATAGCATGTCGCTCGAACGAAGTATAGAAGTCGTTCGAACGATATCACGCGACATTCTATCTCGCGCGAACGACTTGAAAAGTCGCTCGAGCGATCTCGTCGATCGAGGCCATTCGCTTCTACATTTAGAAAAATTCTGCTTTTGATAAAAAAAAATTAGCCTAGACTTCAAAAATAATTTTTAAAAATATTTCCCAAATATTTATGCAAATATTTAAAACTCCAAAATAACATTTTACCGATAGAGTGTAGTGGAATAGTGGGAATGAGCTGAGCAACACATTGCATGAAGCATGATGCACATGAAGAAAGTGGATGCAATGAATATGGATACAGGCCGTCGAGGATGTTCGTCTTCACGTGCCGAATGTAACGGTATCAGACATATGTACTGTGATCTAGGAGAAAACAAAAAATTCCTAGATTCTACCCCGGACAATTATAAAATTATGTCCTTACAAATCTCCCCCTTTGTCTATGCCGGTACATACATAAAAATCCGAATTATGCACTCAAATGACATATAAGATAAACTGAGAATACTAAATGACATTTCTCCCATCATCTCAGTCTCTCTCTCGTCCTCCTCCATTACATGAGTTTCTTGTGAGTATTCATAACTTTATCAGGCTTTAATTAATCGAATGATGAACATAAACATGTTTTGTGCGCAATCATTCCTACCTGTTTCAATATCTGTGGACTTTGATGAACACTAACACAGATCTTAGGAAAATTACTGTTGTGTTCATACCTGTTTCATGACACACAGATCTTAGGAATATTACTGAAAAATGACTAGTTTTTATTTTCATACTTGATTTTGTTAATTTGTTCATACATGTTGTGTTCATACTTGCCTAAATTTAAGGTTTGTAACTCTGTTACTTAAGTATTATTTGGTAATTATTAATTGTAGTTTGTGTCTCTGGGTTCATGTTTCTGAATGGCCTTCAACTTTAGAAGTTTAATTACTCTGTTATATATTTGAATCTACTTTCATATAAGGATGAGTCCTCTGGTTTGCTCCAGCGGGTGCCTTGGCTTGTGGAGACACTGGTTTCCAGTGTTATCGATTTCTAGTGGCCGGGTTGATCCTTGTCTACTGTTCGTTGGGTTGTGCTGGTGATAGCGTTTTCCCTCTAGGTGGTGTGGCGATGTGGTGAATTTTAAGATTTCTAAGAATCACATTTTGAAAAAAATGGTTGTTGAAAATGAAAATTAGTTTTCTACAAGTAAACATGACCTTTTGTTTAAGTATTGGCCTTTTGTTAGAGTTGTAGCTCTATTTTTGGTTGTTGACGATTTGATAGATGTTGAGTATTTTTTAATTAAATGCTAATAAAGATTATATATTAATCTCAGATGGAAATTATGGACAAGAACATCGAAATCTTCAGCATGTTGCATCAAGCATACCTTTTGGAAACGGTGAAAGCATCACACAGCCTCCACAGCTTGAACTCGTTAGGCACTCGATTGTAAGTGTATTTCCTGTTATTATTCCCTCGCCTAGAGGGCGAGAAATCTATTACTGATTTATTTACTTCTGTATTTATGATTTTCTGATGTTCTAAATTAGATAACTTACATAGTTTATATATGGTAAAGATATCCTTGTGTGCTTAAAACTCTTTTGCAAGGTTGTGCTTCAAATCCATATGGTGATCCATATTATGGGGCTATTATGGCAGCTTATGGCCAGCCCTTGGTATGTATTCTAGCATTCATTATCTTTTGGGACCGCACTCTAATGGAACATAGTACACTTTCATATTCTAATATTTATGTTTTTATTTTTAATTGTTATCTATAATGCTTAATGTTTTTTTCATGAAGGTAATTACTAATGGAATGCGGTACGACACATTTGAATCATGAAGGCCACATTAGATGAAAGTTTATGAGAATAGTACACTTTCATATTCTAATATTTTTATCTCTGTTTATATCTATGTTTTTTTGATATTTTTATGCTTCGTGTAGATGAAATACACCTTTGGGTTCAGCTCAGTGCCACACAGTGGTTCAGCTCACTGCGACGCAACGCTTCAGCTCACAGCTACGCAGCACTTCGTCTTACTACCACGCACCCCTCGGCTCAGCCGTTACGAGGGTGAAGATTAAAGATGCGGTCTAAGGTATCTATTGATTTTTAGATTTATGTTATCTTTTCTTTTCATATTCGAGAATTTTATTTTAGTTTTTTTTAAAGGTTTGCTTTACAAGTTAATTGAATTTTAGTTTATACCATTAACTAATCTTCTTCGTGTTAGTGTATTGGCATGTTTTTTTGGGAATTTATGTGTATATAGAACTATAACCGAAACTTTATAAGTACATGGAGGATACCTTGGTAATTTATTTCTCATGAAATTAGTCTAAAGTCTATTAGTCGTTGAAGGGTGAAAACCCAAACCAGCCCCCAAACGGACCCGTAAGAGGCACAAACACCTCGCACGGGACCAATGTAACTTGTAGGAACTGACCGCGTAGTCACGGGTCTCCCGATTTGAGAATATGAGGATAATTTGCAAAAATAACCCTTAGACTTAAAAAGAGGCTGTTAAGGGGTGAAAACCTAAACCAGCCACCAAACGCCCCCGTAGGAAGCACGAACACCTCTCACCGGACCATTATAACTTGTAGGAACTGACTGCATAGTCACGGGTCTCCCGGTTTGAGAATATGACGATAATTTGCAAAAATCAACACTTAAACTTAAAAACAGGCCGTTAAAGGGTGAAAACCTAAACAAACCCCCAAACGTCCCTGTAGGAGGCACGAACACCTTGCACGGGACTAATGTAACTTGTAGGAACTGACCGCGTAGTCCCGAGTCTCCTGGTTTGAGAATACGACGATAATTTGCAAAAATTAACATTTAGACTTAAAAACAAGCCGTTAAAGGGTGAAAACCTAAACCATCCGCCAAATGGACCCGTGAGAGGCATGAACACCTCGCACGGGACCAATGTAATGTGTACGAACTCACCGCATACTCGCGGTTCTCCCGGTTTGAGAATTTGATGATAATTTGCAAAAATAACACTTAAACTTAAAAACAAGCCGTTAAAGGGTGAAAACCTAAACCAACCCCCAAACAGACTCGTAAGAGGCACGAACACCTCGCACGGGACCAATGTAACTTGTACGAACTGATCGCGTAGTCACGGGTCTCCCGGTTTAAGAATACGACAATAATTTGTAAACATCAACACTTAGACTTAAAAACAAGCCGTTGAAGGGTGAAAACCCAAACCAGCACCCAAATGGCACCGTAAGAGGTACGAACACCTCGCACCAGACTATTATAACTTGTAGGAAAGGACTGCGTAGTCACGGGTCTCCCGGTTTGAGATTATGATGATAATTTGCAAAAATCAACACTTAAACTTAAAAATAGGCCGTTAAAGGGTGAAAACCTAAACCCTCCCCCAAACGTCCCTGTAGGAGGCACGAACACCTCACACGGGACCAATGTAACTTGTAGGAATTGACTGCGTAGTCTCGGGTCTCCCGGTTTGAGAATATGACGATAATTTGCAAAAATCACACTCAGACTTAAAAACAAGTCGTTAGAGGGTGAAAACCCAAACCAGCCCCCAAACGACCCCGTAGGAGGCACGAACACCTTGTACGGGACCAATGTAACTTGTAGGAACTGTCCGCATAGTCCCGGGTTTCCCAGTTTGAGAATATAACGATAATTTGCAAAAATCACACTTAGACTTAAAAAATAGGCGGTTAAAGGGTGAAAACCTAAACCAGCCACCATACGCCCCCATAGGAGGCACGAACACCTCACACGGGACCAATGTAACTTGTAGGAACTGAACACGTAGTCCCGGGTCTCCCCGTTTGAGAATATGATGATAATTTGCAAAAATCAACACTTAAACTTAAAAACAGGCCGTTAAAGGATGAAAACTTAAACCAGCCCCCAAGCGGACTCGTAAGAGGAACGAACACCTCGCACAGGACCAATGTTACTTGTAGGAACTGATCGCATAGTCCCGGGCCTCTCGGTTTGAGAATAAAAATCAACACTTAAACTTAAAAACAAGCCATTAGAGGGTGAAAATCCCAAACAGCCCCCAAACGACCCCGTAGGAGGCACAAACACCTCGCACGGGACCAATGTAACTTATAGGAACTGACCCGTAGTCCCGGGACTCCCCGTTTGAAAATACGATGATAATTTGAAAAAATCAACACTTAAACTTAAAAACAGGCCGTTAAAGGGTGAAAACCTAAACCAACCCCCAAACGGATTCGTACGGGACCAATGTAACTTGTAGGAACTGATTGCGTAGTCTCGGGTCTCTCGATTTGAGAATAAAAATCAACAGTTAAACTTAAAAACAAGCCATTAGAGGGTGAAAATCCAAACCAGCCCCCAAACGACCCCGTAGGAGGCACAAACACCTCGCACGGGACCAATGTAACTTGTAGGAACTGATCGCGTATTCTCGGATCTCCCGGTTTGATAATATGACGATAATTTGCAAAAATCATACTCAGACTTAAAAACATGCCGTTAGAGGGTGAAAACCCAAACCAGCCCCCAAACGATCTCGTAGGAGGCACGAACACCTCACACGGGACCAATATAACTTGTAGGAACTGATCGCGTAGTCCCGGGTCTCCCCGTTTGAGAATATGACGATAATTTGCAAAAGTCAACACTTAAACTTAAAAACAGGTCGTTAAAGGGTGAAAACCTAAACTAACCCCCAAACGGACTCGTAAGAGGCACGGACACCTCGCACGGGACCAATGTAACTTGTAGGAACTGACCGCGTAGTCCCGGGTCTCCCGATTTGAGAGTATGACGATAATTTGCAAAAATCACACTTAGACTTAAAAACAAGCCGTTAAAGGGTAAAAACCAAAACAAGCCCCCAAACTACCCCGTAGGAGGCACGAACACCTCGCAAGGAACCAATGTAACTCGTAGGAACTGACCGCGTAGTCCCCGGTCTCCCGGTTTGAGACTTTGACGATAATTTGCAAAAATCACACTTAGACTTAAAAACAAACCGTTAAAGGGTGAAAACCCAAACCAGCCCCCAAACGACCCCGTAGGAGGCACGAACACCTCGCAAGGGACCAATGTAACTTGTAGGAACTGATCGAGTAGTCTCGGATCTCCCCGTTTGAGAATATGACGATAATTTGCAAAAATCAACACTTAAACTTAAAAACAGGCCGTTAAAGGGTGAAAACCTAAACCAACCCCCAAACGGACTGGTAAGAGGCACGAACACCTCGCACGGGACCAATGTAACTTGTAGGAACTGATCGCGTAGTCCCGGGTCTTCCGATTTGAGAATATGACAATAATTTGCAAAAAATCACACTTGGACTTAAAAACAAGCCGTTAGAGGGTGAAAACCCAAACCAGCCCCCAAACGATCCCGTAGATGGCACGAACACCTCGAACGGGACCAATGTAACTTGTAGAAACTGTCCGCGTAGTCCCAGGTCTCCTGCTTTGAGAATATGACGATAATTTGTAAAAATCACACTTAGACTTAAAAACAGGCCGTTAAAGGGTGAAAACCTAAACCAGCCACCAAACACCCCCGTAGGAGGCACGAACACCTCCCACGGGACCAATGTAACTTGTAGGAACTGACCGCGTATTACCGGGTCTCCCCGTTTGAGAACATGATGATAATTTGAAAAAATCAACACTTAAATTTAAAAACAGGCCGTTAAAGGGTGAAAACCTAAACCAGCCACCAAACGCCCCTGTAGGAGGCACAGACACCTCCCACGGGACCAATGTAACTTATAAGAACTGACCGCGTAGTCCCGGGTCTCCCCGTTTGAGAATATGATGATAATTTATAAAAATCAACACTTAAACTTAAAAACAGGCCGTTAAAGGGTGAAAACCTAAACCAACACCCAAACGGACTCGTAAGAGGAATGAACACCTCGCACGGGACCAATGTAACTTGTAGGAACTGATCGCATAGTCCTGGGTCTCTCGGTTTGAGAATAAAAATCAACACTTAAACTTAAAAATAGGCCGTTAAAGGGTGAAAACCTAAACCCTCCCCCAAACGGACTCGTAAGAGGCACGAACACCTCACACGGGACAAATGTAACTTGTAGGAACTGACCGCATAGTTTCGGGTCTCCCCATTTGAGGATATGATGATAATTGTCAAAAATCACACTTAGACTTAAAAACAAGCCGTTAGAGGGTGAAAACCCAAACCAGCACCCAAACGGACTCGTAAGAGGCACGAACACCTCGTACGGGACCAATGTAACTTGTAGGAACTGACCGCGTAGTCTCGGGTCTCCCGGTTTGAGAATAAAAATCAACACTTAAACTTAAAAACAAGCCGTTAGAGGGTGAAAATCCAAACCAACCCACAAACGACCCCGTAGGAGGAACGAACACCTTGCACGGGACCAATGTAACTTGTAGGAACTGATCGCGTAGTCTCGGGCCTCCCTGTTTGAGAATATAACGATAATTTGCAAAAATCAACACTTAAACTTAAAAATAGGCCGTTAAAGGGTTAAAACCTAAACCAACCCCCAAACGGACTCGTAAGAGGCACGAACACCTCGCACGGGACCAATGTAACTTGTAGGAACTGATCGCGTAGTCGCGGGTCTCCCGATTTGAGAATATGATGATAATTTGCAAAAATCACACTTGGACTTAAAAACAAGCCGTTAGAGGGTGAAAACCCAAACCAGCCCCCAAACGATCCCGTAGATGGCACGACCACCTCGCACGGGACCAATGTAACTTGTAGAAACTATCCTCGTAGTCCCGGGTCTCCCGATTTTAGAATATGACGATAATTTGCAAAAATCACACTTAGACTTAAAAACAGGCCGTTAAAGGGTGAAAACCTAAACCAGCCACCAAATGCCCCCATAGGAGGCACGAACACCTCCCACGGGACCAATGTAACTTGTAGGAACTGACCGCGTAGTACCGGGTCTCCCCGTTTGAGAATATGACGATAATTTGCAAAAATCAATACTTAAACTTGAAAACAGGCCGTTAAAGGGTGAAAGCCGTTAGAGGGTGAAAATCTAAACTAGCCCCCAAATAATCCCGTAGGAGGCACGAACACCTCGCACGGGACCAATGTAATTTGTAGGAACTAATCGCGTAGTCTCGGGTCTCCCAATTTGAGAATATGATGATAATTTGCAAAAATCACACTTAGACTTAAAAATAAGCCGTTAGAGGGTGAAAACCCAAATCAGCCCCCAAACGACCCCGTAGGAGGCACGAACACCTCACACGGGATCAATGTAACTTATAGGAACTGACCGCGTAATCTCGGGTCTCCCCGTTTGATAATATGACGATAATTTTCAAAAATCAACACCTAAACATAAAAACAGGCCGTTAAAGGGTGAAAACCTAAATGAACCCCCAAACGGACTCGTAAGAGGCACGGACACCTCGCACGGGACCAATGTAGCTTGTAGGAACTGACCGCGTAGTCTCAGGTCTCCCGGTTTGAGAATAAAAATCAACACGTAAACTTAAAAACAAGCCGTAAGAGGGTGAAAATCCAAACCAGCTCACAGACGACCCCGTAGGAGGCACGAACACCTCGCACGGGACCAATGTAACTTGTGGGAACTGACCGCGTAGTCCCGAGTCTCCCCATTTGAGAATATGACGATAATTTTCAAAAATCACACTTGGACTTAAAAACAAGCCGTTAGAGGGTGAAAATCCAAACCTGCCCCCAAACAATCCCGTAGGTGGCACGAACACCTCGCACAGGACCAATGTAACTTGTAGGAACTGACCGCGTAGTCTCGGGTATCCCCATTTGATAATATGACGATGATTTACAAAAATCAACACTTTAACTTAAAAAAAAGTCGTTAAAGGGTGAAAACTCAAATCAACCCTTAAACACGCCATTGAGAATATAATAATAATTGTGACTCGTATATGCAATTTTTCTGCATGAATACGATTTTTTTAAAAATGACTTGGTTACTAAATATCGTATCTTTTTTGTGTCTTATTTTTTTTTGTAGGATGACATTTGATCGCTACCTTTTATCCACTTGGAACGCACGAAGAAGTCAATGCTTTACAACAAGGGGATTATTCATTTAGTGTCGTTAATATTTAGGATTCTATTTTTTGTGTTATGGCCGAGCAGGCTTTAGTAGTTTTATTTTTTGTGTTATGGCCGTACTGGCTATAGTAGTTTTATTGTTGACTTTTATGGCCGTGCGGGCTTTATATGGGCAGATTTTATGTTAGCAGGTTTGGAATGTTCAAAAAATAGAGGAAACTCTGCCCAATTTTTTTTTGATCTGGGAACTATTAGCTCTTGTAATTTTTTGAAGTTTGTATGCACATTATTTACTCAATAACATGCGATATTCATAATTTGTGAATTTTCTTGATTTTTTTTACAAGTAATAAATATTTATCCTATCAGATTTGGAATTTGCAGATTTTCCAGATTTGTTTCCTATTATTATTTTTTTTATTACTTGAAAAATCTAGCACGGTTTTAAACCGTGCCAATTTATAAAAATGAGAACGCTTATAAAACAATCTGGCACGCTTTATAACCGTGCCAAAAGCATGCCAGAAAATAGACAATTTGGCACGGTTTTGGCATGTGCTAAAAGCGTGCCAGATTTAACATCTAGCACAGTTTAAAAGCGTGTCAGATAAAAAAACTGGCACAGTTTAAAAGCGTGCCAAAAGCGTGCTAGTTTGGAAAATCTGGCACGGTTTTAAATCGCGCCAGAAAATCTGGCACACCTGATTCTGGCACGGTTTTGAGCCGCGCCAGATTGCGTCTGACACTGTTTTAAACCGTGCCAGTTTCCTATTTTTGGTGTAGTGTTAACCAAACCATACACACGAGTTTTAATTTTAAGTCATCAACATAAATCCATACAACTAAAAACTTTTTACAACATTAAAGTAGTTATACATTTTCAAACTTCTTGAAGGATAAGTTAACTTAATTACATCATTTAAATTTACACAAAATCATTGTTTCTCCCATTCCTGGCTAACCTAACCTGACCTCCTAGATTTGGCAGTGACATCGCGTTACGTGAAAAAAATGTGAACATAGGAATCGTGAGAAAAATAGCCCAGTGAAGGCATCACTACTATACTAATGCATGAATTTAAATGCAATAAATTATGTCCATATAATTACGTATTAACTTATCCAGCTCATTCGTAATGAATGACCTAACTTTTTGAATCATGATTCACGTATCTTGTCTATAATGGACAATTCTCCCCCATTCCTGGTTGAGGAGCAACCCCTTGTCATTAATAGACAAATCTCCCCCATTCCGGGTCGGGGAGTAACCTCCCATTTCGGTAAACCGAAATAAACAATTTCATATTCATTATATTCTGATCATATCAATAACACAATACAAATATCTCTTTCTAGTGAGTACACTCACCTTGGGTTGTCAACTACGTATTCACGTTTTCTTCGGGTGGAGCTGAACTGGGTTGATTTGACCTTACACATGTCAATCCAAATAAATCAGTACTGAATCTCAATCGTAAGTATTATCCGAACATAATTATGTAACTTTCAATGACTATACAACGATAATATAATCCCGCTTAAGTAACATTCCATGAAACACGAGTAAAGATGAAACAATGGTATACATGTTGATAAAGTTATGAACATTGAACCATAGGAAATACCTCATAAGGAATTTATAACTAAAACCAAGTAAACATTAAAGTATACTTATCAATGTATATAGACATGAAACATTTACTCAAAATACCCTTTGGAAATAAGAGATAACCATATTCTTTCATGGGGTGTCCAGTATGGCCTTAAATTTATGTCCTCTATACTTAACCATCCTATATTCATAAATTGCAGAACTAAAGGTATCCAAGATTATCAATATCAAATCATATGTGAACATACTTTCCATTACAGGGGATGATGTAATTTTTAAGCTTTCTGGAGCAAGTTATGACAATTTCTTTACAACACAAGAAATCTGCCTTACGAGATCCTCTATTGTTCTTTCAACTTCCAAGAATTTTCATAGTTTTTCTATATCATAATTTTCCATGATTTTCAACCCATTTTCAGTACACATACTGAATAGTACAGAATTAAAGTTTCATAATTTTTTGAGTTCATTTGCTATGTCAAGCAAAACATCAAACATATGGTATGCATATTTACTCTTTTGGGACATATTTCATACCCGGACTTCAAACCATCACCAAAGATTCATTTCTTTATATTTTTACATGATTTTAGGATATGTTATACATATATGAGTGTATTTTAATATAGAATTTGAATAAATCAATTCCATTAAGTATACAAAAAGATATGGAAGTTTGAATACAAGGGGTTTCAATACAAAGCAATATGGCCTATAAACACTACTTATCTCACATATGAACCAATACATATTATCACAAAGGATAATGGAATTTTAATCAATAATTCACGATTTTTATAGTTTGAAATAAGTATAATAAAATATTAAAACAATATTAACACATAATTATACCTTGGAAACACCTTGAGGATTTTATTGGAATTTTTTTTCCCTAGCTTTTAATGTAACCCTTTCTTCCTTAACTTCTTCTTTCTCGTTCCTCAAGCTAAAAACCCTTCAAACTGAACCTAGACTTAAATTTGCTGAAGAAATATGTTAGAAGAAGAGTTTTAAGTCAGCCAAGGCTGACTCCCATTCCAACCAATCAAATTAAAACATTTGGTTTACTAAAAGATAATTTACCACTTAAAGGGAATGGACAGATTTGCCTCTTGTTCGTAAATTCGGGATAACTTCTTACTCGGACATCCGTTTGATGTAATGTTTGTTGTGTTATAACCCTAATTCATATGTATACAACTATATAGTTTTCAACTCAAGTCACTTGTAATGTTATAATGGTCAAAACTATACTTCAACATGAACATTCCTACCGAAAACTTCAAAATTTTATATTTGTAACTAATTCAATATTTCATGATTTATGAAAGTAGGATTAGACTAAACATAATGACTTAAAATTATATATACTAATAACATATCATCCATATCACATAAGATAATCATGATTTAAACATAATTTATCATAATTATATGTGGATTGTCACAACTTCCCCCCCTAGAAAATTTTGTCCCCGAAATTTAATATGAAGGTCACTTACCGAACAAATGGGGATACTGTTTCTTCATGCTATCCTCCATTTACCAAGTTGTTTCTTTAACTCCATGGCTTATCCACATAACTTTAACTAAGGGAATAACTTTATTCCTCAAAACTTACTCCTTACGATCAATAATTTCCAATGGTTCCTCGATGTACGACAAGTCTTCCTTCAGTTCAATTGGTTGAGTTTTCAACTGATGAGATGGATTCGCCAAATACTTACGAAGCATAGATACGTGAAACACATCATGTAAACGGGATAAATATGGAGGTAAAGATAATCTATATGCCAAGGTCCCAATTCTTTCCAATACCTCATATGGTCCAATGTATCTTGGACTTAGTTTCCCCTTCTTCCCAAATCTCGTAACGCCTTTCCATGGTGAAATACGTAGGAATATAAAATCTCCCTTCTGAAATTCCAATGGATACTTCCTTTTATCTGCATAAAATTTCTGCCTGCTTTACGCTATCTTTATCCGTTCCCGAATCATTTTAATCTTTTCTGTTGTCATATCTATCAATTAAGGACCAAAAAGTTTCCTTTCACCTACTTCATCCCAACACAAAGGCGTTCTACATCTCCTCCCATATAAAGCTTCATACGGAGCCATACCAATGGTGGACTGATAACTATTATTATACAAGAATTCCATCAATGGTAAATGATCATCCCAACTACCTTTGAAGTCAAATACACAAGCTCGTAACATGTCTTCTAATATTTGAATCGTCCTTTCTGATTTCCCATCGATTTGTGGATGAAATGCAGTGCTGAACTTCAAACTTGTGCCCATGGAATTCTGTAGACGAGGCCAAAACTTAGAAGTGAATGTTGGATCTCTATCTAATATAATTGACACAGGTGGCCCATGTAAACGGATAATTTCATCAACGTACATACGTGCATACTTGTCAACAATGTAGGTGGTCTTAACTGGAAGAAAATTCACATACTTCGTCAATAGATCTACAATCACCCAAATAAAATCATGCCCCTTTAGTGACCGTGTTAATCCTGTAACAAAATCCATTGTTATATGTTCCCACCTCCATTCCGGAATAGGCAATGACTGTAATAATCCCGCCGGCTTCTGATGCTCCGCCTTTACTTGCTGGCATACTAAACATTTAGCTACGAACTCTGCAATCTCACATTTCATATTGTTCCACCAGTAATACTCTTTCAAATCTCTATACATTTTGGTACCTCACGGATGCATAGAGTAAATAGAACTATGTGCCTCTTCCAATATATCCTTCTTTAAGGATGTATCATTCGGTACACAAATTATATTTTTATAACACAATGATTCATTATTCTTAATCTCAAAGTCACTCTCTTTACCATCCTGAACTTCTTATTTCTTCTTCTCAAGGAACGGATCATTGATATGCAAATTTTGTATGCGTTCGGCCAATAAAGGTCTCACTGTGACATATGCTAATGATCCTCCCCTTTTTGAAAACTTTAATTCAATCCCCATCGATGCCAAGTCAAGAATATTTCCAACACAGGCACACTGTATGCAACCAAGCATCCCTGATGATTTTTGACTCAAAGCATTTGCTACTACATTGGCCTTCCTAGGATGATGATAGATGGTACAGTCATAGTCTTTAATCAGCTCTATCCAATGCCTTTGTCTCAAATTCAGTTCTCTTTGAGTAAACTTGTATTTCAAACTTTGATGGTCCGTAAATATCTCACAAGTTTCTCCATACAAGTAATGCCTCCACAACTTTAAATAAAAAATAATGGCTGCTAGCTCTAAATCGTGTGTAGGGTAGTTTCGTTCATGCATCTTTAATTATCTGGAAGCATATGCTATTACCTTCTCATTCTTCATAAGAACACATCCTAACCCTTGAAATGAAGCATCTGTATAGATCACAAAAGACTCATTCCCACATGGAATAGTAAGTATAGGGGCTGAAACTAACCGATTTTTTAATTATTTAAAACTCCTCTCGTATTCTTCATCCCTTACAAACTTCACTTCTTTACGAGTCAACTTTGTCAATGGTAATGCTATTGCTGAAAATCCCTTAATGAATCTGCAATAGTAACCTGCCAATCCTAGGAAACTCCTAATTTCTGTCACATTCTTAGGACTCTCCCATTCAACGACGCTTCTACCTTCTTTGGATCAACATATATCCCATTTCTCGAGACAACGTTCCCTAAAAACACAATTTCATTCAACCAAAACTCACACTTGCTGAATTTAGCAAATAATTTCTTCTCTCAAAATCTGCAATACAATTCTCAAATGTTTCTCGTATTCCTCCATGCTATGCGAATAAATCAACATATCGTTTATGAATACAATCACAAATGAATCAATGAAAGGGTGGAATACCCGGTTCATCAAGTCCATAAAAACTTCTGGAGCATTAGTCAATCCAAATGGCATCACCAAAAACTCATAGTGCCCATATCGAGTCCGAAAAGCTATTTTGGAAATATCACTATCCTTTATTTTCAATTGGTGGTAACCCGATCTCAAATCAATCTTCGAAAATACTATGGCCCCCTGTAATTGGTCAAATAAATCTTCGATATGAGGTAGAGGGTACTTGTTTCTAATGGTCACCTTATTCAATTATTGATAATTAATACATAATCGCATTGTCCCGTATTTCTTTTTGACAAATAACACTGGGGCTCCCCATGGTGAAACACTAGGCCGAATGAAACCTCTGCTTATTAGATC
This sequence comes from Sambucus nigra, assembly GCA_949130495.1. NCBI lineage: Eukaryota > Viridiplantae > Streptophyta > Magnoliopsida > Dipsacales > Adoxaceae > Sambucus > Sambucus nigra. The sequence continues at coordinate 638,597,862 of OX422215.1, forward strand.
TTGTAATTTCACTTTCAATTCTTTCATCTCTGTCGGTGCCATTATATATGGATCAAGGGAAATTGGACCAGTACCTAGAATTAATTCAATGGAAAACTCTACTTCCTTATCGGGTGGCAATCCTGGCAATTCCTCTGGGAAGACATCAGAAAATTCTCTAACCACTGGTATATCTTAAATTTTAACTGTCTCTTTACTAGTATCAACAACATAAGCTAAATACCCTGTACAACCTTTACTCAACAATCTCCTACTCTTAATTGTTGATATAAGACAATTAGGACCAACGTTCCTTTCTCCAATAAACTGGAACTCAGGTTCACGTGGAAGATGAAATGTAACTTCCTTTCGAAAACAATCAATGGAAGCATGATACGATGATAACCAATCCATCCGCAATATAATATCAAAATATTGAATGGCCAACGGTATTAAGTCAACATAGAAATCTCACTCCCCTATTCGTAAGGCATAATCTTTCTAAACATGCTCCACCAGAATTACACTTTCTATTGGGGTTGAAATATATAAGGCACAATCAAGAAATGAACTTGGTATACCTAAATATGAAATAATATGTAATGCCACAAATGAATGCGTAGATCCATGATCAATGATTGCATATAAATCTTTGTTCGTAATAGAAAGTTTACCTGTAACAACTTTCGGTGTAACATGGGCATCTTGCAGCGTTATCGCAAACACTTTTCCTCCTGCCCTCAATCAAGTTTCTTGTTTTGTACCCCTTCCCCTGGCGAAACTGCCTCGAGAGGATCCTTTATGAGGCCCCACACTACTAACTGAAACCTCTCTTGATAACATATGCCAATTCTTTCTCAGATGGCCCTTCTGATGACAGTTAAAACATTCTATATTCAGTAACTTTGGGAAATTTCTCTTTATATGACCCGATGTCCCATAAAAGAAACAAACATTCGAATCTCCTTATACTGAAACTCCTGAACCTTTCCCACCACTAGCTTCACCCTTTTGCAAACTACTTCCACCTCTACCATGTTGGAATTTCTGCCCTCCAAACCTTGAATATCCGGTATCGCTACCCTTTTGGTAGTTTGGATCGAATCTACTTCTATTTGCGCTTTGTTCTCATTTTTCGCTTGCTTCATTCACATCCTTTTCTACTAGCATCACTTTATTCACTAAGGCTGAATATTTAACAGTCTCTTAAGCCGACAATCGTGATTTAATGACTAACTCTAATTCATCAAGAAATCGGCTGCACATATCTTCCTCATTCTGGATAAAACTCAAAGAAAATCGAGATAAGGCTGTAAGTTTAGCTTCGTATTCTCTAACTATCATACTCCCCTGATTCAACATGAAATATTCCTTCTCCTTTGGTTTTTGATACATTGGGGGAAAATACTTATCATACAAAGTTTTGACAAAAGCATCCCATGAGATCACATTCCCACCTCCTGGAGTAATCAACAAATATTTTGTGGCATCCCACCAATACTTAGCTTCTCCTTTCAGCATATATATCGCCAAGGTCAATCGTTGATTTTCAGGCATTCTCATCACCCCCAAAATAAGTTCAGTCTCTTTAATCCATACTTCTGCCTCTGTTGGATCAACTGTTCCTTCAAACGAGGGTGGATTCATTTTAATAAATTTCTCATGTGAAGTACTCCTTTCTTCCCAGTGTTTCACCTCCTCAGTCCTGGCCAATGCTTGTGCCTCCAGTTACTTGTCCTGTTGTTCTTCCATCTGAGCCATAAATCTAGCTTGCTGCTTTGCCATTAAAGTCATAGCACGTGCCATTTTTTGCATGTCTATCAATTGTTCCGGGTCAGGTTCTACACTTCCATGAACAGGTTGTTCAACCTCCGTTCTGCTGCCATATTTGAAGCCTCATCTTCTATTCCCATATTCAAATTCCCTCCTTCCATTATTTTATATCTAAAATGGATCAAATATATAACAACATACATATATACATATCTTTCCTACCATAATCGTTAGTATCAAACAAAAAATATTTCTAATATTCACAACCAACTCTAGACTTTTATCACTCCAGAACCTCTAAAACCTAAGCTCTGGTACCAAAATATGACACACCCCAACCCAGTTACTTATAATTAAGTTTGAAAGTCAAAGTGAATCAAACCATGATTAATTTAACCAAACCATACACACGAGTTTTAATTTTTGAGTCATTAACATAAATCCATACAATTAAAAACTTTTTACAACATTAAAGTAGTTATGCATTTACAAACTTCTTGAAGGATAAGTTAACTTAATTACATCATTTACATTTACACAAAATCATCATTTCTCCCATTCTTGGCTAACCTAACCCGACCTCCTAGATTTGGCCGTGACATCGCGTTACCTGAAAAAAATGTGAACATAGGAACCATGAGCAAAATAGCCCAGTGAATGCATCACTACTATACTACTTCATGAATTTAAATGCAATAAATCATGTCCATATAATTATGTACTAACTTATCCGGCACATTCATAATGAATAGCCTAACATTCCGAATCATGATTCATGTATCTTGTCTGTAATAGACAATTCTCCCCCATTCCTGGTTGAGGAGCAACCCCTTGTCATTAATAGATAAATCTCCCCCATTCCGGGTCGGGGAGTAACCTCCCATTTCGGTAAACCAAAATTAGTAATTTCATATTCATTATAGTGTGATCATATCAATAACACGATACAAATATCTCTTTCCAGTGAGTACACTCACCTTGGGTTGTCAACTACGTATTCATGTTTCCTTCGGGTGGAGCTGAACTGGGTTGATTAGACCATACACCTGTCAATCCAACTAAATCATTACTGAATCTCAATCATAAGTATTATCCTAACATAATTATGTAACTTTCAATGACTATACAACAACAATATAATCCCACTTAAGTAACATTCCATGAAACAAGAGTAAAGATGAAACAAGGGTATACATGTTGATAAAGTTACGAACATTCAACCATAGAAAATACCTCATAAGGAATTTATAACTAAAACCAAGTAAACATGAAATTATAATTATCAATGTATATACACATGAAACATGTACTCAAAATACCCTTTGGAAAGGGGAAATAACCATATTCTTTCATGGGGTATCCAGTATGGCCTCAAAATATTATCCTACATACTTAACCATCCTATATTCATAAATTACACAACTAAAGGTATCGAAGATTATCAATTTGAAATCATATCTGAATATACTTTCCATTATAAGTGACACTGTAATTTTTCAAGATTTTTAGAGCAAGTTATGACCATTTCTTTACAACACAAGAAATCTTCCCTACAACCTCCTTTATTGTTCCTTCAACTTCCAAGAATTTTCATAAATGTTCTACAGTATAATTTTCTATGATTTTCAACCCATTTTCAGTAAACATACTGAATAGTACATAATTAAAGTTTCATAATTTTTTGAGTTCATTTGCTATGTCAAGAAAAACATCCAACATATGGTATGCATATTTACTCTTTTGGAACAGATTTCATACCCGAACTTCAAAGCATCACCCAAGATTCATTTCTTTGTATTTTTACGTGATTTTAGGATATGATATACATATATGAGTCTATTTTAATATAAAATTTGAATAAATCAATTCCAGTAAGTACACAAAAATATATGAAAGTTTGAATACAAGGGGTTTTAATACAAAATAATATGGCCTATAAACACTACTTATCTCACATATGAACCAATACATATTATCACAAAGGACAATGGAATTTTAATCAATAATTCATTATTTTTATACTATGAAATAAGTATAATACAAGATTAAAACAATATTCACATATAATTATACCTTGGAAACACCTTAGGGATTTTGTTGGAATTTTTTTCCCTAGCTTTTAATGTAGCCCTTTCTTTCTTTCTTAACTTCTACTTTCTCTTTCCTCAAGCTAAAAACCCTTCAAACTGAACCTTGTCTTAGATTGGCTGAAGAAATATGTTAGAAGAAGAGTTTTAAGTCGGCCAACTCTGCCTCCCATGCCATCCAATCAAATTAAAACATTCGGTTTACTAAAAAACAATTTACCACTTAATGTGAATGGACAGATTTTCCCCTTGTTCATAAATTCGGGATAACTTCTTACTCGGATATCCCTTTAATGTAATTTTTGTTGTGTTACAACCCTAACTCATATGTCTAAAACTATATAGTTTTCACCTCAAGTCACTTGTAATGTTATAATGGTCAAAACTAGACTTTAACACGAATATTCCTACCGAAAACTTCAAACTTTTATATTTGTAACTAATTCAATATTTCATGATTTATGAAGGTTGGATTAGACTAAACATAATGAATTAACGTTATAAACTAATAACATATCATCCATATCACATAATCTAATCATGATTTAAACATAATTTATTATAATTATATCCGAATTGTCACAAAACCCATCTCTAATTCAAGTGGGTACAAAATTGACCCTCCATGAGAACTCAACCTGATTCGCCATGAATCTAGATAAGTGGAACAAACCAAGAAAACATGAGAATTTTAAAAAGTGTCATAACTGAGGGTAATAGTTCGAGTGACCTCATTTTATACAACAGAAAGATGAAAAGCTCTATGAGATTCAACGGTCATTTTATCACAAAATCAACAGACGCCTGATGTATCCATGAAACCGAACAACCATGATAAATAAATAATTAAAATACCATGAATTTTGGGAACCGATTTACCTGAGAACCAAAATCGAGTCACCACAGATAGCAGTGGGTATGAATGAACCAGTTAAATTTTGAAGTTCGAAGAACCTTCGAAAAAAATCCGACAGACCTTGGGTGGTACAAAACATGGAGAAAACTTCAAAGTATGAGATCCCTAATATTTTGGCTTTGGCCCTAGATAACTTTATGTTTTTCATTTCGTGAATATGGTTTTCCCATCTGGCTCGGGCATGGTTCATTTTTTCCTAAAGGACACACGCTAAATTCACATGTTAAATCGAAAGGCTATTTGACATCCCACAGTCTATTTAGACTTACGTGTTTCCTTGGTTATAACACCTATTGGAATGAACTTGGTGTGTCAAAAGCTTTTATGAGTATATACTTAAAAACGATGTGATAATTTTTTTTTTAGAATAGGTTTTACCTAATAGACCTGAATAGAGTTGTGGTAAAAATACATATAGAATTACCTATAGTATATTTCTCATTAATTTTTTTTTGTTTTTTGTGTGTACACTATTAATAGTACAACGATACAAGTGTAACAATTTTTTTGCCGATGCACCACAAATCCCGTGATTGTTGGGAAGCTGTTTCAGAAATTTTATTTACGAAATTGCGTTCAATTATTTATGATTAATAGTGACTTTTTGCGATACAATCAAACTGTCAATATTTCTAAACAATAAATCTGAGAATGAGAAAAAAAATTATCTGGATAATTTTTTTTTGCCAAGCACATTAGTATATGGGTAAGTACAAAATGACTCATTGCATCTATGTTGGCACATGATAAAGCATGATTTAGTTTGTTTACACTTTATGTTTGTAAATATATATGAGATGAAGCTAAGTACTTAAATGTATATGTACTCTCTTGATTATGAAACACGATACAAAGGTGTGTTGGATATTGATATGTGTACAATTTATATGTTTCTTCCACCATACATACACACGATTCCTCTATAATGACATATGAAAAGGGAATTCATTAAAAATTTGAAACCATGCGACACACCTGGATTATACAAAATCATATTTTAACTAACCGAGAATGCTTGTGAGATGAATCAAATATATATGACCTTGCGACGGAATTGTATCCTTATTTCAGACACCTCAAACACACAAGAATGCATTCATAATTGGTTTTCTTTCACCATGAGATAGTATTTATTTTGATATATGTACCACTACTATATGATACTACGTAAATTGATATAAAAATTCCATTAGTTACGCTGATGACTTGAGAAGCTTTTTGAAAGCATTAAATCTATTATATATATTTACTTTATTTTAAATGAGATGGAAGAAATACAATGAAGATCAACTAAGTATTTTATGACATTTGGAATTACTAATCTATGTTTGTACATTGTACTCATACACTATGAATCATTTACGAAACAACTTGAGTAAGTTTCACAATTCAGAATTCACCTTGATATTCTAGACACTCTCGAATCCGATAGAGCGTGTGCTCAAATGACATTAAATTGTGCACGAAAAACCTACGAGTATGGGTGGTTATGATTCATTACACAAATATCCCTGGACTTTATTTTATTGCATCAAATAAATTAGAATAAAGGGGGCATGATGAGAATTGTACTTGGATATTTCCTGAGTTTTACTAACCATTTGCAATCTATTATGACACCCCACGTATTTTAATCCTGGGTGATCAATACATTATTAAATTAAACAAGAATCATTAATGGTTTCATTCTTAGCATCACTATCGAAAACTTTTTAATTACTAATCACCTATGTCAAATTAATCTGGTGTCAAATTTTATCTTTTATTATGAACACATGCGAAAATAAATTAAACGAACTAAACCATTCACACATAAATATAGTATGAACAATCACACAGTAGATATATAAATAAATGAGACCGAATAAGCCATCAGTTCTCCAAGTATATAATTCAACCACAATCTAAAATAAGTAAGACTAAAATCGAAATACAGTCTAATGCATAACTAAATAAAATAAATAATCTGAAGGTAACACGCCCAGCTGAAGTGCTAAGGAAATCTCCTATCTAGAAAGAATGAGCAGAATCATCTAAAGTAATCCCTTGCAAGCCTCCACATTGCTGTAGCTACATATCTATGGATAGGATCTCTAAATTTGGCGTCCCTGTGGCTGGACACCTAAAAAGTTTTGAATTTTTTTTTGACACGGGTTGGAGTCGAAGTAAAACATTTTGAAATTTTTTTGCAAGCATTTAAATCACATTTTAAATCAATTATGTATTACACATGTAATATCCATGTACAGTCACTTGAGATCCTCACATCTCAACTAATGTGCACGCCTAACGTATTCTACCTAACTAGTATCCACTGCCCAACTCAATAAGTTATCTAACTACTCTCGATAAGTCTACTTCTCTCGTATATCCCCATACGACATGATACTCCAGTCTCAATAACAAACTATTTATTCCCATTTTATTATTGAGTCAATTATCGAAGTTTCACTACTTAAAGTATTTTAGATGTACGTTATCTATCAATTCTACGGTCTCGCATGCGTAGACATATCATATCGGTATATATTCATTACACATATAATATATACACAACCATAGAATCCCCGGAATGTCCCCTTGTGATGCTGGCATACTCTGCTATCAAGTTCATGTACATTTTATACTCAATCAAGGACTATTGGTTCGGTATGTATCCTCGAACCCAAAATCAATCAACACAATAGTGGAGGTGAACATGGTTCTAAGCCTTTGAGATACGCACATACCTAATGTACCCAAATAACCTGCTAGTCTCACTAATAGATGGCACATAGTGGACCACCCTAAGTTCCATGTTCTGGGTCACTAATCCAGACCTCACTAGAATCATCAAAGTGGGATCACCCTCTGCGTGGAAACCTCCTGATCGCAGGCAGTGTAGGTATGTTCACACGAATAATCAAATGTTATCTATAGGTATTCAAACAACCTATATATATGTGTGTATATATATATATATATATATATTATTCAGTAGGTATGCACACAACCCAATTTCATCAACTTGTACGTAGTTTATATCACTCGCATATTCTACATGCCATTAATTTAAATTACAATTTCAATACTTATAATTTTGAGTATGGGTCATTACTCTAAGGGTCCTATTTATCCTATATTAATATGTAGTTACTCCTATCATATACTACTAGTCGTAAACGTAGGTTCACTCCTCACTCCTTGACCCTTCTCGAATTTCATTCATTCATCAATTAAAATATTTTATCCATTATTCCAATACTTTACTCATTTCAATTTATGTAAACCTAATCCCCATTTTAGTCCTACTATCATTTTTATATTTCACTTTATAGTTTAAAATTATCCCAAAAGGAACAATTTTAATTTTTAATTCTGGGCAAAATCAAATCGATACGCCCAATGGACGAATCGATTCAACCTTAGGCCAAATCGATTCGAAAAGTGTCAAGGGTCTTCTTCTTCATTTCGCTATTACGAATTTTCATACTATCAAATTCCCCAAACTTTTATACCACAATCCCAAACTCCTAATTATCATAACTAAACATCAAACATACATGTAAGGATGATTTTTAATGTAAATCATGTATAAAATCCATACACTTTCACCCAATATCAGATTAAAATCTCCATAAATCTTTGAACCCAACAATTTTGTGTTCTTCATAAGAATTCATACAAAAACCCAAATTTATCCCATGATCTTAATCCCAGAACTATTGAGTTCATTTTTTTCTATATAATTGGATTCATTACACATGCAATCCTATCATAAGTTATGAGTTTTATTCATCAAATGACAAGGGTAACATAAATTAGCCTTAACTCAAAGACCCTACTCTACATGGGTATTATGACTTATAAAATTTTGTTCCTATATCAAATCACAAGGGTAACATCAAATCGTAGTATGCTCAGTTGTTTATTACTGAGATAGTGAGAATACATGGAGTTTCAATCGTTATCGTGTCCGAAAGGGATAAGATTTTGTGTCTCTCTCACTACACCAAATCTGCCCATTTGTCAAGGTCATTGACCTTGACAAATTCACCTTGTCAAGGTCAATGACCGTGACATTTCGAGGCGAGACAACTTTTTTTGTCACGGTCGTGTCACGGTCATTGACCTTGACAAAAAACTCGCGTTTTGTGTCACGGTCGTGTCAAGGTCAATGACCGTGACACGTTTGTCACGGTTTATAACCGTGACAAAGCCGTGACTCTTTTTAAAAAAAATTATCACGGGCATTGACCGTGACAATTCTGGGCAGAATTAAAAAAAAATCTGCTGGGCAGTATGGCCACTGCCACTGCCCAGCAGTATATTTGTACCTGTTATAGCAACGTTGTACTTGTTCCAAACATCATATATCCAACACAAACTAAAGATAATGCAAATATATATTCATGACAGTATAATCCAAATCTTCAAAGTAAAAATAATATACATGACGATATAATCCAAATATAATTAAAATGGACAAACTAGAAAATAATGTTACTACATGTCTTGGATAAAACTGAGGAGGTGAGTAGGCCACACGACATACGAATTGACGCACCCACTAATATACGTCGTGCCGCATTGTTCGCGCAACCACAATAGGGAGTTCTCCTTCCCGGTTATGACATGCGTGACGAGCACCCTGGACTCCATCTGTTGAAGCACACGTCCATGGACTATTCCACCCTCGACGATATTCGGGTCCCTCAACCCCCGCCCTATCCGCTGGCCATCAAATATGTCCAATATGAACACGCTCGGCCAACCAATTGCCGATAATAGTCTATTAGAGGGCGTCAAATAGGGAAGTGGATCGTCGAAGTAGGAACGTGTCGGTGATGAAGCAGCGAGGTCCACATCCTCGTCATCCTGCGCCTCGTCCTCCCGCACCTCCTCCTCCACCGCCTTCTCCTTCCCTTTCCCTTTACCTTTCTCTTTACGGTCTCCACCCAACGTACGCTTCATGAATGCGTACATATCTTGGACCGTCGCCTCCAAACGGGACAACTTCGCGTCGTGTGAATCCACCGTTCGAGCCAACCCGGTCGCTCGTCTCCAATCCGATGATCCTAAATTTGGCCACCCGTGAGCTCACTCCCCTTGTCCTCCCCTTGCGATCAGAGCCAAGCACTTGGCTGAGTGCATCTGTGGACAAAGATGCCTTGTCGGCATCAGACTGCGACTCATGCACTTCCTTAAGCTTTGCCTGAAACGACAAAAAGCACATGATTAGTAAAATAAGTAAACTAAAAAATTATAACGTAATTAACAATAATTAAACTGTCGGATTACTTACAATTGTGGCCGCGACGCTCGGGGACACCTCCTTGTCCTTCCCCTTCTTCGTCCGAAGAGCCACATAAGTATCGAGCCTATGTGGCTTACCCCCTGGCCCACTCCCTACCCCTGAAATAAAATAAAGTAAAGTAAAATTAGTATCGGCCCCGCAAAGTAAAATAATATCCAATAATATATTTTTGTAGTTATAGATAAATTAAATATTACCTTCATCCTATGCTCCACCTCAGCGTAAGAGGTCCGGCCGGAGTAGTGCACGTCCGTCTTTTTAGCCCGATTTTCCCTCCCCGATTGGCGAGATGCCAATTGTCGATCCTCGATCTCATTGTCAATGAACTTTTGCCATTGTGCCAATGAGATCGGCTCCTTGGGCGGGACGGATCCGCGCCATTGTAAAATGGTCTCTCGTGTTTTTCCAAAGTACCGTGTCCGCATATTTTTTTTCCACGTCTTGTGTTGCTCCCTCAACTGCTCCAAGACGGAATCGCGTAGCTTTGGATCCAAGTTGAATTGTTCCTGTCCAACAAATACAATGTTAGTTGCAAATAAATATAAATATAAATATAAATATAAATATAAATATAAATATAAATATAAATATAAATATAAATATAAATATAAATATAAATATAAATATAAATATAAATATAATTTGAAATTGAAATTGAAATATTCATATAAATATTACATGTAGTGCCGCCCAAACAGCTAACTTGAGCTCATACGGCACCTCCTTCCAACTCATAAACCCCGGGCCGATGACCGTCTTTAGCAGCTCGAGGGATCTCGCTAAAAGCTCCGACTTGTTTTCGACGGTAATCCCAAATTTTCCATATTTGGGGAGCCTAGGGGCGGACGAGCCCTCGTCGCCTCCGCTACCACCGAACCCAGACGACGACATCATCATAAACAGCATCATCATCTTCGCCCTAACATCTATATTATAACGTATGTGTAAGTTCCGTCAATACCATTTCGTTTCAATTTTGTAATATTATGTTTTTTCCAAATATTTAAAGAGTTATTAAATGGGTGCCCCACCCCTGCCCCCTCCCCCCGCCACACACACACGCACACCTACGCACACACACACACACACACCCCACCCCTACCCACCCCACCCCCACCCCTCCCCCCACCACGACCGTGACAACTACATATATTGTTTATCAATAAAATTATGACATGAGATAATTATAATTGTAGCATAAATTTCATTATCACGGGTTTTACCTAATTGAATTAAATGAACAATACTTTTAGCCCTTGTTATTCATCAAATTTGAGGCAAGTTAATTAGAATATTTGTATCGAGCCTATGTGATTTATATGGATTAATTCTATTACATTTATAATTTAACTAATAGAGTTGAATTTTAATATTAATCCTTTGGTTTATTTAACTAACTTTGGTTTGGTTTATTTCTAGTTGAATCTGAGTTATAATTTTTAGATTATGTATAGGAATTGAATTTTAATATTAATCCTTCATAAATCCCTTGAATACATGCATAAATTTGTAGAGATTGAAATTAAAATGCTTGAGATTGAATTTCTATGTTTCGGGGTCATTATTTGAAAATACTTAATTACCCTTTGAAAACCTTTCATAACACACCTATGTATTAAATATGGGTTAGACCTCTTAGCTTGCTCAACCACCATTTACACACTTACTTTACCTTTTATTTACATTATGGATATTAATCAATTCACACATTTTTTGTCCACTTCAACCTTTACTGAAACATTTATTAATTCATTCAAGTTAGTTAAAACCACACAAGTATCTAATACAAATATTATCATTCAACAAATTAAGTCCCATCGATAATAAACCCCCTCCCCCACCCTGCCTCACCCCGCCCCACCCCAATATTTTTCAACACTGTATCCCCCAATAGTAATAATGAATTAACATATAATTTTCAACTCCAACAACATATGCTTCAACTTAACCCAATCTTCCCAATAATACCAACTAATCAACACCCAACATCCAAATCCAACAACATAGGTCTAGAACCAAAGTTTGTACATAATAATTTATAGTCTCCAAGAAAGTACCATTTTTATTCATAATATTTACGATTATCAGTTTCTCGTGTATTAGCCAAATTTCCACCCCACCCTGCCCCCCTCCACCACACCCTGCCCCACGCCCTCCCCCACCCTGCCCCACCCCGCCCCACCCCCACCCCCACCCTGCCCCACCCCCACCCCGTGCCCCACCCCCACCCCGCCCCACCCCCTCCCCCACCCCCACCCTGCCCCCCCACCCCTGCCCCACCCCGCCCCCCCCCACCCCCTGCCCCCACCCTGCCCCACCCCCCACACACGCACACACATACACACATATATATATACACATACCCCCCACCCCCCTCCCCCACCCTGCCCCACCCCGCCCCACCCCCTGCCCCCCTCCACCACCCCCTACCCCCATCCCGTCCCACCCCCCACACACGCACACACATACACACACATATATATACACATACACACATAAATATACAGACAAATATATATATATAAATGGAAGAGAGAGAGAGAGAAATTGGACCTGAGAGAGAGAGAGAGAGAGAGAGAGAGAGGGAGGGAAGGGCACGGGAGGGAAAAAAGAAGGGGGGTAGGGTTTTTGCTGGAAAAGTTGTCACGGTCGTGTCAAGGTCTTTGACCGTGACACGAATTGTCACGGTCATTGACCGTGACAATTCGTTGTCACGGTCGTGTCAAGGTCAATGACCGTGACATAAAACGCGTGTTTTTTTGTCACGGTCAATGACCTTGACAAGGCTGGCCGGCTGAAAGGTGACAATTTGCCCATTTTGGTGTAGTGCTCTTTTGGCAAAGTTTTTAGGAGGTTATGGGTATGAAGTTGCATTTGAGTACTGCCTATCATCCGCAGACGGACGGGCAGACCGAACGGAGCAATCAGATGCTGGAAGACATGTTGAGGATGTGTATCTTAGATTTTGGAGGAGGATGGGCATAATATTTTCCACTGGTGGAGTTTGCATATAATAACTCATATCAGTTACCTATAGGCATGTAACCTTTCAAAGCATTGTATGGGAGACCTTATCGTTCGCCTGCTTATTGGTTAGAGGTGGGGGATAACAAACTCCTCGGGCCAGAGATCATTCAAAAGACTTCTTCTAAGATTAAGTTGATCCAGAGTCGTATACAAATAGCTCAGGACAAACATAAAAGTTATACCGATAAGATGTTTAAGGAGTTTAATGTGGGAGATCAGGTATTGATTCGAGTATCTCCAATGAAAGGGGTTTTCAGGTTTGATAAGAAGGGGTAATTAGCGCTAAGGTATGTTGGGCCATTTCCTATAATTGAGAGGATTGGACCAGTGTCTTATAGACTTAGGTTGCCGAATCATTTACATTTTATTCATGATGTGTTTCATGTTTCCTCGCTACGGCGCTATAATCGGGATGAATTGTCATCCAACCATATTGCACTTGAGGAGATTGATCTATATCCAGATAGTTCTTATGAGGAGAGAATTGTTTCTATCTTAGATCATTGTGAGAGACGTTTGAAGTAAAAAAATAGTACCCCCAGTCCGCGTTCAGCGGGGTCATCATAATACTGGTGAGTTGATGTGGGAATGCAATAATGATATGCGTGAGAAGTATCCAAAATTGTTTTTGCAAGGTATTTTTTTCTTTTTTCGGATTTTATGATGAAATCCCGTTATTAAGGGGAATTATGTAATACCCCATATTTTTATGGATATTTAAATTGGGTTAATTAAATTTAAATGGAAAAGTTAATTTAGAATCACTTGAATATTAATTAGTGTGACTTGAGTTAATATTTAATATTATAAATTAAAATGTATACTACTAAGAGAACAAGTCATATAAACTATGGTATATGTTATAGTGTGTCGTAAGTGAGAAAAGTGAAAAATATTAATTACTTAGTTGGGACGCACATTAGAGATATACTGGGACTTAATATGATTATTGTGAAGTAAGTATAATATGTTAAACCCATATAGTCATTTCGACTGCGTAGAAGTTTTGGAAGTGTCGAAATAGTCAAAAAACTATATGCGGGCATCTGTATGGGGTCTTGGGTCATTTTTGGGTGACACAACAAGTTATTAGTCAATTTTTAACCTTTGGATTTCTAACCCATGAAGAGTTACGAGATTTTGCTACTTTAAAACTAACTCTTTGACCAATCAAATAGGGAATTGAAAAATTAAAGTGAGAGGAAATTAAAGGAGAGAAAATTAAAGTGAGAGGAAATTAAAGTGAGATCTTTTCAAGGAGGTGAATGGTCTTAGAGGAGGAGCAACACCTAGAGACACCTTGCACCACCACCATACACTGCCAAAATTTAGGAAAAACGAGGAGGAGGAACTCATATCATCTTCTTTAAAGGAAATTCAAAATAATCCTAAGTGGCAAGTTGTTTAAACTTGCTTAATTATGATTTTGTAGAAGCACATGCAAGATTACAGGATTTTTGGATAAAAACCCATGTTTAGGAAGTTTTGATTTAAGATAATATCAATTGGGATTATAGAAATCATGATTTAGATTATATATTATATTGGTGATTTCGAAATTTGAGAAAAGCATGTGATTCAATTGGAGATTAAACTATCTAACTAGAAACAAAGTGAACTCATACGAATTTGAAAATCAAACGCATGTGAAATCATTTTAGAAAATATAGAACGTTGTATGTTTATTTTAGGTGTGTTTTAAGTAGAAATTGGTAGTATGCTCAAGATTTCTTACATAAAATCATGTTCTGAACAACTTTTTAGTTTTAAGTTTCTTCAAAATCGGATCAGAAAAGCCTCAAATCGGCATTTTATATTTCTGGGCAGAATGTAACTTTATCGAGAAAAATGATTGGGAGTTAAATTATACTATAATGATTTCGAGTTTTGTACCAGTAGGTACCGGTTGAGGATAGCTACTGAAATAATTAATTAAATTATTTAAATCCCTTTGGTTAACAAGAGATGTTAGGAATAATGGGAAATGGGAATAAAATGTGAATTAATCTATGTATGTATATGATGAGTGCATACCTATATTATGTTGATTGGGATATTTTTTGTAATGTCATACCTAGCTACTTGCTATCACGGGATGTTACATGTAGTGGATAATCCTATCTTTGTGTGCCGTTAGGGAGGATTTGGATTCGTGCCCTTGAACATAACACTTATGTTGTCATTACCTTGAGAGATGGTAGTGTATTAACGGTCATTTGCATACGTTAGGTATGTATGTAATTTTTATGGTGCTAAGGATTATTTTTTGCCTCCTTTATGTGTTATCGTTTTATAGGTTGAGGTGTCACACCTAGCCTTAGTCCTTAACTTGGTACGTGAGGTACATAGGGACTATATAGAAAAGTATGCATGCATCGTAAGTTTGATCGTATAAATGCGTCATTCGTATATGTATATATTTGATAATGTAATCTATACATATACATACACTTGTGATAGTCTACTCTGTTGTGTGTTGTAGAAGTGATTATTGTGAATATTTCAAATGTACTTTAAGTATGTGAATCTAAGTGGTTAAAATAATGAGAATAAAATGATTAAGAAAGTAGGATAATATTAACGTATCATATGGGAGATATTGACGGGTTAAGAGATTTATATAAATTAATAAGGATTTATCGAGTGTTCTATATTTGGTTAGTGGGTAGCTTAACTAGGAGGGAATATTAGAGTACGTTAAGTGTGCACTTTAAGAGAGAGGTAACATGGATATTTACATTACTCATAATACAACATTTTAAACACTTTTTAAATATTTTAAAAGCATTTTCAGGGCTCTGACCTGAATCATATTTATTTTTGAAAAACCTTTTAGGTATCCAGCCACAGGTACACCAGGGTTAGTAGATTCATTCCAGAGTTGATGTGTTGTAGTGCTGTGGATGTTGCAGGACCTCGAGCTTAGACGTATCTATCATTCTTGTCATCCAGCTTATGATTCAATATTTCTATTCGAGCGGTTTGCTCATTGTCTAGACTATATATTTGGTTTTTAGTATTACCTTTATACGGACCGATTTGTCTCGGTATTGTACTTGTCTTGTATGAAGATTTGGATTTGGATGTGTTATCCGATTATTAATCTATTCCGTTTATTGTGGTCATTATTATATTGGGGGTTGTTTTATTCATTATTCTGTTGTTCAATTATTATTATTATTCTCTATTAATTAAAATTGACATCCGACTTATTAGGATATTTAGTGATTAAAAAAAATATTTTCGACAGTGATGTTAAGAATGAACCAATTATAAATCCTGTTTAATTGAATAGTAGGTTAATCTCCTAATATTTTAATTAGAGGGGTGTCACACATATATCTTTCTATATATATTCTTTTAGGAAACAACTATTTCCCTTTCTTTTCGAAAGTAAAAAGAGTTTGCCGAAAAGATCCCCCTCTAACGTTTTGGATCCCACATCCCGCTCGACCACTGAGCGTTATGTTTTCCTTCCTTCGAATGTGGAATAAGAGGTTGGGACCTCAGGACACCTGCCTACCTTGACGATCCCTTTTGGCTAACTGATAATTAACTACTTGGGGGCTCATGACCATAATTTCTCTACTGGAGCCCATTTTGCCTCTCAGTTGACTAAACAAGGTTTGTTGGAAATAAAAAACATACTAGATCCCTGAGTCACATTTTGATGGTCGCAAAGCTGAGGAGAATGTAGTGAGTGATTTATATTTTTGTACTTAATTGGTTTTATGATTGGTCTTTTTTTTCTTTCTATTTTTAGTTTTGAACTACTTGTTTCTTAAGATCCATTGCTTATGAGCTTTCTAATAATTTTTTGACTTGTTTTTAGTACCCATTAATTATTTTTTGTTTTGCCTTATGAGCTTAGTCCTTTTTGGTGTCCTATTTAGGTCTTACTCTTTATTTTGGGTATTTCATATTGTTTATTGGGAAAACTTTTAATGTGGTTACAATTCAAGTGGAATATTTGTTGAATAGTAAGGCGACGAGACATTGCTTGCCTAAATGAGTTTTTTTATCAATTCTTCCCCTCGAGAGTTTATCAAGGACAAATCAATTTACTTTTAAGTTAATATCTCCAAATTATAATTTTTTGTTCACTTATCATTTAATTAATTATTTTCACGTGATTGAAATAGCATATTATTTTGAGTTATTCGGCAATACTAATCCAAAAGTCCCATTGATACATGGAACTTTGGCCATGCCCTACATAACACATCATATAATAATGCTGCAACATGTTGTGACAATTAGCAACTAGCAACATGTTGTGACTTATGTA